>CM031236.1:585939038-586036538 GCA_018340775.1 Taxus wallichiana var. yunnanensis
TACAATATTTCCCTAAAAGGGGTTGTTACATGCTTTTTATAAAAATAAAACTAATAAAAGTGTGATTTTACACACTAAGGACTCATATCGACTCACTTTGTATCCTCTATTAAATTGGCTCACTCCTTAACAATCTTTAACTTCTCAAGACTTCCCAAACTTTTAACCACCTCCAATGGAATGCTATTCCTAATATTATACTTGTTTTTTTCCCTATTTTACCTCATTTAAAATATCCTTCTAGACACTTCTCCACATCTCACTTGAATTCAAATTAAATTTTTTCTCATTAATTGCGTTGAAATACCCTTGTTTGGTAGTTGAAAATATTTTCAAAAAATCCAAAGTTACCATCTTACTCGATGGTTTGTATCATTAAAATGTGGTCTAGCCGTTAAACATCACTTGCACTAATATATCATTTTTGAGACTTATCTTTTAGTGCCTTCATTCTACTATGCAATCCTTCATTTTCTTAGATTTTGATTTAATAAAAATAAGTTTTTCATAAAGCTCAAGCGAGTGCTATTAAAGAGTCACAACACAAATAATATAGCACTAAAATACAAAATGTGAGCCACAAGTAATAAGTAAGGTAAATTAAAAACCTAATTGTAAGAAAGTGGAGAAAAAAATTAGCTGATTCAAAATAATCGGAGGTTTGTGAAGATGGAAAAATGTTGGAACTAGAACACACGGTGTTGTAATCAAACCCAACAAAATTACAAATGTACGAAGAAGGCGAGACTAGGTGCCCTAAGTACAAATCTAGGCACCCTGTTTTTGACATTTGATGCACTTCTACAATTTAAGAGAAGGTAAAATAGACATTGTGAAAGGCGGTCCAAGTTAAAATCATCTCCATTTTAATTGTTTTAATTTCATGTGAGATATAATTTGTAAAATAATGATGGTTAGGAAGACCTTTTCTAGGTTAAACAAAATATACATGCATACTTTACTTCCTGAGTGATGGCTAGAGTTTCGTTGGATTCTCATAAAATTTATGAACTCTTGGACCTAACCTTTTTGTGTTTAAGAATGGAAGATGATATGTAAGTTCTGATATAGGTAGTGCGAGCAAAAATATAGAGTTCTAAATTTAGAATGGACCTTAGAATAAAATATAACTAACCCATATTGTAATGTTTTGAGGCATAACTACTTTAGTTGTGCTTCCATAAAGGTTACACTTTTGAAGTAATACAATGCGATGCTTGCTCATGACACATTTGTAAGTTTTGGGTATATCAGTTTATTGTAAGTGTTGGCATTAAGTGTCTACTTATTAGTACATATGTTCTTCATTGTTGCATCATATGATTTGACAAAAACTAAATTGTCAATTTTTCGGTTACATTTTGGGCCAGTAAAATAGTGGGCATGACACTCTAGATTTGTTATTCTTCTTATAAAATGGTTTTATGATCTTCTTATAAGACATTTTATCTTTTTGATGGTCATGGGGAAATTTTCTTATAGCTTATGGTTTATCTCACCTCAACACTTAATGTGAATAATTTATGGATTTGGATCTCCTCTAGTGCACCACTTTTTAGAATAGTATGTAATGTTTGAATTTTAACTTAATATCATGCTTAAAATAATGAAGTTAATGGTTTAGATTATTTATCAAAGGAAATTATTAATGATAAAAATAATTTTCTTGCTAAAATTTAGGAAATAGGTTCTCATATGACCATAATTCAAATTTTTTTTTATCAATTTTGTACTCCAAGGTTTTGAATCATTGATTGGAACCATGTGCTAATTTATGATGAAACAATATAGAGGGAATCTAGTACTTTTATACATATACCCTTCCATATAGATGTTGATGTTGACCTCCCTTTGCAGGTTTATTTGTTTAATTTTCTATAGTGTTGAATTACTAATCCATGTAAAACATAAAATATAGTCACTATATGTTTCACATGGCAATAAACGAGAATTTAAGAGCATTTTTGTTTTAAGAATTAGTTTCCTCCTATAATGCTTATCAATTTCCAAAATAATCTTGGGAATAATAGTGAAATATGAATTAACAATACATTTCAAACGAACCCTCAATGTTCAAAAAAATATTTGGAAGATCACCATTTTGTACACTCTCATTGATAGCCTCGAAATACTTTTCTCATGTAATACCTCTCCAAGAATTGTAATGTTATCAATCTAATACCTCTGAAACTAATCTCAAAGGTGTAACGACCCAAAAATTCACACACGAACAACACAGTAAAAGACAAGATTTTTTTTTGACTTGCTTCGACACATAACATGACACAACATGTCGTCACAAGGTTACCACCAACTCGGGAACCACTTGTTACGAGGGGATGACCACAAGGTCAACACGGAAACGCTCACACCCAAAAAAGGTTAATACATTTTTCTTTCTCGACGTAACAACATAGAAGTCCAACCACATGACACTCTCACAAACTAGGGCAAACCACGAAGAATTGATGAAGGTTATTTATTTTGATAAAACACCCTTTTACTCATGACTTATGTTTTCAGAGAGATTCAATATATGATTAGCACAAATTTCATCCGACCAAGTGAGTTATTTTCTTATACACCGTAGAGTAGTTCACTTAAAGTCTTCTCCTACTTGCTAAATCATATTATCTTCCGAAACTAACCATTGTTTTCCCTTAATCTTGTTTAAGAGTTCACCCAAAAGGGGTAGTGTTCACTAGTTTAGCTAGGGATATCAATTTATAAAAATTTACTTTACAAGGGTAGTTTCACCTTTGAGTACTTCAGGAATCTCTTGTTCTCAAGTAAGTCGTCTCCACATTAATTTATCTGAATGTATATATTTAGCTAACTTCTATAAGGGTTAACCACTCCATTTAATTTTACTTATATCACAACATTACAAGGTGTCGAGAGTTTTGGCTTATCACTTTATTCTCAAAATCAAGGTTTTACAATACTTATGCCAACGTAATGATTGAATATCATTTCTCACCAAGGTAAGTTACTAGTCTAACAACAAAAGGAAAGAACACTTCACCACATGGTTTTCCAAACATGCCAAGACAAGAGATCTTCTAAACTCCTTGCAAGCAAAGTTACAAAATTTACAACGCATTGAACTTTCTACAAAGAACTTCATAATTTGAACCGATGAAACTTTTACACTCTTTTCCTTTAATCTACTCAGCATAATCCATCTCGCACAAATATTTACTAGAGTCAGATTCGCTAGAATCTGAGCATGATAAGATATAAACCTCACTAAAAATTTATGCCATCTAGCATTTAAATAAATGAAAGTTTGCAATACTCCTTATTAAATAAATTTCTAACATACATCTAAAACTTAATCGCACATCTCATGATAATACATTTCATACTCATTAATGTTCACTTGCTTAAGATCTGCTTACATAAGAACACAATTCCAAGTGACTAGATATACAACCTTAACCATGCAATCAATCATACTTAAATTACAATAATAATAATGACGCTCACCTAATACCTCGACCTACTTCACATATATAAGTATCCAAAATATTATCTTTCAATTAAATAAAGGCACCAATACCATTAGGTTTATATAACAAAACAAGTATCAATCTTATATTATTCATCGATATTACCCAAGTATCAAACCTTCATAGATAATCGTGATATGTAATTATAATTTGGATATTTATCTCAAAATTTTAAGAATATGTTTATGTCAACAAAGATTCCACCAATCCACAAGTTCATATATCATTAGGTATCCTTTTGGTTGCTTATTCCATGTCTTTATATGTTTTTATTAGTATAAGGGTCCAACTCATTGGAATGAGTTACGATCAACAATATTGTCATATTTTGCTAATATGTCAAAGATACATTTGACTAACTAAGATATGTAAGTGCGGTCCAAGCCACTATAAATACAAGTATCAACATTATCTCAACTCCCAATTGAAATGCAAGTATCAATTTTTAGCTAACATAATAATCATCGTAAATGCCAGAAAATATTCCACTCGTTAACCAAGTATTGAAATAACATATTTATCCTTACTAGTTACCTGATAACATAATATACCCTGTTATATAATTCAACCTCCACTTGCATACCCCAATTTATGGGTATTAATTATTGTTCTATAAAATGAATTTAAATAATTTCGTGTGGACTTATATCCTTCTTGTTATACATGGTATGCACAGTCCCATTATGGTAGCTGTCACCTTTACTTAAGGCTATGCATGACTCCATTTTAGGGTAGTTATCTTAACTTCCCTATTCATCTGTTTTTCCTACCAAAAGTCTTTCGACAAGCTTCAAGGTCAAAGTATAAGATAAATTTATAATTTCATATTTCAAGCATTGCCTGAATTCATATGCATGAGGACATCACATATCAATCAAACTTGAAGAATGTTGACATTCATGAGAGTTCGATGTATCCAATATTACTTTAACCGATTCAAAGATCCAAGTAGTGCCTCAAAAATTAAGCCATAGAATTATCCACACAGGATAATGACTTGCGTGCTTAACATATTCGTAAAGGTCATAGAAAACCCATTAACGCATGCTTCAGGAGGGTTCCAATCTAATAATAAGCTCATAGTAATAATAATAATAGCAGAGGGCCTGGTGAGGGATTTTCAATAATCCCCAAGGTAAATGATAATCGAATGACTCGGATGGAGCTATCTAGAAAGACCAATTAAACTAGTATGACTCTTCCCAAATAGAAGCCCCCAATCCCAATGGGAGTTTATATTATTATAAATCCACAGTAAAACCCAAATACAGTCATATCGGAAATTCCTTTTTCAAGCCATGTTCTACATAATATAAACAATACAAGCAAATTATAAACCTCATTCACGCTCCGTAATATTTCCTACAGAAACCATCATTCAAAGGAATAATCAAGGCAAAAAGATAAACCAACATTATAAGATCAGTAGGCAAGAATCGATGTAGATATTTCTTCTACTCAAATAGTAATTAAGATAAACTGTAAAGGAGGGGAGAGATCAGTTCATGCAATTATGATTAAAAGTCATTTGAAACCCATCTCTTTACGGGCATCTCTTTCAAGAAAGAGTCAATATATGTAAATGCATGTTATATAATATCCAGGAGTCCAAATGCTATTTGCTTAGTAAAACAAAAACACATCAACATTCCAAAAGAAACCCATATCTACAGCATTCGAACCAACTTGCAAAGATCGATTTATCCAAATGCTAAAGGAAATAAATCATTAAGAGAGAGGGTTAGTCTTATCATGCCTGTTTGGGGCTTCCTCAATGCAGCCACATCGACCAAGCTCCAAAGAAAGATCGTAAATGAAATATGCAGCGGCAAGGAAGAATCGAGTTCCTTTCCTTCCTGGAATATCATCTAAAAGTCCCATACTTGCGAGCAACAGAGCATGTATCAGGTTATCAGCATAAACCCAATCATTTTTCACCCTAGGCTCCCCTATTGTGAATGTTAGGAGGCCCATTTGTGCTAAGCGGAATATTCTTGGAAGATGCCGCTCCTCACCAGGCCCGTAAATTGCTGCCGGTCTAATAGCACATGTATAAAGTTTCTTTCCATCTCTTTTTCTGGCACCCCCGACACCCAATCTTAGGTTGGTAGAATAGATGAACATACTTCAGCTTGTAATAGAGGAGATATGTTGTACATAATGTCACTTGGGCTGCATATATGTCTCAAAATATTTCGTTATTGACTTTACTAATAATTATTTTCATATTATTGTCAACCGCAAAGAAAGACAACTGAATCACCAAACAATTGCATTGATGCTGCTGGTAAACATACTTCAATGATCTACCATTACTTTTGAGGACTAACTATTCAGCCAAAGCTTTACTACGCCCATAGGGGTCAACATGATCCTCCAGTGAAAAATATCGCAATGCTTCATTGCCATTAACAATCTCCTTTCCTCCATATACAACATTATATGTGCTTGTATATATAAGTCTCCTCACACCATACTTAACGCAGGCATCCAATACAAGGCAAGTCCCATTTATATTTACTTCATCAATCCATCCCGCTTGAAGCATTTCTTTACTTGACATGCCATACGAAGCAAGGTGGAAAACCTGTTTGCTTCTCCACGAGCTTTCTCGATGTCCTCATTTTGGCTTATATCACCTGCGATGCAAATGGCACCATTACGGTGGAGTGTGGTGATCCAGGGAGAGTCCTTGCGGAGGTCGAGTGATCGAACCTCGTCGGCTCCGCGTCGCATTAATTCCAGGCATAGCATGCAGTTCCAACAAAACCTGCGCCTCCTGTAACCACGAAGGTATTGCCTTTGATTCCTTCGCTCTCGCTCAACTGCATCTTTTGAGCCTCAGGTTTCGAGTTTCGGCTCTCCTTCCTCCAAAATGCATCAGGAACAACATAAAACCATGTCCAGGATCTGCGCACCAGCATAAGGCGTGAGGAGGTTTCATTGCGGCCAGGGAAGACAAAAAAAGACGTGCCCAGGAGGAACCATGAAGAAAAATGCCTTGACAGACAAGATTTCGATGGCCTCTCAACCACTCCACACGCAGTCCAACAAAAGGAAATCTCACGCGGTCAGAGAAGGATAATGTAGGCAGTCAACAAGAAACATAGAAGATTTACAAATCAGGGTTAATAAATGAAGTGCGGCCACCAGCAAGAAAGACTCCAACACGTCTAGATTTTAATAACTCCACCCTCCACGCAGTCAAGACAAATGAGGCCCTAACAACAATAAAAAAATAATTCCCTCCAGCCCACGCCAAGCATGGCATCAATGCAAAAAAAAAATGATTAAACAACTGGTGGTGAACCAAACCCCATGCCAAGAAGGAGATAAAGCTGACCGTGACAATTTTACAAGTCTCTGGATGAGTAACGTGGCCTAAAAGGCTTTAATAATTGAACACAAAATTTTATAATTTATTTACACAAATAAAAAAATATAACTGACACGAATTCATTTATTATTACAATAGTTTTCTCCATATAATTCACATAAGCTAAAAGGTATAAGAAATTTTGTATGATTACTATTCAACCCGAGAAGATTAAATCGCATACAGACGAGCAAGCAAGAGGAAGTAAGAGTCGAATTATCCATTACTCACAATGATTAAAACAACATGCGAACAGGCTTAAGCAACCAAGCGAAGAAAACTAGAGGTTGACATTCAAAAGCAAACACGAAGCAAGGAACGACCATGGCACCAAGACGAGTAATCCCTTCCTCAGCGTGGAACGGGGTTCATTCTACAAAGTGACCAACCAAACAATAAAATCGCTTAACGATAATTAAATTAAAACAACATTGTTATCATTATATACTATAAATATAAATAATTTCTACTCACACCAATAATGACCAATGATCCAGCTTAACCATGCGACAACAAGATCCTTCTTTAAATAGGTTAACGCACAGGACATTACACAGTCCACACACAGAGGTGTCAATAACGACTTGAGAACGCAAGAAGGAGAGGGAAGGTTCTAAAACATCACTGAGACAAGATCTAAGACAACGGAATACACACAGCCATTCGACGCTCAACAAGAGGGTCATTGCGACAAGAACTAGGGTAAACGCCGAACGGGCATTACAAAAGGGATGTCAATTACAATAGATTTTTGTCACCATCATTCTCTCCATTCACAAAATATGTAAAATGTAAGTGTATATCTATTAATTTTTTCGTAGATATTTTCCTCTTTTACATTCTTCAACAATTTACATGGAAATATACAAAAAAATGTTATCATATACATTAAGAAACAAATAACATGTCAAAAAAATCTACTCAACATTCCGTTGGTATCCTTTCCAACATGAGTTGTGCAATTTGTAACTCTATGTTTCGGTGGGGCACCTTGTGTGAGACTCTTTCATGTTTCTCTTTCATGAAAGACGTTAGTGATGAATTGAATTATGTTTCAACGTGTTAGTCAAAGTTATCCACGAAAGATGTTGGAGATAGCTGTCATAGGAATATTATTGTTTCATTGGGTGGTTATATTATATTGTTATGGGTTTTCTTTGTTTTGTATACCCAATTCTCTTTACCGGGTTATTTCTTGTTTTGAATTCCTATTTAGTAGGAATTTTTGTTTTTGTTTGTACGGATATATTATATGCGCTATAATAATCATGTGGGTATGTTGAATAGAACATTATTATTTCCATCTGCATGATTGAGCCAAATTCAAGATTTGGTATCGTGAGCGAGATGGACTTGTGAGAATTGGTGAGGGAGATGATTATTTTCCATTGCCAAGCTGATGAGAAGAATTGTGGAAAAATTTAAGAATTAAGATATTTTTTTTAGGGTGTTGAAAGGACCCAAAATCACGCACACAACACAAAGAAATATAGGATAAATTTTTGTTTTGACTTGCTTCGACACATAACACGATGCAACATGTCGTCACCAAGGATACAACTAACACTTTGTGAACAACTTGATACAAGGATGGCCATAAAGGCAAGCACGGAGATGTTCACACCTATCAAGGGCAATACATACATTTTAGTTTAACTCTTATCAGGACTATCCGGCTCACTTCATAGATTTACAAACTCATTTCTACTATGCCCTAGAAGGATTAACATGTCAACATTTTAACTCAAGAGCAAGGTTTAATAGTTAGAACAACAATACTCTCTACAATACATTCCACTAAGGCACCGAGCCCTCCTTATAAAATGTCCAAAGGCCTTTTCCAATTTTTTTATAACATAATACTCATTCAGCACAAAGGAGCATCATAACCAAGATTGATGCAATAATCTAAAAGTCTTTCCATCATCTAACCAGTAAGCCATCTCTGCAACAATTAATAACCTGAGCCGTTCACGAGAAGCGAGCAAGATAAGACTATACATAGCAACAATAAGCTATTAGCTAACAAAACCATGAAAGGAAGCATTCTATTTCAAGAAATGGATCAAAGTTCTAACCTCTAACAACCTTTTGAAACAAGATATAATTTTCAACATATCAACTAAGAAGAAATCCATAAGTTTTAATTATGAAAATACCTCGAAAACTACAAAAGTTTGACAACCAAATACGCAAGACTATGAAATTTAAATGATTAGACACAAGAGTTGAGAGTATTAGGATTTCAATCATGTAATCCCGTATATTACGTGATTGAAATTGAAAGTGTAACCCATCAATCAACATTCTCAAGGTGAAGTCAAAGATAAAAACCAGACCCGATCTTAGTTGCCAAAAAGAATATAGTTTTGGAATCGTTCCATAGGGCCATAGACCTAATAGGCTAGAAACGAACAATAGGGTAAAAACAAAGTTCCATCATGTAATCAAAAAGGTTTAAAGGATGAAAATATTATATTCAAACCCACAACCATTATATCTTAGGTAATAAGTGACTTCATAGCTAATAAGGATGAGTGGAAAGGACGGTAAGAATGTCTGGAATAGGCATCGCCTAACAGCCTACCTACTGAACATAACCAGGGCCGGAATAGTGACAAGCCTCATTAATACCCAAATTGAGTAGGCAATCTAGTATTCTAAACACATCCTTGCAATTTTCATAATACTTTAGATTTATAACCCTCCCGTTCTAGAGGAACATAGCCATGAATCTAGACTTGGTTGAAATTTTCCGACGTCAACTCACTTTCTAATTCCATAAACGACGGATACAAAGAAAAAGGTCTCTCAACTCTCCTTAATTTACATCTCATCACTAAGTTATGGTAACCTATGCAGTGATTAAACACATAATATACCATTGAAGATAGATATCCTCCAATAATGAACTTCTATAATGATGTAATTACAATTATTACGTTCGATACATAAACAAACTATTCCATAGCTTCTTTTCCCTTTTGAGACAACAAAATATATTCACGACCTTCCATCACAATCATTCTAAATTTGTAATGAAAGGTCACTCATCAAGAAGGAAGTACAAAATAAGTTTGACTAAATTAAGGAACTTCATGTTACCTTAAGCAGTTGATGAAAACCTTAACTTTCACGAACCGTGAAAGATATTACCTTACTCCATCAAGGCATTATGTCTAAACATAATTAAATCGATCACACAAGGAATCATCAACATACCGTATCTTAACACTATAAAGGTCATTAATTTTATCAAATTTTACTCATAGAAAGAGTAGAATCAAATGGGGTTCTATCAATAATTTATGCCCTTCTATCAACCCAGGACATATTTTCGGCCCAAAACTTCCTTCTTAACAAGCATATATATTGAACTTCTAATTCCCAAATGCCCTAATAATTTGCACAATACACGAAGTGCATAATCACGCTCATCATAAAAATAAAAAAATTTAACTGTATATTTTCCTCCAGGGCAATAACATAATAGGAGCCCAATACTAGTCAAAGCTGCTACTTTCAGGCGATTACATACCCAGTTCACAAAAGAAACAATGACATTTTTGCAAAGGAAGTAACTTTAAGAAAGCAAGTTAAATTTTTAAGACTCAAAGACAGGGGCATTTTTAAAGCATTACCATATATATATATATATATATATATATATATATATATATATATATATATATATTTGGTGAATGAAGCATAAACACCGAGAACCTTTGTTTGTTTTATAAATAAATGGGTTTGATCACGTCAACAAGAACAACCAACAGAGGCAAAACCAGAAGTAACAAACTGTTAACCATATACTGAACACAAATCCACAAAATCACCGATTTAAACCAATTTCTAGAAGGAAAAAGTTTCATTTCAAGAGGTTTATTAGATACTAGCATATTATGTATATGGTTAGTCTATCTTGCCTGTTTTAACGCATCCACCAGTCGTGAACATCCAAGAGTAAGGACCTGCACATGACCACATGCCTTCCACTTTATCCTCTGCTTCATCTTGGTCTTTTCTTGTAATATACCACACCAAGATTCCCTTTTGAAGGCAGCCGCAACTAGAAGAATGCAATAGGTGGCTGTCCAAACACTAGATTGCTTCAATGCAGCTGCTTTGGGGGGTGAGAGTCGAACTGCTTACCACTCAGTCCGAGAGCACTTGCGCTAGAAAGCTAAACACCGACCATGGTTTGAAGCTTGGACACAAGACATAATGATTACATCACCTCCATGTTCGAAAGGCATCTACCGTATTGATACACAATCCTTTTCCTTCATCAGATTTGGGGACATCATCAAACTCTCGGTGCAAACATTTCAGCTGCAGTCTGTAAGGCGTGATTATTCCAACAACAAACTTTATGCCTGCCAACCTAGTGACTTGTTGAAGCAGCTCATATAATAGCAGAGCAAATTATGTTTCATGAATATTCTGATATGAAACAGATCGGCCTCTATGAGGTTCTCTTCCATGAGTTACATCGAACAACAAGTAGGATCTTTGTAAATAAATTTCATCAGGTCTGCTGGTAACACCCTCACTGTCACATAATTGATTTTGAAGAAACAAAACTCAGTACATGATCTAGATCTGAAAATATCCTGCTACCTTCATCTCCCAAGACATTTTCTCCAACATTGCATAGATCTCCTGTGCCCGTGGGTGTGATCTGTCACCTTTCCAAGGAGGGTGAATTCAAGGGTGTAGATCTCTTGAAGAGATAACAACAAAGTTGGACCACCTACTTGTTGGAGTGCTCAAACAGTTGAATCCTTCTTGTGTATACATCAACACCCCACTCTAGCTAATTTAAAACCATCTTGTTGCATGCAGTTGTTGTGGATCCCAACATGAACATCACCATACAACATGCTCGCACATCGAAAGGAGGGTGGAGGAACACGCCAAACCCTTAGAAGGACCTATCTTTGACCATAGCACGCTTCAACTAAAAGCATTCCATATCAAACAACTTCCATCAACATTTCTTGGCCACATCTTTAGAGGGTGAGAATGGCCTCCTGTCCCCCGTCAGGACCATAGTCAAATAATCCAGCAACCCCTCTATAAATTTTTAAAGGAGGGTATATAAAAGAGCCTCCTCTCTGCAGAGGAATGCAGTATTTGTATGGACGTGTACATCAAGACTTTTGGCAAAAGCTATCACTCCCTCTTCGGCATCCTCCAAATTCCATGATTTTCATGAAAAAAACGCCGCTCATTGGATATCTTGGTTGTCTCAACCACTTGGATGGAAGTGACTTTCCAAAATGAAAAGGCAAGACGGCTCAACTAAAACTTTATCTCGTTCTTCTACTACAGCTGCAAGATTTTGCAACAATCGATCACGACGATGGTCGCATTTCAGGTAACTATTGGATGCATACAGGATCAACACCAACGGCTCCTCGGGCTCACCCTAAGCCAGCTGTCACACTTACTCTCTCTCGACTTCACGGCCAGGGAGGAACCGAGATGTTTACCTCTCGAAAGCATTTAACAACAAAACATTTGGCCAAATACTTCCTCACGATCCCGGGGAGAAAATCGGTTGCAAAACAACCATGGATTACGCCATGGCAAGAAGAGGACGATTTTTGAGAGAACACCTAAAATCGCAACATCGGGCATGATAGACCTTCAACACCATTTTGAGAACACCCACCTATGGTGCCGCAACATCATGGTGGTAGATTTCATTTCACCATCATTGAATCCTGTGCTATGGCACCCAATTAAAAGCAATTCATCTATAGCATTTGATGAATGCGGCCTCTTCCCATTTATGGTGGTTTGGCTAGAAAACAAGTGCATCTGATCTGGAAAAAAATCAATCAAAAGAATCTGGAAGGGCATGTGTGGCCACCAACCAGGGAAGAAAAAGTCCTGAGGATGCAGAGAGGGAGGCTCTCTGCCATGCGGGTTCAAGAACAAAACCTCACACTCACAGCCACAAAGAATTAACTGTTTTATATAATTATGCCAAACAAGGCATCCAGTCATATTTTTTTTTGAAAGCATTATGTTCAACTAGACTGGCTTTATAAGACATACTTGTTTTATATAATTAGGATGGTGGTCCGTAATTTCTTCTCCTCCCTATAAATAATGTATCCGCTTCTAAATAATATAGAGGAATAGATATTCTATCTCTATCATTTCTCCTTATAATCTTGTAACAGAGCAAAATTTATCTCTGACCTGTACATTTGAAAGAGAAAAAATTTCCTGTATGTGATGGAATATCATTCTTAGACTAGACCAGACTGCTGCGATGTGAATTTGCATGAAAAGATGGATGTGGAGACCTGCGTGAATTCCTTCCCTGATCGTGGACATGGTGGAAGTCTTATTTGACCAACATTAAGAGTTCACATTTTCATTCAGTTCCAGCGATGTGTGACCTGTGATGGTACACCAAGGAGTCTCTCTTTAATCTGCATGCTTTCCTTTTGTAAAAACTTGGACCAGTTAGAAAGTCTTTTCCTAGGACGTGGACATTGGAATCAACTGTGTGGAAAAGTGAAAGATCTGCGTAAGAACTTGATATCAAATTTTCATTTCCTGCGTGGGAGTTTTTATACTGCTGCATGAAGACTGGACGTGGACAAAAAAATGGAAACTGCTGAAGGAGTATGAGTGGAATCTTTTACTTTTACCTACATGGATCTTTTTTATCTGTTGGTTTCAGTGACCTGGATACCTGTTTGGAGGAGTGGAAGAATTTTTTCACCTAGCTCCTCAAAACCATGCGTGAGAATTTGTTGTAATTTTTTCTTTTGTTTGTTTCCTTAGTAAAGACTCATAGTTTCTGTGTGATAATTAAGCCTTTCTTGCGTGCTGCGTGGAGGAAGCTCGAGGAGAGGATAACTACGTGGAAGAATTTGGTTATGTTTTGTGAGGAAAGAAAGAATTAAATCCTCAATTACAGCGACCTGTTGTATTCTCTTCTTCTATTCATTTTCGTACATGTGATGTTCTTGCAAACTGCGTGTAGAGGAGAGAAACTGCTGCGTGAGAATTTGATATCCACGTGAGATGTATTACAATCTCCAATCAGGAAAATATCAGATCCCTGCGTGAAAGAAAAAGGCAAGGAGAATTAAAAAAATGTGCCATTCTTTGCCTGGAGACGAAGTACCAAGGCAAGACTACTCTCAAAGCCAATGATGAATGATTGAGAGCGTGAATGACATGATTGAGACTGCTGAAAGCCGCGACATCAAATCGCATGCTGAAGAACACCGTCCAGAAGCTCCTGAGAGATCTGGGTTCTACTTTGCACTGCTCAACGAGCTACGCAACACCTTGTAAAACCTTGTTTGATGAACTAGTTCAAAAGGACTTCTTGAGTACTTCCTTTTGATGTCACTACCAAGCAAAGAGTTTAGGAAGAATTAGAAGTCGGGTATGACGCCGATTGTGAAGACGAATAAGAACACCCCACAAAGCATCATCATCTCTCCACACGCAAGTATCGTGAGCATCTACGAGCTAGTACTTCTCATCAGTGAGTAAAAGTTGTAATAACTCTTGAGATCAATAAATAAATAAATAAAAAGTTTTTTTTAATTAAAATGTCTGCTCCGAAGTTGCTTCTACTTTCGATGCTCGCGTTACTTAAAGGGCCAAATTTTGCGGCCTGGAAAATAAAAATGCAGAAGAATCTTCAATTTGAAGGATTATGGGGCATTTAACCGGGTTTTGTGCATGTTCCCACAACCCCGATGAATTAATGAAGTATGAGATGGCTAGTGCAAAATCCTTGATGTTGATAATGCTCAAGTATCAGTGACGATGTGCAACCACATGTTAGAATGTGGAGGAACCAAAGGAGGCCTGGGACAAGTTGGCAACTATTTATGAAGCTAAAAATTAGACTAAGATCCTCCATCTTCAGTCAAAGTTGCACACCCTCTCTATGGGGTCAGATGAGAAAGTTGAGGAGTTCTTATGTCATGTGGCTGAGCTACGATCAGAGTTATTAGCACTTGGTGAAATGGTGGATGACAAAATTCTCATGCCGATCACCTTGAGAGCACTCCTTTCAAGTTTTGAGTGTTTTATGACAATTTGAATGTATCTAAACAAATAGTGGCATTCGAAGAACTTTGAATTTTTTGTAGTAGGAAGAGGCCATCAATTCATCCCAAGAGGAGTCTCAGGATAAAGCCCTATTCTCAAAGCCATACCATGGCTAGAAGAATCGAAGAAGGGTCCCCAGAGAAGCCAAATCAAGCGCAAAAAATCAACAATAGAAAGATCAAAAGTCAAAGAGGTGGTGTCACATTTGTAGAACCAACACTCATGACACTAATCACTGCTAGTACAATGGCTTGAAACAAGGGTCTTCAAGTCAAACAAGAACATCAAGGCGTGAATATTTTCAAAAATCCAAATGACGTCCTCATCGAAGAAAGTAGAAGGGACATCTCGCAGCCCAACAAGATGATGAATCTGATGAGGAGACATCAAAAGGAGCCCATTTTGGTAAGAACCTTGTACTAGTCTCTCAAACTTCTCAACCCACGAAGAAATTATGGTTGATAGACTCGGTGCAAGCAAGCATATGTCAAGGTGACAAGAAACTATTTGATTCACTAAATGAACAACCCACTAGAGATCGGGTTTGGATAGCTAGATGACAAAGAGTATGTTGTGAAGGAATAGGAAATGTCACCATTCCTCTGGGACCATGAAAATGTACACTTACAAAGGTACTATATGTTCTGGCTTGACTAGAAACCTCTTGTTAGTGACTTAGCTCTTGAATCATCACCTTAAGGTAGAATTTCTTGTCCAAAATGGCATTAAATCATGCTTGATCTCAAGACAAGGTATGGTTATTATTGCTAGAGAATTTCTAAAAGATAAGTTATTTGCTTTAGATATTGTTTCATCTTCTGCAATAGCTTTATCTACCTCAATAGTAGAATCTACTACCCTCTGGCATTTTAGATATGGTCACTTGTCGGTTAGTTCATTGCATCAGATGAGTTCAAAAGAAATGGTCCATGGACTACCCAAATTGTCCATTTCTTGCCTATTTTCCTTGGTTGTCTTGCAGAAAACAAACACAGGATCCATTTCAAGTGAGCACCTTCCATGCCAAGAAGTGTCTGGAGGTAGTTCATACCGATCTGAATGGCCCACTACCTACTTCATTTTCAGGATACAAGTACTTCCAACTATTCATGGATGACCACTCTCACAAGATGTGGGTGTTTTTCCTAAAGAATAAAAGTGAGGCTCTTCAACATTTCTATAATTTCTATCATCGTGTTGTGAAAGAGACCAGACAACCACTTCTTCTACTTCACTCAGATCGGGGGAATTCACATCAAATAAGTTCTTGGCCTTTCTAAACCAACAAGGCATTAAGAAAACACGTTACTCCCTACACACCCCAACAAAATGGCATTGTTGAGCGCATCGCAATCACACAGTGATGGAGATGGCTCACTGCATGCTAACAACAACAAAGCTAGAGGAATGCTATTGGGATGAAGTAGTACAAATAGCTATATATCTTCTCAATAGGGCACCAAAAATATTCTACAAAATAAAACTTGCTAAGAGGTATGGAGTGGTAGAAAGCCATCAATTTCTCATTTATGAGTATTTGGTTGCACAACATACATGCATGTCCCAGCTTAGAAGAGAAAGAAGGTTGAGCCAAAGACACTCCCGTGCATCCTACTTGGCTATAACACTACCTCAAAGGCATACCATCTCATGGATCCTGAGACAAAGAAAATATATGAGATTCGGGACGTGGTTTGTGATGAGTCATCCTTTGACTCAGTAGTGACAACAAAAGAACCATTACCAACCACCTCTCACCGACTAGTCTCGAATCAGATGATCAGCCTAGAGGAGACTACTCAGAGAAAGAAATGCTGCAAGAGAGATATTTGTTGACCTTGGAGAACTGGAGAATGTGACTCCACATCAATCCACATGGAAAATGACACAATTCTTCTCAAAAGTAGCCAAGTTCTTGTCCGAAGTGGGTACAAAGCACCATCAAGGACTCACATTTACAACAACTCCTCGAGATACATCATCCGAGTCAAAACAAGGAGTCAAACAAGAAATGAGGTAAAATTTGCACTCATGAGTTCACTGATTAATAGCTCTAAGCCTGATAATGTTCGTGAAGCACTCAGTCAACCTTAGTGGAAGGAAGCCATGGATATAGAAATATGACTCACTCATGAAAAATCAGACATGGGAACTTGTTGATCTTCCTATAGAAAGAAACCCATAGGCTGCAAATGGGTTTTCAAGACAAAATATAAGGAAGATGGATCCATCGACAAACATAAAGCATGACTTGTAGCAAAAGGGTATGCTCAAAAAGAGGGCATTGACTATGAAGAAACCTTTTCACCCACTACGAAGATCAAGACCATCAAAGTTGTTTGTGCACTAGCAGCACATAAAGGATGGAAACTTTAGCAGATGGATGTTAAGAGTGCTTTCCTAAATGGTGATTTGAAAGAAGAAGTGTACATGACCCAACCTGAAGGATTTGTTGATGAAGAGCATCCTAAGAAGGTATGTCGTCTCATCAAATCACTGTATGGACTGAAACAAGCTCCAAGGGCATGGTATATCAAGATCGATGATCACCTTTTGCAAAGCATGGGTTCATTCGTAGCCCCTCAAATTCCAATTTATATATAAAGAAGGTAGGAAAATAAATTGTCATTCTTGTTGTGTATGTAGATGATCTTGTGATCACTGACAATTTAGAAGATTAGGTTGATATTATAAAGAATGATATCAAAATAACCTTCGACATGACAGAAGTCAACCACAGGATATATTTTTCATCTTAGATCTGGACCTATCTCATGGATAAGCAAGAAGTAGAATGTTGTTTCTATCTCATCCATAGAGGCAAAATATCGCATCGCATGAGGAGCTATGTGCGAAGTGATATGGTTACGTCACATTTTGGATGACATGGGAATTCCTGAAAAATAGTCACCTATTCTCTATTGCGACAATTAGAGTGTGTTGAAGCTCATGCAGAATCCAATTTTTCATGAACGAACAAAGCATATTGAGATTGATTGTCATTTCATTCGAGAGCACGTCTTGAACCATCACATTCA
Source organism: Taxus wallichiana var. yunnanensis (assembly GCA_018340775.1). Taxonomy (NCBI): domain Eukaryota; kingdom Viridiplantae; phylum Streptophyta; class Pinopsida; order Cupressales; family Taxaceae; genus Taxus; species Taxus wallichiana. Next base: position 585,957,065 of record CM031236.1, read on the forward strand.
GCTCCAGTATTGTCCCTACGAAGCACAAGTTGCCGACATTCTCACAAAATCTCTTGGAAAAGTGAAATTTGAACTTTTCAGGGGTCACATTTGCAAGAATAATGTAATAAGGGGGAATGTTAGCATAAGGATACGTAGGACTTGTTTTATATAATTAGGAGAGTTTGTTTTAACTTATTCCATTATTCTCTCCTAGTCCGTAATCACTCCTAAAATCCTTAAAAATAATGTATCTTCTTCTGAATAATATAGAGGAAGAGATATTCTACCTCTATCATTTCTCCTTATAATTTCTTGTCCTAAAATCCAACGAATCGGTCAACATGATCGAAGGTGATATTGAAATTTGCAGAGAAATTCGTTTACAAAAATGTATTCATTTCTCCAAATAACACTGGAGCTTGATACAATGTTAGAAGTCTGTATTGAAACATGGAAGTCTTCACTAATACAACTGGAAATTGATTTGCCTCAGTCTTTTTGCACAGATTTTATTTGAATTGGCTTAACACGTTTATGTCAAGCTGAATATTGGAGATACTTGTGTGGTCAATTTACATAAAATTTTGGCCCGAGTTGGTGTTTCATCCTACACTTTGTCAAATATTGTGCCTAGCTGGTGTTACACTAGCTGCATTGGGTCAGATTAAATATTAGCTTCCTTGATCCACATTGGGTGAACGTGTCATTTCTGCCATTTCTTCAAAATTTGAAGGTAACATTTTAAGGAGAAAAGGATTTTTGGAAATAAGAAGATAGCTCTCGTGTGAAGAGAAATAATAGTTTATATTTGAGCTCTATTTATACCATGACCAGGTAGTTTTCAAAGAAAAGGATACAGTTTTTCCTTTTCATTTATGGGTTGTGTAAATTCACAGTTGTAGTGCCAGATATACCACGTCTCACAACACGTATCACCAAAGTGTAAGATCTAGCTTATGCCAATACCTTTAAGTCTTTTTTTTTTTCCTTACGTTTCAAATATTTTTATTTCTTTAGAGACAATTTTAGGATTCCTTTATTTTGGTTCCATAACTCAGTTTTAAAACGTAAAATGTGTGTGAATAGATATCATTCAATTTCCAAACTATAAAAAATTAGCAAGAGTTTAGGTTTAGAGTTAAGCTTTGAGGTCCATTGAAAAATGTTAAAATAGGTGATTTTAGGATTTTATATTTTCCAATCAATTATCAAGATTGAAAATTTTAAAAATAAAATAAAATTCCTCACTTTTCAATAATTGGATGCATTTTCACTTGTAGGTGATGTCCATCATGTGAGGATAAATTGTACATTGAGCTCCATGATCAAATCCAGCTGAATTAACAACACATATACTAGAGGTCAGAGGAAATGGAGGATGGAGGGAAATCAACGCCTCTCATCAGTCACCAACAATAGGGTCACATACAACAATGGTGACACCTTTGTATATATTATTTTAGTTTGATTTGATTTGTTTTTCCGTGCTCCTGGTTGTGTGAATAAATGGAAATTTCACATTGTAGGGGGAACATAACACAAATGTTCTATTTCCATTATGCACCTAAAACGACTAAAGTCAAGGGAAAATTCTAGTGGTAGTGGGATTTTCCTATGTTGTTTAAGATAGAGTGGAAGCGATTGAAAGAATGAATACAATTAAGAACTTTGTGATTCTTATAGAATGTGATGTGAATTTTTTTATAGATTTCTGTTGTTTTCTTCACGTGGTGTGTGGTTCATTCCCTTACTATGATTAAAATGCGTACGATGTGCATTTTGGAATATGTGAACATTTATATAGGAGGGTAGCTGAACTAGAGTGATTCTGATCGTAGAGATCCTTTGAATGTTGTATTCTAACATCAATCATCCAAAGTGAAATCTAGCATTCATGGGAAGTAAAAGGGAACTATTGAGTTCACGTATGTAGGTGAATCAGTGGAAGTGTGATCATCCGGTATGGGATTCATTGTGGTGAAGTGGATTGGTCATGTGCAGCAAGATGCAGACAACAAGATCCAAGCCAACAAAGATGAATACTTAAAAGTATGTAGATGCATACAATTCTAAGTCCAATTATTGATATGTGCTTTCTCCTTGTGTTTTCACTAAGGGAGGAATGTGAGGAATTTTAGTGATTCATTTGGTGATTATATTATATTGTTATGAGTTTTATTTTTTGTTTATACCTGATTCTCTTTAGTGGGTTATTTCTTCTTTTGACTTCCACTTTAGTAGGAAGTTTGTTTATTGTTTCTATGGCTATATTACAGCTGCAGTAATAATCATATGGGTATTGTAAATAGAACATTATTATTATTTCTATATGTAAAGCTCTGGTAAATTTAAGAATGACTTGAATTTTATTTATTGTTTTTATCTTTTCTTATGAGCTAATAATCTTATGAATGACACCAATCTTCAACGGCAGAACAAACTTGAATTATCAAGCATGTTCAAGACTCAATTTTGTTATCGCTAGGTATGTGGGTAGCGAAGAAATTGGTTGACATAAATATTTTTATATTCCTTCATCCCTCTTTAATCATACCAACCACGTTACTTGGTCGCATATTTTTCCCATCCTTTCTAAATTCGCGTGCATGGGCATATTTCTTTGACAAAACTAACAACGTGGAGATATTGAAATGGATGTAAAAACTCTAGAGATAAGCAGTTTGAAACATTTGTTTATATCAATTTTGATATTCATTTTATTGCATAGTTGCCAATTCATACTAGTTGGTGGTGAATACACCCTTCCGTTTGGGATTTCACTCACTGAAAACCAAACATTAATGTCAAAAATTGACATGTTTGTAATGGTTTTTTTTTTTTAGCCATAGTGGAACACATAACTGGTATGTTAACATCTGGTTTTCTCAAATCGTTGACAAGGAAATTGTTTTGGTGCGAAACATGGCATCTCCCGTCATCTAGAATTTATCTTATATTTACTCTCTTCTTTACTCTTCTATACTCTCAAATATTCTTACAAGGATATACAGAGTTGGACTATAGTAGATCCGTTGATGACAGGAAATCAATTTCAGGATACATTTTTCATCTTGGGTCTGGTCCTATCTAGTAGATCAGCAAGAAGAAAACTATTTTTCTCTCTCATCCAATGAAGCAAAGTATCATGCCCTATGAGGAGTTATGTGTGAAATGATTTGGTTATGTCACATTTTAGCAAATATTGGCATTCCTGGAGAAAATCCTCCTATCATTCATTGCGACAATTAGGGTGTCTTAAAACTTGTGAAAAATTATGTTTTCCATGAGAAAACCAAGCACATAGAAGTTGAATGTCCCTAAAGTCAAGATTAAGTTTTGAAGCACAATATACAACTCCAAAGACTACTCGATAAACACTCAAATTACGGATATCCTCACCAAGTATCTTGGTAAAGAGAAATTTGAACAATTTTGGCATTACATTTCTAAAAACAATGTATTATGGGGGCAATTTTAGCAAATTAATTATTTAATACATTATTTTAACCAACTTATTTCTAGAATATTCTAGTCGGTTACATTCTAGATTGTTCTTTTCTATTTTATTCTCCTCCTACCTATATGGCATTTCTAGAAATTTCTCATCTTTGTATAAATTCCATTGATGTAATGTTTCTATTCAATCATAAATCAAATATATTTTGTGTCTAATTTTATCGACCTATCAATGATATAATGAATAGAAAAGAAAATGAATTCTATACTTTCTCTCACTTCTTTATTGTCTCTAGAATCGAAAAAGAAAAGGTAAAAGGAATGTGAAAGTTTTACAAAATGACCTCTCTCCCTCTCTCCATCTCTCCCTATATCTAGATCTTTTCTTGCTTGTTTTGAATTACATGAAATGATGAATCTGTTATTTCGTGCTTAAGTGTAAGGGATTTCCATACAAGTTCTAAGATTGATGCAACATTGGTTGCAAGTATTCTAAACAAGATGGATTAAGAGTGTGATATGTTGTAATCAGTGAGATGACATTGAAATATTGTACATTGATATAGATTACAAATGTTAGATAGAAGTGAATTAAAGAGAATTACATTATTAAAATTATTGTGTCAAAAACCATTGTTCCTCTTGGATTCTTATGTTTCAAGCATTATACCTGGAAAACTATGTGGTTTGTTTATGTTTTGTTCTAAAGTTAACATTTGAATACTAGTAGGAGTGTCACATAATGAATGTAGGACCAACTATGTTAGCTAGCTAAATGAGGAAGATAATTGACAATGTATATGGTTAAATGCATATCGTTTTCTCCATAAAGGTTAAGTTCATTTGGATTTAAATGTGCTTCTTATGGTTTAGATGATCGAATCAATCACTTTCCGAATAGTTTTTTTTTGTTCAAAAATAAACTCAAAAGTATGTTAGTAACTTATTATTAATGAAACATTTAAATTAAGTTAGTATTTAACGCTTTTTTACCCTCCCTCTAAATCTAGTGGCACATAGGTTTGTAAGAATCTAACGCCTTATGAAGTAGTATAATCATCAAAACTAAATTTCTTGTACTACACTTAAGAAAAGTCTTCAAAAGACCATTTTCTATAACTTGAGAGAACTTGTTCAAGCAAAAACTATGCGGCAAGACCTTACCATATATGGGGTAAATAGAACTAAAACTCCCTTGGAATCCAAGTGAACCACAAATTTTTTATGAAGTTATATCTAGGATTCACCTCATGATCGAATGAACTCTTCGTGGGATCCAAATGATACAAATGGAGTTAGTGAACTAGTTGTAATATGCATTAAAATCATGTTAATGATTCATTTAGTTACTTAAAGATAACATACCACCCTAGTCTTTTATGAAGGTCTTATAAGATAAACATGTTTTCTCACCTTAAACTGATATATAGTTGGGCATAGCTACCTAAGTGTAATTCAAATTAATCTAAAATCGGGCTGATTATGATGTTAAATGGTGGGTGGAAATTGTAATTCTAAATCTTAGCAAGAGAAACTATTTTTGGAAGATGTTAACTTAGAGAAATGGGGAAACTAAAAATTCAATCCCATAAACCCATTTGAGTAATTTCCCTTGGAGCCCTAGTGAGTGGCCAAAACAAAGCAAGGATAGTAGGTGATATTTCTACGATTGATCTCATGGTGATATTTAAATAGCACAAGTGGAGTCTATGTGTCCAAGTACCTACATAATAAACTCTTGTTTTGAAACCCTTTTGTCCTTCTTAGATAAAATTATTCCCTTAGTGTGTAGTATCGATTTACCCCATGTTGCTAGTGAGTTAAATATATTAGAAGTCTCTATTTTATCACCTTAGTATGGTGTAGTGTCCACTGGTAATGATTTTTAAGTTAATAGATTGTGGGACCTCTCTTAAGGTTATTGTTTAAAGAAACTCGATGCATTTTTAACCAACAATTGAAATAGTTTCTTGGAAAGTATTTAAAAGGCATGAAAGTTTTATTAAATGTCTCACTTGTAATACACATTTATCACTTCGAGTTGTCTAAAAGGAATGAAATGAGTTGTCTCGTGTTAGGTTACACTCCATGTAGTATCGAATCCTTCAGTTTAAATTATGTGTTATTTAATTTACAATTATTCTAAAAATAATACTAATATTGGGACCAAGTGAGACCAAAATATGACGTAAGTGCAAATATTATAAGAGTAAATGAGACTATCATTTAAGAATAACGTCATACCTAAAGTCCTTACAACTTGAATAGGAATTCTCATGTTGTTAAAAAAATAATATGAATTTCCCTTGGTGAGATAATGTTTTTGAGAAAACATAAAATCTTAAATATATATATAAATAAATAAGATTTCAGGATGTGAAAATGTTGAATTGACTCAAACCAACTAGTGAACTATATCAGCTATAATAGGAATATAAAGTAGCCTAGTGGAGGGAAGTTAATAGGAAGAGGTAACTTGATTCTAAATCTCCTTTAAATATTAACATTTCTTCCCCTTGACTTCATATTATTTTTCCCTTTAGTAATGAGGGTAGAATTAAAAAAAAAAACAATTTGAAAACCCTTGCATAAAAATGAGCACCACGAGTTTTTAGGCATTAATTATGTGGCAAATAACCTATTGAGTTATGAGAACTATGGTAAGGGAGAAAGATTCAAACTAAAAGTGTTGTTATAATTTTAATCATAAATGACATTAAGAATATGTAGGTTGAGAATGGGAATTCATCCTCACACGATAAATTCTCTGGGAATCTTAAACGTAACTAGGATGTAACCATGGTAATGACACATTGTGGAATTTTTAATCCTTGGGTCCCTTTTTGTGGTTGGATCATTTCTAGTAATTGATCATTAGGGAAAGTGTGGCATCAAATTACACTTGGTACTATCATGTTGTCAATGTGCTCCCATGTTTATGTAAGTGTCTTATGTGATGTTAACTTTTTTAGTTGAGCCCATGTGGTGTCGTGTCATAACCAATGAAATATTAAAATATATATTCTATATATTTTACTATTATAATTTGGTATTGAAATTGTGGGCATGACATTGGTATTAGAGTGAAGGTTCAAACACTTGAACCTCTGGGATTAATTGGTAATGATTCTTATGCACTTGGTTATTTTTGCATAGCCTGTGTGGCATGTCAATTCATGTTTTCGTGGTATGTGGAGTCATTGTGATGTACCGTGGTACACTTGTTGTTCTTGAATGTGGCTTCTTACGAGCATATCATATAGTGGGTCCCCAATTCCTTGTATAGACTTGTATTGTGATAGAAAAATAAAATATCTTTAGGTTATGGTATAGTGATTTTCTTAGTATAGTTATTTTGGGCAGTTTCACTATGGATGACACTTGGGAGATCATTTTGAGATATATCGAAGTTGGTTGTTTCATTCTTAAGTTCTATCCTTCATCAATTGTGGCAGTATTTTCTTCCCTTCTTGGCATTTATATACATGGATTTGACACTTAGAGTATTTGACACTTGATACATTGTAGTATTTGGTTTCCTCCTTGAAAATTGATACATGGTAGTATTTGATAGTATTTGACAGCTAGAATATCTAACACGTGACAATATTTGACACTTGAGTTCATTGTTTCATTCATGAGTTCTATCCTTTAGTAGTTGTGATGGTTGCATCAGACATTTGGCAGTTAGAATATCTATTCATGGAAGTATCTGACACTTGAGATATTTGGTTTCTTCCTTGGAACAATTTACTTGGATTTTGACCCCTTCCAATTTCCTTTAGACACTACATTATGGATATGACGTTGAATCATCTTGGTAAAATAATTATAATGATATGAATTCTCTTTCAAATCATTAAATTTTTATGCTCTTTAATCTTGAATTGATGCATTGACTAAATCTATTTTCCTCCCATACCTTCTAAAATATAACCCTTAGACCACCGTAATAAACACCATTGGAATATTTGACATTATTAATCACATGAATTTCTAAGTGATAACTTTTTGGGAGAGAACTTTTGTTCTTGGTCAGGGTGAGATTATTTGGGTATATTGTTATTTTTGGATACAAATGTATTTATTCAAGCCATACAGATATCTTGTGGGATATTTGACTCACGATACATTATGGTAGTTACATTATCTTTTCAGTATCATGATTATATGCTATGATTTTCACTTGATGTTTTGGGTACCCTAATGGCGGCCATTAAAGGCTACATAGTGAATGTGATGTGAATATTTCTATGTGTATTTTATTTGTAATTTTGAATTTCCATAAAACCAAGATTTTATTTATTTTAATTATTGAGAAGATTTGATACTCTTGTTCGTTTTTTTTTTTCTTGAAAGATTGTTGAGGTTTTAACAAGGCTACTTGGCCATTTTCTTTGGTTATTGAGATTCTTGGTTTTATTTATTTTTGGACCTCAAAGCTTATAGTTTTGAAGCCACTTGGATAAATGTCATCAAGACTATAATGTGGATTTTATTGCTTTTTTGATGATTTGGTTATATCTTATTGTATGGTATGTGTGTGTCATATGGGGGTACTCCCAAGGTGTCATGACTACATGCATGGTGCTATAGTAACATGCCCTTGGTATGATACTTATTCCTCTATGGTTGGGATAATTTTATGATACTCAGTCCTCCTATGGTTAGAGTGACACATATGATATTCAATCCTCCTATGGTTGGAGTGATACTTATGATATTCAGTCCTCTTATGGTTGGAGTGACACTTATGATATTCAGTCCTCCTATGGTTAGAGTGACAATTTTTATATTCAATCCTCATATGGTTGGAGTGACACTTATGATATTTAGTCCTCCTATGGTTGGAGTGACACTTATGATATTATTCCTCCTATATTGACACTTACGATATTCAGTCCTCCTATGGTTGGAGTGACACTTATGATATTGAGTCTTTTATGGTTGGAGTGACACTTATGATATTTAGTTCTCTTATGGTTAGAGTGACACTTATGATATTCAATCCTCCTATGGTGGAGATACATATGATACTTAGTCCTCTATGGTTGAGAGAATTTTATGCTACTCAAATTTTTCTCGGTGGAGTTGCCTCTATGACATGCATTATAGATGGTAGATTTATAGTGATTTTTGTTTCTCGCTTATTTCCTTGGATGATGTTTTCACCACAACAAAATATATGTTATTCATTTAAAACTTTAGGGTTGAGCTTGAGATTATGTACTCTTCCATATTTTGGATTACTTGAGAGTAATATAATCTTGGAATGCAGGACTCACTGAAAAACATGCAGATGAGACACTTGATACTTTTTTTTGGTTCTTTTAGATTCTTTGAGGAAGGGTTGAGATGACAGACTACAATTTTTTTAAAGATATTGATATACTTTGATTCACCAGGAATTGTACATAGTGATAATGTTACTTTTGGTCTTGGGGACTTCACTATAGGTGTGTTTTGTCATACCCATTTTTCTTATGTCTTATACAAACCTTGTGATATACATGTTTGTATGGATTATATGTTGTGGGGGATTATGTTTTGGGTGTTATGTTACATTCCCCTCATAGGTATGTGGTTTCCTCTTGGTGAGGAATGGTGGTGTTCTTATGGTAATCTGCTTGTGTCATCATAGACTTGTGTCTAGATAATTTTCTCTTCCACATTGATGTGGTGAATGTTATGTGTATGCACTTCCTTATTGTGGAATCAATATTTACTTGGGATAAAGGTATTGTTTGAATTATTTTCATGTAAATTGAAGTGGTCTTTGTTATGGCTTTAGGCCTTGGATGACCTCGTAGTGTATTCAATTGTTGAAAACCTTGCAAAAATAGTGAAATTTACTTCTAAAACAATAGAAGTAATGAGATAGAACTGGTAAAGGATGAAAATTATTGTGGAACATCAATCTAACCCAATTGTGCATATAAAAAAACTAATAACTAGAATTACACGTGTGAGGAAACATTGTCAAACAATTTTGTATGAGGAAATGTAGTTTGGACTCATTATGTTAGAGGAACTACAAATCTTCACTGAACTTAAACAATTGAAGAAAATCACAAAAAAATATTCCCTTATGATCGCATGATAGCGACATGGTCTTGGCTCTAAACGGAATTATCATTGTTGACCCCTTTCTTCTATTTTATCCTTCCAACTAAACTTGGTGTTGTGTCGCATGGAGAATGATGATATTATAAGGGGAGATAGATGTAATGCCCTCTCTTATTGATTTATTGTGCTGAAAGAAGATGGATTGAATAAGTAAAAGATGGTCTAAATTTCTTGTGGCACATGACGGATTTTCTTATGGGAAGATTCTTTATTAAAAAAAACAATCCTTCCACATTCCATTCACCTATTTGGCTAAAAATTCCCTTCACCTTTATTTTCTGAAGCTTTGTCAGTAAGGCTGGGCAGTTTAATATTATTTTATTTTATCCTTTTTAAGACTAATTATTCCCTTCCGTCATGTTCAAATGTGGTGATTCGGTGATCCTCCGTTGGCATTGCGTCTAAGGTGATCTATCATATCTTGTGTTGATTTTTGGGTTTGAGACTGTGATACGTCTTCTTCACCCAGCCGCACATGTAAGGAAGCATTTGAAACTGGTATGGACATCTGTCAAAGCATAATGTTAAGAGTATTCATAGCCCCTGAAAGATAATATAGCATACCACATGTAGGTGTTGGAGAGGGGGTTTATTCCATCTCTGGGACGTGCTGATATCTAAGCGGAAGCTCTAGACTATATTAAATTTTTTATATCCATTTAATCATGTGGCTCAAGCGTGGATTTGGTTTTTCGTTCATGATCCTTATGGTGGCTATGTGGAAGGTGCCTTGGCTGTGCAGGCTATCTTGAAGAAACACTAAACTTAATTTTTTTATTATACTAGTTCTGATCTGTGGAGGTTAGGTGGATTATTTGTTTGATGTTTTGACTTTTGGGTGTTTAGGAGTTGTGGTTTTAAGTTCCCAGGTATACTAGTATGCAAAAATGTGGAAAGATAGACAAGAAACATGAACTGTTTGACATAATGCCTTCTAGAAACATAAACTGTTTGACATAATGCCTTCTAGAAATGTTGGGTCATGTTAAATTCACTTATTTAGAATGTTATTCAGGTCATACATAAAATGGGTTTGTGTATGGAAGGCCATGAAGGTGTTCCACTAAAAACATAGAATATAGCTTGTTAAAAGCCTAAAAAAGTCCATTTCTGTTGATGATGGATTCGTCAAAAAGGAATCAGAAACTTTCAACTAGATGTTTTTCGTGAAATGGATTTGTCAATCAGAAGAGTCATGGATCAAAAATCCCTAGGTGATGTCTCTAGCAAGAGTTGGGAAAAAGGTATGGATTTCCCTTCCTCTTGCATTAAAATTTTGCATTTTATTGTTTCTTGTTTGGTTCTAATTTCTTTAGAACAATAGAGGATGAAACTATAATTAAAAATAAAACTCTTACCTACTCAAAATATTCAAAACAAAAACATTCTTGATCCTGTACACTTCGCACATGGTGCACCAAAGAAAATCATTTTACCAACCTAGACCTCTAGTATTATTCCTAATGGTATAGGACACCATGAAGGCCATAAATATAACTGATAAACTCAATTTGATGCCTTGGAGAGACGAGTTTGATTCTGATTTTATATCTTAGTCACTTGGAGTGACGCTCCCATTTTTAAGAAAATGTGATTTGTTTTGGCTTGCGGTTGTCAGTATCGATTTGGATAAATTAAAAACTAACCCTATGTACCTCTAGAACTCCATTAGGAGAATTGAAAACAACTCTCATTTTATGAAAATGATTTGTAAGTTAGAGTTTCAAGTGGGTTTTGGAGCCCACTGGTTGTTTTACAATAGTAGTGTTTGACGTGTTTACGATAATTGGTCTTAGAGTCGCCTTTCTATTTTGAGCATTGTTTGTCGTAATTGAATTTTGTCAAATCCGATGAGTGTTTTGTATATAAACAAATAAATAGGAATTGTTGAAATTACATTTGAACTTAAAACGAGTGTTTTCCGGTCCCATATTGTAGGCACTTTAGCTGTATTTGGGTAATTTTCGTAAACTCGCAACTTGAGCTAGACATTCCCCGAGGCTCCCATTTGACTTGTTTATACTGTAAACCATTTTCATATAGTTTAATGGTTGTGTAAAGTATACTTTAATCAAATTATTAACTATTAATCGATTCATTAATTTATATATTTTTCTCTCTCTCCTTTTTTCTCTCTCTAGAAATAAATATGAAATGTTGGTTGATCTTGAAAACGTAAATGATTTGAATATGTAGATGGGTTGAAAATGTATATGAATTTGAAATGAAATGAAAATGGATACGTTATGTATGTAGTTATGAGTTTTAGCAAATTAATTATTTAATACATTGTTTTAACTGACTTCTTTTCTAGACTATTCTAGTCGGTTACATTCTAGGATTTTCTTTTCTAGTTTATTCTCCTCCTGCCTTTATGGCATTTCTAGAACTTTCTTATCTCTTTATAAATTCCATTTGATGTAATGTTTCTATTCAATCAGAAATAAACAAATATATTCTGTGTCTAATTTTCTCGGACCATCATTGGTATCAGAGAAGTAACATTTCCTTGGCAAGACGATTCAAGGAAATGCAAATCAAGATTAAGTGAGCATCAGGAGGTCATGAGAAGCTGTAGTCCCTAGGAATTTGCAGTAATCCCCTCTTCCAGCGACCTGCACAAGCCATAGGCAGCCTTCCAAAGAAACGTCTACCTGTAATCAAATCGTGGCGGTTGGAAGCGTGATCTTTGGCTGCATGCATCGCTATATTTTACCTGCACAAAGGAAAGGATTCCATTGGAATCATGTTGTTCTTCTTTGGCGTGGCTGCGTGGAGGTCCATAAAGTTTTGTTTGGCATATAATTGCCTTGAAACAAAAAATTTACTTTGTTATTTTTATGTAGGAGTTTCTTTTATAAAAATCTTCGTGGATTTTGGCATGGACACTGCTAATTCTTTGGCATTTAGTTTTCCTTTTTAACATGGAGATTTTCTGCAACCCTGCGTGGAGATTTGCAAAAGTCATTTTGGATTTGTTTTACATGAAGGTAAGATGCACATTTTTCTGCGTGGAAATATGATTTTTTTGGCTTTTTAGCAGCTGAAGTTTTAGCAAAATTTTATTTTGTATTTTTGCTGTAGAAGCCTAACATTAGAAAGAAAATGGCATCGACCAGGAAAATTGAGTGGAGTAAAACCAGTAACAAGAATTGGTGATCTCTCTACCACTCGCGACCTACTTTTTTAAGGAACTAGTACGTGGCAAAGGAACTGAAGGCACAAAGTCCAAGGAGAAAAAGTATGTCAGGTGATCCAGATGCACCACTAGGGTGCACGAGAGGAGCGCTGATGAAGTGGAAACGACGGGCTGCGATGCACCCTAGTGGTGCATACTGAGTGGAGGGTAGTCGTTTCCCACTAGAAGCAATATGAGAAGATAATCATTGTTAAAAATCAAATAAGATAGCACCGGAGTTTATTTTTCCTTGGTAGACGCCCTTCGTAATAGCGACAATCTACAATTTGAGGAGTTTGTGTATTAAGGACTACCTGGAATGGTTCTCGGGTCGATGTACGGTGTCCAGCGATGAAGGTATGTGTGGAGATTGAAAAAGGCTATAAAGCGGATGATGAATGTGATATAGAATGCTATCGAAGCATCCGCGTCTCACCGCAAAAAGAGTATTGAGCCCATCTTAAATCTAATTTTCCATAGAATGATATTGTACCACTTTAAAATACATAATAATTTTTTTTTATTATATTTTACATCATGTCCGCTCCAAAGATATTGCTTTCAGATGTTCAGCTCTTGAAAGGGCCAAACTATGCTACATGGAAGATGAAGATGTGATCTATTCTCCTTTTCTAAGATCTCTAGGAAATTGTGAGTAGCGAACTCACTCATCTCACCGATGATGATGAACGCATGAAGTATGACAAGGTCGACACAAAAGCATTATTGTTTATCACTCGAGCATATCGGATGAGGTGAAGCCATAGATTCGGAATACGACAACATGAAAAATGCTTGGGATACTCTCTCCACTATATACAAAGCCAAAAAATTGATGAAGATATTACATCTCCATTCAAAGTTGCATACCATGAGCATCCAAGAAGGCAAAAATTGGAAGAGTTTATGTGTCGAGTAGCTAAGTTACGAGAAGAGCTAGTGCACTTGGTGAAGTGGTCAAAGAAAATTTTGTGGTCCCACTCACACTGCGAGATCTTCCATCCCAATTTAGGACGTTTATCACCACATTGACAATCACTCAAAAAGAGGCAAGTTTTTTTGAATGGTGAACTTCTTGCAACAAGAAGAATCCATTCAATCAGTACAAGAAGAGTTCGAGGACAAATCATTTATCTCTTGGAAGAAGAAGACAATGAAGCCTTACAAAGGTTAGTAGTAGAAGCAGACATCGAAGAAAATGCGAAGCAAAATTCTCAAAAAGGCATATCGATAGTGTTAGATATGCTCCACAAATTCACACAACACTACAAATTATTGGTACAAATGCCACACACAACACAATTATGGAGAAGAGAGCACATTTGGAAAAGGTGATTCAAATAAATCTTAGTGGCGTTCTTGTGGAAAGAAGAAAAGGACATGTTATGGCCTTAACCCGATGATGACATAGATGAAGATACTCAGAATCGAGAAAATTACGGAACACACGAAGATGATTTGGTTCTTATATCCCAAATATCACAACCATTAGTTAAAATTTAGATGATAGATTCAAGAACCAAGCAAACACGTGATGGTGATAGAAAGTTATTGATTCATTAACTACTCAATCCACTAGAGTTCAGTGTGTATTGCAGATAACAAGGAGTATACGGAAAAAGTAATCAACAATGTGACCATTCCTCTGGGATGAGAAAATGTATTGTCACAAAGGTACTCTATGTTCATGGCCTAAAAAAATATCCTTTCTCTCGCCTATCAATCACAACCTTAAGGTAGAGTTCTGGTTTAGAATCATCAATTAATATCGATATCTCAAAAAGGTAAGATAATTGCTAGAGAAATTTTAAAGGATCATTTATTTGTACTAGATGTAGTTTCATCCTCTGCAATTGTGTTATCTACCTCCATGATGGAATCCACTACACTCTGGCACTATCGGTTTGGACATATTTCTGCCATCTCCCTCTATCAACTCAGTTCGAAGGAGATGGTACGAGGACTTCCTCCTCTCTCTCAGTCATTACCTCTTTGTCCTGGATGTCTAGTGGGAAAACAACATCGGGATCCATTCGAGACAAGTACATTCCATGCCAAGAACCATCTAGTGGTCATGCATACCAATCTATGCGGACCCTTTCCTACCTCTTTTAAGGGATTTCAATATTTCCAGTTATTCATTGATGATTATTCAAGAAAAATGTAATGACCACATTTTCATCACACAAACCCATAGAAAAACTCAATAATTAATTAAGAAAATTACAGGATAATTTTATTTTGTTTTAAAAAGGGTTTGCAACAAGATGGCCAACAACTAGGTTAAACATTTCTTGATTAATAAATTCCACATATTCATAAGGTTGTTGTAATTAAATTAACAATTAATTATTATTACTTCATTCCAATCACTTCAGGTTTAAATCCCCTTCTAGGGTTTTCGTTAATTCACCTTATTTAAAATATCATCTAGGTCAATATTTCCTAAGTTAGTTTAATTCTTACTTCTCATAACAACTTAACAACAATGCCCCTCATGAGGTCATCTAACTATACATTTTAAATTTAAATAATTAACCCTTGTAAATTCTAAATTCATTTATTCACTTAACATTCCAAGGCTAAAGTCTCAATTTACCCTAACCATTAAGTGGCCCCAATATACCTATTACACATATCTTTTAATTAAGTTATATTCCCTAAAAACCCCATCACTTAAAGTTGTAGGGTGAAATCTCATCCATTAGATTAAGTCATTTTGGGCCCTTGGATTAAAATTCCCTAAAATCCATAAGACTTCTTTCTTATTCCCTTTTTCCCTAACTTTATCTCATTTTTGTTTTTAGGTTTTGGGAGAATGGATGTGCACCTGATCAATCTCTCCCATGTAGTTTTGTCTCATCATATCGATCCCACTATATGAGAACCTCCCGATCAATCGGCCTCGAAGTCCCACGGTCTTGTGCTCTAAAATTTGCATGGGCTCCACCATCACTAGCCCCTACTCCTACACTTGCAATTTGGTCTAATCCAATGCATGAGAAAAATCTTGAATGTATCTCCAAAGAATAGAAATATAGAACACATCATGGACGTGAGACAAGGTGAGTGGAAAGGCTAGATGATAGGCTAAAGGACCGATCCACTCCAAGATATCAAAGGTACCCACAAATATAGAAGCTAGTTTAGAGTCTTTTCCGTAACAAATAGGGCTCTTATGAGGCCTAACACATGAAGAAACACCTTCGTGCCAACCTCAAAACTGCAATCAAATCTCCTCCGATCTGCATGATCAAAACAACCTCCGCTCCATGTCCCGTAATAATTCTAGCCCAAGAGATACTCTATCCTCTAACCTATCCCAATTAATGGAGTTCGCACTCCTACCATATAATGCTTGAAATGGAGCCATACCAACAGAACTCTAAATTTGTTTTTAATGCAAACTCAACCAAGTAAAAATACTCCTCCCAACGCGACTGATGATCCATGACGTACATCCGAAGTATGTCCTCTAAAATCTTATTCACTCACTTAGTTTGTCCATCTATCTTAGGATGATAGGCTGTACTAAAATTGATATTCATCTCGAGAGCATGTTGCATGGTAGTCCAAAATGAGAGGTGTACAAGGGATCGTGGTCACAAATAATCTTCCGTGGAATCCCATGAAGTCTGAGAATATCATCCAAGTATACTCATGCCACTGCACTAGCTGTATAAGTGGTCTTCACTATAAAAACATGAGCCACTTTCGTCAATCTATCCACCGTGACCATGATGGCATCGAGGTGGTATCTCAACGTAGGTATTCCTACTATAAATTCCATGTAAATGGTGTCCTATTTCGACTCTAGTATGACATGAGGATATAGAAGGCCAGCAGGAAGTTGATGCTTGGCCTTCAACCTCTAACACTTCAAACATCGATACACAAAAAGAGCTACATCTATCTGAATCCCTCTTCAATGATACAACTGTCTCAAAGTGGCATGCATCTTCTTCACCCCTGGATGGGCTGAATAGGGTACTCGATGTGCCTCTATAAGGATGTCCTATCACAATTCTCTATCTATGGGTACATAAATCTGACCCTTGTGTCATAGAATTCCATCTAAATCTAATGTAAATCCAAAAAATTCCCCTAAGGGGTCTCTAAGACTAGATCTCAGCTCTAGCTGAAAGGTAGAAGTTATGTGGAAGTTGCAGTAAGGTCATGGACTTCAAGTTTGTACTAGTTGTTGCCGCCATAACCAGTGCATCCAATGACTCAAGGCGTCTGTAACCACATTCTCCTTCCCCTTCACATGCTCTATTTCCATATCATACTCACATAATAGCTCCATCCAACGTTGTTGATGGGTGTTTAGATTAGGCTGTGTGAAGAGGTGCCAAAGGCTCAAGTGATATGTCTTGAGAATGAACCTCCTACCTAAAATGAAATGCCTCCATCGAACCAAGGCATGTACAATTCCCTGCAAGCTCAAGGTCATGAGTTGGATAATTGAGCTCATAATCCTTGAGTTTTAGACTCAAAATCCACTACAAAGACATCCTACATCAATACACCTCCTATCCTGCCCAGTGAAGCATTTGTGCATACAAATAAATCTCTATGTGGATCTCACACTACTAGAATAGGTGTTGTCATAAGGCATTACTTCAATGTCTTGAAGGTCTTCTCACATCTATCTAACAAAAAAACTTCTTCCCTTTCAAATGAAGGGAAGTGATGGGGTGCATAATACGAGAGAAATCATAAACAAACTATTATTGCCAAATCACAACACCCTCCGATTTTCACAAGTGTGTGTGCGTGAGATAATGGTGTGACTGAATAACATGGGTACTATCTCTAAGTTATGGGACTTTCTACTTGAGATAGACCTCCAAAGAAAGTTTTTCTTGCTCCTAAACTACCTGCCACAATCTACTCTAATGCAGAAAACTATCTTATCCTAATCTAACTTTCCAAGGGACAGGGGAGAGAGTGCATGAAAATAAATCCTACACTAAAGTAGTGATACACCAGAAAAGGAGGGTATGAGAATATATTTCCAACTGTGAAAAAGGAAGAAAAGTACATACTAGAGAGGGTGATAACAATTCTCCACAATCTAGAAACTGCATTCACAACAATATTTCATACACACACAATGATAATGAATCCTTGCAAGAGCATAAAATAGACACAATATATTTATAATGAGGTTAAAAGGGAAAGAAGAATGTAAACAAACATAGCAAGGGAAGATACATCCACAAACTTGCATCTATTGCTTCATTGATATGCATAGTTCAATCTATTATAAAATAAAGGCCGGATCACCATGCAAGGAGTCCACTACAAGGGCCTACAACACATTGGCTTCAAAAACCAAAATGAAATATTTTTTACTCAAACTATCTCCTCCCTTTTACAATGAGCCCAACATTCCAATTTATAGAGTTTTGGAAGAGAGAGAGAGAGAAGGGATGTAAATCCCAAAATCTACCTTCCAACTACCTACAAGTGATGATAAATGAAGTGAAATGATGGTATGTTTCTTGCAAAAGGCTCCCATGCTGTCCATAACCTACTGTGGATAAAATGATGACCATGCTCATTTAATGCCACTCCAACCACCACTAAATTACCATTCTAAATGGGCATTTTTCGCTAAATCAACATCAATTTTTCATGAAATTCTAAATTTATTGACTTCCATGTGTTTTATCTGAGTCACAGTTCAATGAGACTAATTTTGTGAAAATCCGTTGAGAATTGCAAAATTTATGGCCTTTTGAGTGTGAGCAGTTGTTTTGAGTTTGCAGTGGATTTCTTGTATTTCACATGATTGAGTATTTAAATTTTTGGAGCTGGATATGTTTCTTTCCTTTTCATCCAACTTTATGAAAAGTCTAACTTTTTGAAAATCGAGTTATGAATCAAAATTTATGATTGTTTGAAGTTCGTGGTCGGGGAGTTCCACATGGGCTCTCATAATCCACATTTAATCACTTTCCTTTTATATCATGCGGGTATTGTGGGTTTTAGGGTACTCACATCCTTGTGGTACTTGGATCGTCTGGGCCTCTTTTCTCCATGTCACCCCACTAGGGCTCTTCGTATTTGTGCATCCATTGTTTAGGGCAGGTGGGTTGTTGACCACCGACTTCTTCGCACAACTGCCTCATGGGTATTTAAGTGATTTTGGGCCCGTAAGTCCATGGGCCATGTTAACAAATTTTTCCCTCAGGAAAAATTGATAAACATCACCTTACACATAGAGAAAATGGAGGGATTGATTTGTCCATGAGAGCTCAAATTTTGATTCCAAAAATCAAAATAATGTAGGCAGGCTCGACAATGGAAATGCAAGGTGGCGAAGGAATGGACAAGGGCCAACATCATAAAGAGAACGTCGAAGGAGATCATAGCTTGAGTAAGAAAGGATCAAATCAAATCAAGTGAGATCGAAGGAATTCATGGTAGGTGAAGACAAGTAACTCACTTAGCAAGTCGAGCAAAAGAATGGAGGCCCAAGCTCAAAGTTTTTAGACTTCATGCATTTGGCATTTCGATATCCAGGTAAGAGAAAATGAGAAAATGGCCCAAAACCTCGAAACTTCAATTATGAAAGGCTTCAAGTGTTTTTGGGGTCAACGCCCTTTCGGGCTCAACAACAAGTGGATTGCGGGATTTTAGATTTTGAAACCCAAAGTCCGAATTTCAGATTTGGAGTTTCGGATGTTCGGGGTCTTCACCGATAAAAATGTAAAAACGCAAGCCAAAACCTGAAAGTATGAAATGTCAAAGTCTAAAAGGGTTCATAATTTTTGGAGTCAAACATGACTTCGGGGTCAACAGGTGGGAATTTTCAGAATTTCAGAGGTTGTTATTTTGGGCTTTTGAGGTCCCAATTTCAAAGATTCGGGTTTCAAAGTTTTGGAACTCTCAAGCCTACTTGAACGATGAATAGTGTCATGGGTCTGAAAGGTGAAATGTCCAACACCCAAAGTCTAAATTTCAGACTTCAGGGTTTTAGAGTTTTGGAAGATTTGTGAATTCTTGAGCGATGAATAGTGACATCAATCTCCAAAGTCAAGATGCCCAAAGTCCGAAGTTTCAGATTTCTAAGGTTACAAGGCATTTTGAGTCCAAAGAAACACAACCAACCACTCGTCATTAATGCAAAGATGGCACCCCAACCTTCGAGATGACCATAACGTTTGATCGGTAGCTCGAATGTGCACAAGGAAGGAATTTTTGGAAAGCTCTCACCGTGTGCTACAAAACTATAGAAAAATCTCAATGTTATGAAATCACACCTATCATTTTAATCTATCGAATTGAAAAAAATAAAGGGTGTTGTGATTATGCATCAATAGGCCACTTAGGCCATTTCCTTCCTCTTTTCACATGAATTTATGCGGTGATTTTGGATGTGCGGGGAAATCGTCTCCCCAGGTACTTGGATTGTGTAGGCCGATAACTCTTCCTTTTCCGCAACACATAGGTTTATGGCCATTTGGCCTTTACACGCACCCATATCCAACACGCTGAGAAATTTGGGCAATCTAACTCCGCCTTTTCCATAACTCATTGGACCTATCTCAAATCCCTTGCAAATCGAGAAAATCAAGATTTTAGGGAACATGGAACATGGATTCCTTAGGCCATCGAGACCCGATTTTCTCCGCACTTCATTGTTTCTTTATCATTTTAGACCTAATTTAGGTACGCAAAACCCCGATTCCTTCACACATGTTCCACCCGCACCCCTAAAATCCGCAATATATAAAAATAAGCCCTTTTCCCCATTTTTCCAAATTTTTAGCAAATTTTATTGAATAGGAGGTTAGAGAAAAGAAAAGGAGTTCCTTCATAATCCAATTTTCTTTTTTCACCATTTCATCCTCTCTAGGTTTAAAGAAATTGTGCAAGTTATCGAAATAACCTTAGGGGCTGAATTTGGATAACACAAACCTCATGTAATAACCTTTCAATCCCATGAAGCTACGCACCTCGGTCATATTGGTGGCACTGGCCAATCCATGATAGCACTAATATTGGAAGGATCGACTGTGATACCTTCCCCGAAATAATGTGACCTAAATAATGAACCTCTTTCTAGAAGAATGCACACTTTATCAAAGTTCCCTGTATAGTTGTTTCTCTTAAAGACACTTCGAATGTGTCAAAGGTGCTCCTCATGCTCCTCACGCATACGTGAGTATATCAATTGTCACAAAGGAATGAGAAAAAATGGTTAATAAATTTCCTAAATACCCCATTCGTCAAACTCATAAATATTTTCAAGGGCATTCATCAAACTAAATGACATAACTCGTGAACTTGTAGTGGCCATATCTCATGTGAATTTTTTTCTTATGAATATCTCCTCCACAATCCTCAACCGATGATAACCACACTTAAAGTCTATCTTGGAAAACATAGTCATCCCTTTCATCTAATCAAACAAATCTTTGATGCGTGGAAAGGGGTAACGATTCTTGATCATTAAATTTTTCAACTATCTATGATCAACACATAAAAAAAAAGATCCGTCCTTATTCTTCACAAAAACCGGTATACCCCAAAGAGATACACTAGGATGGATTATGCCTTTCTCAAGAAGGCCCTCTAACTACAACTTGATCTCACATAGCTTATGGGTGGTCATCCTATATGGCATGTGTGAGATAGGATCCACTCTAGGAACCAAATCAATATGAAATTCTATCTCACGTGGGGGAGGTAAACTAGGTAACTCACCTAGAAAAACATTTGCAAACTCCCTCAAAATATGATGATCATCAAGTGAAGGTCCACTAGTCTCATCCTCCAACCTATCACTAACTGTAATAGCATACAACTGACATCCACACCACACACACCGCTTAAGCTGCATAGTGGAAATAGTGTGAATAGAGATGGGTATCCTAACTCCAACTATCACCGACTCAACTCCCAAATTGTCTACACAAGATATCACCTTGCTATAACAATCCACTCTAGCTCTGTGTGCAGATAACCAATCCATGCCTAAGATAACTCCATATGAACCCAAGGGAAGGATACGAAGATCCAAGGTCATGGTGAAGGGTCCTAGGTCCACTACACACTCCTTAACTAAGGATTCCACTGAGAGCTTGGCTCCAGAAGCCATCTCAACATCCCAAATAAGGCCTTACCTAATTACGACCAGCCTACATCACTATACTAATGATGGAGAAAAAGGAAATTAGAATATCCTGAATCAAACAAGATAGACTTATAAATACCACCGGTGCTACTTGAAGTCTCAATCACTATACCTTGGTGTTATGCCCAAAATTCTCATCCACTTCATAAATCCTATGGCTCCTAGCCATGTCACCAACTATAGGATCTGAAATAGGTCCCTTACCCTTATTATTAGGGTTATGTGGATACTCTCTCCAATGGTGTCCATGTACATCGCATCCATAACCATCGAGCTCTCTCCAAAACTTAAGTGGCTCCCCTTGTTTCTCTAGTAGTATGAGGAATATATCTTCGATGATCCTACTATGGACTATTGTGGTTGTTATGGACTAGATCAAGTTTATTGAGCTTTGGGTGATCCTGTGTCCACGTCGGGTCCTCTAATAGGAGGCCCCATACTCCATCCTCTTTGCACATCAAATCTCTATGGAGGTATAAATGATGGACAAGTATGCTATCTATTGCTCTTGATGTGGCTAATGTGGTGGCCCGGAAGAATACTTTTTAAACCATGTCCACCATGAGGAAGAGGAGCTAACCCCCTCAATCGACTATCATGTATCAACTAAATACAACTCCTCACCCTATCTCTAGCCTATGTGTCTTCCCCTAATCTCCTCTACAATGCAGGCCTTCTCAATAACCTCATCTAATGTCCATGGAAAATGAATACACACCGCCCTCCTAAATCCAAGTTCAAGCCCTTGATGAACCTTTGAATCGTAACATTCTCATAGTATATGTAGTTGACATATCAAGCAAGTCTAGAACCGAATCTCATACTCAACCACGGTCATAGATGCATGTCATAGGTCATGAAACTCATCAATCATCTACTAGATGATCCTACTAGATATGTATCTACTCCTAAACCACTCCTCAAAGATCTCTCAAGTAATAGTATCTAAATCCACATGGAGCTTCTTCAACTCATTCCTCCACCAAACCTCTCAGCTCCATCTCTCAGAATATGAATCACAACACAAGCCATCGTATTTCTAGTACATGGCCACAACAGCATTTAAGCATCCTCTAAAGCTCATTAACCAAGCATCTCCCTAAAGTCCTTCTATATCTCCAACAAAGTGAGATGGGTGATGCTTCAGAATCTCTTTGATATGATCCACCATTGTCATTTGTCTACCTATTGGTTTGTCCTAATGGCCATCTCCCCTGTTTAGGGCTTCTATAGCTCTCTCTATGTCTTGTAGCCCTATCTCCATGTCCTCTCTGTGGTGAACTTGGTCTAGCGTACTCTACATGGGAGGTATCCACTGAATACTCCTCACCGTGTTATAAAGGATATTAGCTTCTACATATTTATCTCTGTCATGCTAGCTATCTTAACCCCCTACTGCTCCACCTCTTATAGCTGCATTGACATCCTGCAATGTCTTTAGTATATGTGGCAATATAGCAAAAATTCCTGCTCTGGGGGTGGTATATATACAACTCCATGTAAAATAACCCCTTGTCCGGTTCATGCCTCTGCACTAACCAAGATGAGAGTTAGTTTATCATCATCTAGGTTTGGTTTCAATTTTTCTAAGTTTTAAAAGTTTAAAAAAATTATACAATGTTATATAGTCTAGGTGTAGGTTATGCTAGGTTAAGTTTTTATGTTTCCATGTGTTCCCTGTGGTCAAATCGTTGAACTGTAGATCTCGATACCAAGTGTAGTGCCTACATTTTCATCGCACAAAACCCATGAAAAACTCAACAATTAATTATGAAAATTATGAGATATTCTTTTGTTTAAAAAGGGGTTGCAACAAGATGTCTAATCACTAGGTTAAACATTTCTTGATTCATAAATTCTACATATTCATAATGTTTTCATAATTACATTAACAATTAATTATTATTAGTTCATTGCAATCACTTCGGTTTAAATCCCTTTCTAGGGTTTCTGTTAATTCACCTTATTTAAAATATCATCTAGGTAAATATTTCCTAAGTTAGTTTAACTCTTACTTCTCATTACAACTTAACAACAATACCCCTCATGAGGTGATCTAACTATACATTTTAAATTTCAATAATTAACCCTTCTAAATTCTAAAGTCATTTATTCACTTAACATTCTAATGTTAAAGTCTCAACTTACCCAAAACATTAAGTGGCCCCAATAAAACTATTACCCATATCTTTTAATTAAGTTTCATTCCCATAAAAACCCCATCACTTAAAGTTGTAGGGTATAATCTAATCCATTAGATTAAGTCATTTTGTGCCCTTAGATTAAAATGTGATAAAATCCTTAAGACTTATTTCTTACTCCCTTTTGCCCTAATTTTATCTCATTTTTGTTTTGTAGGTTTTTGGAGCATGGAGGCCATGAAGGTTTCTCATTGTTCTTAGATGGAAAAACATTTTGGAGGGTTATTTCACATTTGCATCCATCTCCTAGGGTTTCCAAGATTATTATTTGTTGTTTATGTATATTTTTATTTGAGTTTATCCTATTCGGGTATGGGCATTTTTGCACCATTTTATTTCTAATTTTAGATGAAGTATACACACAGATCTAGGGTAATATATTTCACTTGCTTCAAAACTTATTTTGTAAAATACCTATTTAAAAATATCAATTTAATATATGGTGACCTAATATAGAAATGATTATATATATATATATATATATATAGGTATGTATGTATGTATGTATATATGTATGTATGTATGTATGTATGTATGTATGTATGTATGTATGTATGTATGTATGTATGTATGTATGTATGTATGTATATATATATATATATATATATATATATATATATATATATAAAGTAATGTTTATAGTTTCGGTCAATTAAAACATACAACGAATATATATATGTGGTCATGCTTAGTATATATATATTATAGTTTGGGGGTATATATATGACCCCACCCCATGCCCATATATAATATATGGATTGGGATGGGGGCGAGACCCTTATACAAACCCTTTTATCTAATAAAACCACACAAAGTGGTCATGGCCATTCAGCCCCAACATTTTTATTTATATATATTTTTTATGTATAAAACAAACATTGGTTATAAAGCCAATCAGCTATTCTATATCATTACACATCGGCTATATACATTCTCTCAATATATATATATATATATATATATATATATTGAATTGATTTATTTATTTTTTGATTGAAAAGCATAACCATATATTAATGATGACATGAGATGTACAATGCTAATCATACAAAATCGGGTGGAAAAGATCACACCCCATAAGGATCAAAGTAGCCATTAAGAGGCTACGAGTTGCAAAATGTCACATAATCATATCGACAGTAGCTTTATCAATCAAAAAAATTTTAAAGCAAATGTGTAGAGAACTAGAGAAAACTCCAAACATGGAGCTAGCAAACAGAAAACATGTAAAATATCAAAGATGGTGGTGGGTGGCTTTCAGATGGTCACCCCAACCACCAAGAGTAGTGTTAGGGGTGTCATCAAGTGGCTCCCAACCATCTATCTACTACTACTCCTCCTCGTTTAGGGAGGGTGAGATAGCCAAAGTAAGGTTTTGTGGAAAATTTTATTAGTCGTGCACTTGCCGCCGAACCACCACTCCCAGAGCCTAGCTGACCAAACACCCCGGTAGCGGGTGGAGTCCAAGACGGAGGCAGAGAAGGGACCCACCGGTGAGGAGAGGCGCTACGCTGCCCACGAGCCAGACCCTGGTCGAAGTTGCACCACCCATGGGAAAGCGAGCGGAGACCTTCCGAGTAGGAGAGCGACAATGAGGGGAATCAAGTGGAACGTGACTAACGCACAAGGGGCATTTCCCAAAGTAAGAGTTTACAAGTGCTCAAATTCAATGTGGACTTTCTCCACCTATACCTAGATCTGAAGTGAAACATTGGAGATGACAACAAGCTTGATAGAAATAGAAAAATTCTATCCACTGTCTCCTTATTAAAAATAGTAGCATTTCTAGAATTCCAAATGTGATATAAAGTAACTGCTTTGAAAGAATACCAAATGTGGTAAAAATTTTCAAGAATAAAGGTCGAATCCCCTATAAGAACCATTTTCCACGTAAAGAAGGTGGGTAAAAAAGGTTGAAAAAGGGTATGAATCCATAATCTTTATTAATGCCGGAAGATCGAGCATGAGGGCGAGTAACCAAAAGAGATGAAGAAGAGTCTCAATGTGGTTACAGAAAGGGTAGCGCAATGGGGAGCTCCCAGAAGAACAAGGTGCTTTCCCACTAGAAGCCCTTGATGAAGAATGCTCCAAATAAAGTGTGCAACTTTGGGCTCTATAAGAATGGCCCAAACAACAGTGAAGCACTGCTTCCACCCAAAATGAGTGGAATGCAAGCTCCATGAGCATTTAACTTATTGAGAGGAAGTTTCTTCTGGGTGAGAAGTTTGTAGCCCACTCGAGGTTTATAATTTCTGAAGGGGGTGGCAGAGGGCCAATGCCAATCAAACCACCACGGGCACTGCATAGTGACACCAATTTTATGCAAACAATCACCAGGTATGAGATCTTGAATGATAGAAATGGCTTGTTTATCATTGTCATTTAGAGAAAAATTAGCTTTTAGGCTATCCCATGGAAGCCAATCCCTGGTGATAGGACAAAAAAGGTCCTGAATATACTGAATCCCTTTTTTGAAAAAATGCAAACCCTTGAGCTGCAAGGAAAGAGCAAGGGGTTTGTCATGAAATTGAAACACCGAATTCCACCACAAACTAAGAGAGTTAAGAGAGAGCCCATTCCAGAAACCATCACCCTGCTAGAGCAGATGGGGTTTGAGAAGTTCCCAAGCTTTCCATATGCTTTTGGCCACAAAAGAGAACCAATTTTAACTATAACAGGGCATATAAGTAAGGAGTAGTAGTTCAAACCCTGCCATGCCTTTCGATTAAGTGGAGACCCTTGAGATATACAATTTCTGAGAAGAATTTTCCAAGACTCCTCACCTTCAAGGATACGAATAATCCATTTGGAAGTAAGAGAAAACCCTTGCATATGAATTTTATCAAAGGCCAAGACCACCAATGTCCTTAGGTGTACAACAGATGTCCCAAGAACTCTATGAAAACCATGGTTCCCTTCGGAGTTGGCCCACAGGAAATCACACATAATTTTCTCCAGTCTATGGTAAGCGGCTTTAGAAGGTGCCCAACATGAGGAGTAATAGACATGAGTAGAAACCAAAACCTTGGAATAGACTTGAAATTTTCCAAGAAGAAATAAAGGTAATCCAAAAAAATATTTTACTCAACTCATAAGAATCACATAGTTCCAAAGGTCAGCAGGGGATGCCATAAAGGAAAAGGAATGCCTAAAAATTTGAATTAAACACCAGGTTCAATCCAAAGCCATTGAAATCCCTCTAGCCAAGGAGGTTTGGGACCCATCGCCTATCTGTAACATTGGGTTTTCTTCCATTGGATAGCAGAACCAGAAGCAAGACAAAAAATATCAAGACATTTCATGGCATTAGTGACAGAGGCCTCTGTTTCAGCTAGAGTGAGAAAAGAGTCATCTACAAAATGACCATTAATCAACTACTTAGGAGAGGAAGGTAGTTGAATACCTTTAACCAAACCAGCATTAGCAGCATTAGCGAGCAAGTAGCTTAGACCTTCAGCAACAATGACATAAAGAGAAGGAGCAAGAGGGAAACCTTGCCGGATGGAACGATGAAGAGAGAATCTCTTAGACTGCTGACCATTGATAGTAATACAGGCACCCACATTTTGAAAGAGCATATTAACAGAGTGGATGAACCTAGGTCTAAAACTGATAGCCTACAAAGATGGCCGTAATGAAAGGCCACTCAACTCTGTCATAGGATTTTTCAAAATCAATTTTAATAAACAAAGCCGGTTCGTAAGTCTATGGAAATATTCCATGCCCTCCCAAACTGCAATAATGTTGTCCAAAATATATCTTATTTTGATAAAGCTGGTTTGTTCGCTCTTGATGATCAGAGGCAATAAATTAGTGAGCCTGTTAGCAAGAGATTTGGAAATAATTTTGTACGAGACATTGAGCAGAGTTATTGGCCACCAATTGGTAATAAGCTCGGGATCTCCATATTTGGGAATGAATTTGATGTTGCCTTGGTTAATCAGATCACCTAGGGTGTTGGAGGACATAGCTTCCAGATAGACTTGATAAAGATCCGGACCAACATCCAAAGAGACTGGTAAAACTCACAGGGAAAACCATCAACACCAGGGGCTTTATCAGAGGCCATCTGCAGAACAGATTCCTTCAAATCATCAAGAGTGAGAGGTCTATCACAAGCAATGTGCTGACTTTCAGAGAGCTTGCAGGGAACAACTTCAATGCATTGGAGGAGAGCAGCATCGCGAGCTGGAGTAGCAGGTTGAGTAGTAAAAACAACATGATAGTGATGCACAAAAGCTTGCAGAATGTTAGGTAAGAGAGTAAGCCTTTGGTTGCCTTCCTTGATTGCTTTGATTTTGGTGAGAGTTTGATTAGATTTAAGGGAAGAAAAAAACTCCTTAGTAACTCTATCACCAATGTGAAGCCAGTGCAGACTGGCTCAAACTTGGGCTCCTCTAGCCTTATAGTGCTCCTCAACTTGAAGCTTATGTTTCCAAAGTGAGCAGCTTGCACTTATAGGTGGGTGTTGAAAGGAGACTGATTAAGCTCTTGAATAGCTCTCAAATATTCAATATGAGAGGCTTCATGAGCATTCTTGCAAAAAGAGCAGCTTGTTTCCCATAGAGCCGAAGGAAAGAAGTGGTACGAGTGATGGCATGAGACCACCAATCAATCTAGCCAATCCCATCAATAGGTCTCGGGTCAAGATTCCAAATATGTCTTATATAATCCAAAGTTTTGGGATGAGAAAGGTGGGATGTATTTAAATAGAACTGGGTGGACTTGGGCTTGGGACACTGAAAGTTCCATTGAATCCCAAAGAAGATAGGCTTATGGTCAGAAACCAAAGTAGTGTCCACTACCAAGACCGGAGGCTGTATGAAGAGTCAAAGGAAAACCATTGCTGCTCTGAAAGTAGAGCTCTGTCAAGATGCTTATAAACTCTGTCATCACCAGCTCTAAAATTAGACCAAGTGAACCAAGGAGTGGCAGCATTAGAGTGCTTGCGGTGGTTGGGATCAAATAGACAAAGTTTATTACGCAAGTAAAACTAGGCTTCACGTTCACCAGCACACCAATGCATTGGAAGCCATCCCAACTTGTCTTTGGGAGATTCAACCATGTTGAAATCACCACAAAAATCCAAGTAAGTAGAGGGCAGATGATCAACCAACCATCGCCAAAAAAAGAAGAACGCTCAGAGGCATCATTGGAAGCATAGATATTGGCCAACCCAAGAATGTGGCCGTCAAAATCAAAAAGGGTCCACACCACCCGATGAGTGGGGTCAGAACCCCATGATATTATATTAGAGGTGAGGTCAAAGCTTAAAATAGTGAAAACACCACCTCGACCATTATCATGAGCTGACATCTGACAGAGAGAACTAGGCTATATTGTCAGACGATAATATAGCAGAGAGATGGAAGCCAGAGATTTTGACTTCCTACAAACATAACACCTGAAACTTTGTAAAATGCTTACAAATGTCTCTGAAAAGATATTTGTGAGTTAGATCAATAATCCCCCTGACATTCCATGAGTAAACTAACATGGATAACTATCAAGGTGCATGTTTTCCTCCTCGGGGCAAGTTAATGCTCCAAAGCGGTTAGAGAAAGTGACTTTCCGCACATTCCCATGAATATAATCATCGAGATTGAAGCCGGCGAGGTCTCTACAAAAATTCTCCTCGGAAGTAGAAGAATGACTTCAGAACGACGTAAGGCAGCCTTTCTACATGTCCGAGTAATGAACCACCAGCAATGTTATCCAGAAAGCTTGAAGTCTCAGGAAATGAGGGGTGTGAAAGAGCAGGAGCTGAGGGGTGAGAGCTGATGACAATTGCAGCTTGCGGAGTCCAAGAGATGGTGGGTGTGGGCTTGGGAAGGGTCACAATAGACGACTTCAAATGAGTAGAAGCGGAAGTAACCACCGGTTTGTAAGTAGCTTGTTGGGGCTTATTTCAGGCCGAGGTCAAGGTTTTCTGCCAGTGACAGTAGTCCATCCATCAGAGGAGGGAGTGCTGGATTTAGGGTCCATCGAGGTTTTCTCTGAAACTGGCGGTGGGCTTGGAGTCATGAGAGGATAGTCCTTGATCATATGGTCAGATTGGCACTAAAAACAAGTGTTGGGTAGATTGATGTACAAAAATTTCTGCGCAAAGCGTGTGTCTCCAACCTAGATATCGAGGGTATCTTTGAGGTCTTTTGAAAGATCAATTTCAACACAGACCCATTTCTGGGGTCGAGCTGAGTAGAACTTATGTTGCTCATGGCAGATGAGGTGACCCAAGGGTTTGATAAGTTGATCAATGAATCCCCATAGAGGCAAAGGAAGGCCTAGAAATTGACCCAAATAGGAATTTTGAGTTTGGCTTGCTCAGAGACTTGAAAATCTTGAGTCCAGTGGGAGAAAACCACAAGAGTATTGTGAATAAACCAAGGACCATGGTTAACAATGGCT
This sequence comes from Taxus wallichiana var. yunnanensis, assembly GCA_018340775.1. Taxonomy (NCBI): domain Eukaryota; kingdom Viridiplantae; phylum Streptophyta; class Pinopsida; order Cupressales; family Taxaceae; genus Taxus; species Taxus wallichiana. The sequence goes on from CM031236.1 coordinate 585,987,564, forward strand.
TTGCAATGTTCAGCATTGGTAAAGTGAAATAGAAAGAAACCCTTGGTCATGTTTTGGACTCCCTCTACCTTGACTCCATGAGGTTGCCAATGATTATGAATCCATTGGCATGAGGATACCTTCAAGGGGAACTTGGCCCACAAAATAAGCAACAAGAGAATATGATTCAAACTAGTTGTAAGCTTTGTCAAAAGCTGGTAAATCAAGAACAATATCCGGGAAGGAGTATCAATATCCTTACCTCGTCGAATACCTTTGGGACAAACTTCCTCGCTTGTTTCGGCGCCATTGTCCAAAGCTCCTAGTAGTAAGACCAGCATCAATAGATGCATGGCCCGAGGAGGTGGTCATTTTATAAGCCACCACCCAAGGGGCGGAGTGGCGATCGATACAAAATTAATGCAAATAATCCCGCCTGGATCTACAGATCGGTGGTGTGATTTATTTTTAAAATAAGGTAATATAAAAATATGAAATTATAATTATCTAAATTTATATATATTATAATTAGATATGTAAATTAATAAAATATAAGGTAAGGTAGTTATGAAATTTCTATCTATTCATATATGTGAGATAGTTAAAAATAATAGCCTTTTTATTCTACCCAATGCAATTAAAGAGGAAATACTTCTTTAATTTAAAACACTAAATATAAAACTTTCTCCTTATAACTTTGTATGAAATTTGACTTTACATTGCAACTCAAATAGTTCCTTTTCACAATCTGGTTCGACGAGAAAGAATGAAATGATGTACTTAAATAAACTCATTTATCCATTTTTCCTTTTCAAAAAAGTTGCATTTAAACTCTAAAAGAGACAAAAGGAAATCCAACCATTTACTAAGTGTAATTTCTTTTCCTTTCTCAATACAAATGAAATCCATTTCCAAAGAAAATAAGTAATACTTCAACATATATTTTCCATTTTACAAGAAGTAGGCACAAGCAAACTTTGATACATTTCAGATTTGAAGGAAATACATATTCAACAAATATAACTTTCAAGAGTCTTCTTCAATCACTTCCAATACATAACTTGATAATAAAATTTACAAGAAACTCTTTTTAAAATATAAGAGTATACAAGCCTTCCACTTAAGTGGAAACAACATGGCCAAATTTTACAAAATAACTATCTCTTTCTTTGATCTTCTTCAACACAACACTCTCCAAGGTGACAACTTGAGCTCCTTCATTTCTTCAATATCCAAACACAACAACGGAAAGGGGAGTAGGAAACGCTCTCCACCCAACCTATAATCTAATGAGAAGGAGAATTCATCCTCCTCATTGGCCCCCGAGCCCCAACAATGAAGCAATAAGAGGTATCAAGCAACCTTGGCAAATTTTACATGGCTTCAAAAATAACCATTCACAAAAACTTTCAACACAATAAGAACAATACAAAAATAAAAACAAACATACAATTTTCCCAAGCACAAAGGCTCAATATCAATCCAAGAGAGAGAAGAAACATGGGGAATCAATTATGCCTCCCAATGGGTTAAGTGCCCACCTTAAAAGCCTCCAAAAACTTCATTCACACAACCATAACCAAACTCTTATCCCTCCCTCAATTTCTCTTATGTCTCCCTCAAAATATTATCCCTCCCTAAATAAACATATCAAGATAAATAATAAATCTTTCTTATTATCACAAGGTGGGACACCCAACCCAAAACTCCCTCCAATGCATAACATAAACTCTTATCCCTCCCTCAATAGATCCCCATTTTCTTTCTCCTACACAACCTTAAGGCCATTCTATCCCACAAACCAAAACATACAACATTAATTCATTTTTCAGCCATTTGCACAAAAAATAACAATAAAAATATAAGGGTGAAGTCCCTACCTTGCCATTGCAAGAGTATCCAATCCACAAGCAAAATATCCAAGATTTTCCAAGTCCAAATCAAGCACAAACAAACTCCCAAGCTTCCAACAAGAACTCCAAAAGAAAGCTCCTTCAAAAATGCAAGAGTGAAAATAAAACATGTAACCCCAAAAACTTCAAAACAACATACATAAATAGAAAAGTGAGGAGAGAGTGGTGATGTGGCTCCATGTAGGATGCCACATCACTTCTCCTCCACTCCACATCACATGGTCAAACACCAAGCCCAAAGCTCATAAATTGGTGGGTGAGAATATGACAAGTTCTCCTTCCACACACAAACCATTAACATACTCCAAAGGAAAAAATTAAAATCTCATGTAAGAAGGTGCAATAATTTCACCTTTTTACCTTCCAAATCACATAATGGGGCCTAATTTTGACCCCTTACCCCATAGGTATAGTTGGTAGGTGAATTTAAGAGGTGTGGGACAAGCTTAACTTGTCCCACAAGCCTCCAAAATGTCCCTTAAGCCAAAATCCGAGTTTGACATGAAAGGTTGAGTACACAACACCAAAACCAATAAAATCATTTTCAAATCCATAATAAAATCAAGGAAAACCTACCAAACAATTAATACCCTTGGTCACATCCCAAATTACTTTAATTAACATGATTAATCAACTTAAATAAGAGCACATTAACTAATAATAATAAAGTAAAACACATTACAATAATAAATCACATACTCACAAAATAATTAAAATGAAAAGGGAAAACAACACATTTACCCATGGTCACATTTTAGGCCACCCCAATGGGAACCTCCTAACAAAATATCAACAACAAAACAACATACAAAAACACAAGTTACAAGGTGACCTATTGCCAATACCCAAAATTCTTTCATTGTTGGTCTCCTATCCCCTTTTGTTTGTTGTGTTATAATTTCTTGCAAAATCAAAACAATACCTCTTTGGCCTCGTGGCCATATCAATGACATCAAGAAAATAAAACACATATACATGTATCAATTCACATCATCAAATAACACAACTAAATCATCACTAAAACTAAGCAATTTCATCAATTGTTTATAATCCCAAAATATTTCAATTCTATCATTTCATTCGTAACAATGAGATCACAAGGCTAGCTAGATTGTCAACAAAATCTATGTTTCAAAATCCAATGTGTCAAGATATACATATAAAGTAAGAACTCTAGATCATGAAATATCAATTCATGCATATAATTCCCACTATGAATCACCACATATCTGTAATCAAAATATCTATAATGTCTATCAAAATACTAATCAAATATAATAATGTCCATCTATCAATGTCTCGTTGGTCAAATATGGTAACAAAGGCCATGCCTCCAATCTAAAGTAAGGAAAAATCATAGTAAGATCAATGTCGAAGAGAAGTGGGCACTACACAAAACTTAGGTGGTCTTTCTCCAAAAGAAGAGTGAAGCATTTGAAGAATTCCAAATCTTATATAGGAGTGTTATTCCACAAACCGGGAAACCCCTTCAAGTCTTCCGCTCCGATCAAGGTAGGAATTAACGTCAAAGAAATTATTGGCATTCTTGAAGGATCATAACATCACATAACACTTGAATTATCCTATACTCCATAGCAGAATGGAATGTATAGTTTCAAAATAAGAATGTCATGGAGATGGCTCGTTACATGCTTTCCACTGCGAAGATGAAGAACAAATTTTAGGTATAGCAGTCTAAACAACCGTATATCTACCGAATTGAGAAACCGAGAAGATCTTGAAGGACAAGACACCAAAAGAGGTATGGAGCAATCACAAACCTTCTATTTATCATTTGAGAGTATTTGGTTATACTGCATATATGCATGTTCTAGATAAGAAGAGGAAGAAGCTTCATATAAAGACACGCCAAAGTGCATATTTCTGGATACAAGTACTTTGAAAAATCCTATCAGCCTCATGAATCCCGACACAAAGAAGATATATAAGAGCAGATATGTTGTTTAAGATGATTTAACTTTTGACTCATTTCCACAAAAGGAAGATTCAGCACTATCCTCCTCTTATAGAATTCTCTCACATCTAGATGATGAGCATGCGAGATCCTATAGAAAACAAGGATGATCTATAAGGATATTGTTTTTTAATATTAGAAATATATAAAGTAGTTATTCTTCATCAACAGCCACATCAACGTCCAAAATGGGTTCAAAGCACCATGAGAGATTCACACATGAACTCTTTTCCATTCACTTCATGAGGAGTTTGTACGAGAAGTTAAGCAAAAAGTGAAGTAAATCTCGCGCACATGATTTCATTGATTGATGGCACCAAACATGGTTCATTTCGAGAGGAACTCAATCACATAGTGTGAAAGAAGGACATTGATGTAGAATATTTCTCTTTGATACAAAATCAAACATGGGAACTTGTCACTCTTCCGCAGGTAAGAATTCCATTTCCTATAACTAGATTTTTAAAACAAAATACAAGGTAAATGGATCTATCAACAAGAAAAAATTAAATTTAGTTACAAAGGGTTATGCTCAACAATAAGTAATTGAATATGATGAGATGTTTTGACCCACTAATTGTGAAGATAAAAACCATTAGGGTTGTCTATGTACATGAAAGTACAAAATGGATGGAGACTTTAAAAGATGGACATTAAAATTGCTTTCTCGAATGGTGATCTCAGAGAAGAATTTTACATGACCCAACTAGAAAGATTTTTGATGAACAACATACTCAAAATGTACATGTTGTTTAATTAAGTCTCTTTATGGACTTAGAAAAGCACCTAGGGCATGGTAAATAAAAATATATGATCCCTTATGCAAGTAGTATGGTTTTACGCGTAGTCCCTCCGATTCAAATATGTATATAAAAAGATAGAGATATTTTCATATTGGTTTTGTATGTAGATGATATTTTCATTACAGGGAGTTCTAAAGCAATCTCGTTAATATGTTAAGAATTATTTGAATAAATCCTTTGACACATAAGATTTAGGGCTATGTCACTATTGTCATGGCTTGGAGATATCACCGAAAAGAATTATATTTTATTCTCCTGAGATGAAATATGCCAAGACACTCTGGAAAGGTATGGAATGGTAGATTGTAAACCTATATCCACTCCCATGGAAAAAGGTTTGCAGCTTTCGAGATTCCAAGAGTCACGTCAAGTAGATTACACTCTACAGACAACATATGGGTTCCTCATTTACTTGATATACGCAGGAAAAATATTTACATCAAGTGAGATACCTTTCAAATTCATGCGCAGAGTTGAAGAAATGTCACCGGGTAGTAATGAAGCACGTGTTGAGATATGTCTGAGGTACAATCGAATATGGTATGGAGTATAAAAATAACTCTAAGTTCTTCTTATAAGGATATATAAACTCAGACTATGCTCGATCCGTTGATGATAAGAAATCAACTTTAGGCTACAATTTTCATCTTGGTTATAGTCCTATCTCATGGATAAGTAAGAAGAAAATTTTTGTTTCTCTATCATCCACTGAGGAAGAGTATCACGCCGCACAAGGAGTTTTATGTGAAGTGATTTTGTTATGTCACAATTTAAAGATATGGGCATTCCTTAAGAAAATCCTCCCATCATTTACTACGATAGTCAAGGTGTGTTAAAACTTGTGAAAAATCATGTTTTCCATGAGAGAACCAAGCACATAGAAGTTGAATATCACTACATTCGAGATCAAGATTTTAACCACCATATATAGCTCCAAGTACTACCGAAAAATGCTCAAATCGCATATATGCTCACCAAGTCTCTTGGTAAAGAGAAATTTGAACAATTTTGGGGTACATTTGTAAAAACAATGTATTAAGGGGGAATGTTAGAAAATTAATTATTTAATACATTGTTTTAACCAAATTCTTTCTAGACTATTCTAGTCGGTTACATTATAGCTTATTCTTTTCCTCCCGCCTATATGGCATTTAAAGATTTTCTCATCTCTCGTATAAATTCCATTCGATGTAATATTTCTATTCAATCAGAAATAAATAAATATATTTTGTGTCTAATTTTCTCGGCCTATCAATGATATAATGAATTGAAATGAAAATGAATTTTACACTTTCTCTTTCTTCTTTACTCTCTCTAGAATCGAAAAAGAAAAGGTACAAAGGAATCTAAAAGTATGATGAAATGACCTCTCTCCCTATCTATATCTATGTTCTTCCTTGTTTTTAAATACTTGAAATAATGAATGTGTTATTTCTTTCTCGTAGTGTAAGGGATTTCCATACTAGTTCTAGGACTGACACAACATTGGTTTTGGTATTCAACAAGATGGATTAAGAGTGTGATACATTATAATTCGTGAGGTGAAATTGAAATATTTACATTGATATAGATTATAAAGGATAGATATTGTTAATTTAAGAGAACTACATTATTATAATTATTGTGTTGAAAACCATTGTTCCTCTTGGATTCTTATGTTTCAAACATTATACCTAGAAAACTATGTGGTTTGTTTCGATTTTTGTAAAATTAAAATTTGAATACTAGTAGGAGTTTCACATAATGAATGTAGGACAAACAATGTTAGCTAGCTAAAAAGGAAGATAATTAACAATGTGTATTATTTTTTAATAAGGGTTAAGTTCATTTGGAGTTAAATGTGCTTCTTATGGTTTAGATGATCAAGAAATCACTTTCCAAATAGTTATTTTGGATCATACATAAACTCAAAAGTATAGTAGTAACTTATTATTAATAAACCATTTAAATGAAGTTAGTATTTCACATTTGTTGTATCCTCCCTCTAAATCTAGTGGTACTCAGGTTTACAAGACTCTAATGTCTAATGAAGTAATTTAATCCTCATAACTAGACTTCTTGTACTACACTTAAGGAAAGTCTTCAAAAGACCATTTATTTAACTTGAGAGTCCTTGTTCAAAGCAACAACTATGCATTGAGACCTTAACATAAATGGGGTAAGTAGAACTAAAACTTCCTTGGTATCCTAGTGGACCACAATGTTTTTGTGAAGTTATATCTAGGATTAACTTCATCATCAAATGAACTATTCTGTGGGATCCAAATGACACAAATGGAGTTAGTGAACTAGTTGTGCTATGCATTAATGTCCTATTAATGATTCCTTATTTTCCTCAAAGAAAAATATTTTAACTTGGCTAGTAACAACATACAACCCTGGTATTTTACGAAGGTCTTATAGGATAAACATGTTTTCTCACCTTAAAATGATATATACCTAAGTGCAATTAAAATTAAGCTAAACCTGGGTTGATTATGAGGTTAACTTACGCGTGGAAATTGTAACTAAATCTTAACAAGCAAAATTATTTTTGGAAGATGTTAACCTCATAGAAATGGGTAAACTAAAAACTTGGTCTCGTAAACCCATGCAAGTAATTTCCTGGAACCCTAAAGTGAGTGGCCAAAACCAAGAAAGGGTAGTAGGTGATATTCCTATGATTTCTCTCATGGTGAGATTTAAATTACATGATTGGAGTCTATGTGTCCAATACCTATGTAATAAACTCTTGATTTGAAACCCTTTTGTCCTTTTAGATAAAAGTATTCCCTTATTGTGTAGTAGCAAAGTACCCGTGTTGTTTGCTAGAAGGTTTTGTGAGTTAAATATATTATAACTCTCTTTATCATCTTAGTAGGTGTATTGTCCACTCGGTAAGTCTTTTGAAGTTAATAGACTTTGGGACCTCTCTTAAGGTTATTATTTAAAGAAAATCTGATGCATTTTTTCCCAACGATTGAAATTTTTCCTTGGAAATTATTTTAAAAGCATGAAATTTTTATTATATGTCTCACTTGTAATATTCATTCAGCACTTGAGTGTCTAAGAGGAATGAAATGAGTTGTCACATGTTAGGTTACACTCCATGTAGTATCGAATCCTTTAGTATAAGTTATGTATTATTTGATTTAAAATTATTCTTAAAACATGCTAATAGTGGGACCAAGTGAGAAAAAATTACAACGTAAGTGAAAAGATTATAAGAGTAAATGATATTTCGTTTAAGAATAATGGCATACCTAATATCCTTACAACTTGAATAGGAATTCTTGTGTTGTTAAAAAAAAGAATATGAATTTACCCTTGTTGAGATAAAATTTTTGAGCAAACATAATCTCTCAAAAGATATATATAAATAAATATGATTTTAGGATGTTAAAATGTGGAATTGACTCAAATCAACTAGTGAACTATATCAGATATAATAGGAATATATAGTACCTGTAACACCCACTAAAACTCCCACTTGAGACCTAAGAACAACCTAGGTTTAGTTAGAAAAATTATGGAATAATTTTTTTAAAAAAGTGCAAGCCCCGATACTAAAAGAGTTAACGAATTGTATCGGGAACTCGTGAACCATGATGAAGTTACACTCTGGTGGAATTTAATGGCTCCAACGTAATCACAAGGAAGAATCGATCAATCAATGGAAGAACCTGCATAACAGAACAAAGATTGCACATGTAGGAAAAGACAACAGAGTTTTTTGGCATACTCATAAATAAGAAATGAAAGGGTACATATAGGGTGTTGAGTAACCCTAGTGCATGACACACAAGAAAACCCTAAACCTAACCCATGTGAGATGACCCTCCATATGTGAGTGGAGGACACATAGGATCCCACACACCAACACCCCCCCTTCATCAAAGCTAGGGTAGCGGCTATGATGAGTCAGATGAACAAGAAGACACTCCTAAACAACTAAGAAAGATGTGTCAATGGGGCCCGACAACTAAAGGCCTGATAAGGTGCCCATATACAAACAACATCTTCCTAGAATAAGAAGAAGAGAAGGACTATATATCCCGAAGAAGATGAGTAGTTGCATAAGACCTCACCCCAAGAAGAGACCGCAAGTGAAGAAACTTCACTTCACCGAAGGTGCTTAGGTGAATATATCCGTAATCGATCAATCATTTGAATGCACTAAATGTCGATGATACCATCATGAATAAGATCCCATATGAAGTGCATATGGGTCTCAATGTGCTTCGTTCGCTGATGTTGAAATGGATTTCTGCAAATTGAAATAGTGCTCGTGTTATCATAGTAGAGAATGGTAGGGGCCGTAAAAAGTGGATGTAAAACTTGTTAGAATACCCCGTAGCCAAAAACTTTAGTGGCAGCGTTAATCGCTTCTCTATATTTTTGCTCGTAGAAGATATCATAATTACATTCTACTTATCGCTATACCAACTAATAGGACCCGAACAAAGAGAGAAACGTCAGAGCGACGTAGATTTTCGATGATCTAAGTCACCGCCCAATCGAGAATCTGTGAACCCAATCAAGTCAATATTCACCCCTCCATAATAGTGAATGCCATCGGTATAGAGTGCCAAGAACATAATGAAGGATCCGCTTATCTATTTTCCAATGTAGCTCATGTGGCTACTCGCATGAATCGACATGATCCCAACAAACATAAGATAAGATCCGGTCGAGTGTGAGTGAGTGTAAATCAAGCTCCCCACCAACCGCCGATAAAGGGTACCATCAACCAAGGGAGTAGAGAAATATGAAACCAACTTAACCCTAGAAAGAAAAGAAGCAGGAGAAAAATTGCAATCGACATCTAAAAACTAGCAAGAAAATCAAGAGCATACTTAGGTTGTGAAATCAAAATTCCCGAGTTAGATTGTGAAATTTGGATCCCAAGAAAGTAATAATGAAGACATAAGTCAGTCATGGAAAACTATCGTTGGACAAGGTGATCTTCACAAAATAAATAATAGAGGAAGAGTTTGTATGATCAACAAGTCATCAACATAGATAACAAGAATGAGTATGGAGTCATCTTGCCATAGAATATAAAAATTTGGATCAGAGTGAAACCTAGTAAACCCTTGTGCAAGTAAAAGAGTCCATCTTGGCATACCAAGCCCGAGAGGACTTCTTTAACTTACAAATGAGGGAGGGATCATGGACATAACCCAAAGGTTGTTCCATGTAGATCTCTTCCTCTAGGTCACCATGAAGGAAGGAACTCTTAACGTCCATTTGATGGAATTTTCATATGTTTACTACGGCAAATGGTTAGGTTAGTCAAATAGAAGTCATCTTTGCAACTAGAGAAAAGGTTTCAGTATAATCAACCCTATATATCTAGGAGAAACCATTAGCTATTAATCACGCTTTAAAATTTTCGACGTCTCCATCTACTCCATACTTTGTTCGGAACACCCACTTACACCAAACTATTTTTCTTCCTTTCGGAAGAGGGGTGAGATCCCAAGTATCGTTCTTCATGAGAGATGAATACTCCTCATCCATGGTAGAATCCCACTTAGGAATACCATAAGCCTCCTAGAAAGACTGTGGATCAGAAGTAGAGGCGAAGAAAGAGTGGGGTCAAATGAAATATGAGTGAGTACATATCATATCCAAAGTATCGCTAACTAAATCCCCAACACTTTACAAATTTTTTCTATCCCAATGAGGACCATGAGGATCAGGCTTAGATTTGGAAGATTCTTCAATTGAGTGAGAAGGGACATAGTCATCATCATAACTATTGTTAGAATCAGATGACTTAGAGGTTTGATGGTTAGGAGGATTATGAAGAGAAGCATGCTCAACAACATCATCATCCGATGAGTCGAATCGAATCGGTGAGTCTGAATAACCTCAATAGGTGGAGAATTAGAAGTCAAAGAAGACTCATCAAACTTAACACTTCTCTTAATATAATTAACATGAGAAGTAGGATTCAATAATCGATATCCCTTCACGCCATCAAGATGCCCTAAAAAGATACAAGGTTTGGATTTTGGTTCCAATGCCTTGAATTTCTTTTTAAGAATCCAAGCCATAGCCTTGGATCCAAAGACTCAAAATTGCTCAACATTAGGCTTGCATCCAAACCAAGCTTAAAAGGGTGTCATCCCTCTTACTTCCTTGTGTGGAACACGGTTCTAAATGTAATTTGCATAATTCAATGCTTCAACCCAATATTACGGAGGAAGAGACTTGAGTGAATCATACAAGTGGCCATCTCCTTAAGAGTACGGTTCTTTCTTTCTCATGACTCCATTCTCGCGAAGGGCTATAAGCAACTATATGTTGTAAGGAGATCCTTCAAGTGTAGAAATACATGAACCTATTACTTACATATTCACCTCCATTTTGGTTAGAAGAACCTTAATAAACCATTCCACCTGTTTCTCATCAAGAGCCTTAAAGTCCTGAAAATTTTCAAAGAATTCAGACTTAAGCTTAAGAAAATATACCCAAGTATATCGTGAATATTCATCAATCAAGGTCAGCACATAAAGAGCTCTAGTAATCAAAGGAGATGGAAATGGACCAGAAATATCACTATGAACAAGATCCAAGGACGAGTAGATCTCAGGATTTTCCTTTGTCAAAGTTCTTTTAGGATGTTTTCTAAGGGTATAACCCTCACAAATACCCTTAGAAAACTTGATGTGGGGTAACCCATTGACCATTTCATTTTGGCTCAATTTTTCAAGGTAGCGATAATTTAGATGTCCGAAAGGATCATGTCATAGCTTAGTAACGTCATTTGCATGAGTGAGCAAGGTAAAGTGGGTGTAGAATCATAAGTAAAGTGGGAAAAGATATATAACCTTGAACGGTGATCTGCCTTTCCCTCACCCACCGTAGTGTCATCATTAAGCTCACGAATAATTACCGAATTAGGACAAAATTCCACTCACATTCCTTTGCCAAGGTGAGTAATTTGGTAAATGTTATCACCGAATCACAGCACCCTTAAGTTTCCATAAGTGCATATACTTGAACTTACGGTGTGATTGGATAACATGGGTACTATCTCCAAGTTGTGGGACTTGCTACTTGAGATAGACCTCCGTGAGAAAGCCGGTTCTTGCTCCTAAGCTACTCCGCCACAATCTACTCTAATGCAGGGTAAACTAACTATTCTAATCTAACTTTCCAAGGGACCAGAGAGAGATAATACATAAAATGAAAGCCTACACTAAAGTGGTGATACACCAGAAAAGGAGGGTGTGAGAGTAGTCTCCAAATGTGTGAAATACAGAGACAAAGTGCACACTAGAAAAGGTGATGACAGCTTCTCCATAATCTAGTAAAATGCATTCCCAAAAATATTCCAAGCATACACAATGATAATGGATCCTCTAAGAGCATAATAATAGACACAATATTCTTGTTGAAAGATTAAAGGGGCAAGAAGAATGCAAGAAAACACAGCATGAGGGAAGATACATCCACAAACCGATATTTTATTGCTTCATGATATGCAATAAGTTGAATCTATTACAAGATATAAGAGCCTGGATCACCATGCAAGGAGTCCACTACAAGGGCCTGTAGCACATTGACTTCACAAAGCAATTTTGACAGAGCTTTGCTATCTAAAAAATACCTCCTTTACAATGAGCCCAACACTCCAATTTATAGAAAATATGAGAAGAGAGAGAGAGGGGAAAATGGAAATCCCGAAATCTGTCCTTCAACCACTTGTAAGAGGCATTAAATGGAGTAAAATGATTATATATTACTTGCAAAAGGCTCCCATACTCGTCCAAAGTGCTCAAAGAAAGAAAGAATGATGGCCATGCCTCTTAATTGTACTCCCAACCACCAAAATAAAACACTGTTATGAACCCGCCACGTTTTTAAAAATATCGATCGATTTCTCATCAAATCTATAATTTCTTGATTTATGTGCTTCGGTCTTGGAGCCACGATTCAAACGATACCAATTTTGTGTGATTTTGTTGAGAAATGCAAAATTTATGGCCTTCTGAGTGCGGGCAGCTATTTTGGGTCCGGCAGAATTTTCTGTCATTCGACGGGAATGAGCATTAATCGACTCGGAGCCGAATATGTTTCCTTTAATTAAATATATCTACCCTAATTAAAAATAAGAAATATTGTTTTTGTGGCATAGAGGACGCCGTGTTTATTCCAAAAAGTCAAATTTTGTGAAAATCGGAGCTCTGAGTCAAAAGTTATGGTCGTTTGAAGTTTCACGGGTCAAACATTGACTTTTCTTCTTTTCCTTCGGCCGCTTCGGCTTTTCATGTCCCTCACGTACCTTTGTCCCAACTATCTTGGATGAAAATCTCCTCCTTCGGCCGATTCGGCTTCCGCATCCCTCTTTGCGGTGAAGACACGTGGCAAAATTCCATTCGCTCTCGGCTCCTTTGGCTATCCGCGGCCCCACGCGCCCTCTTGTTCCTAATCGCCCTGCATCATGTCTGGGACAAATTCTTCCGGTTCACCCGATTCGCCGGTTCGCATACCTTTGTCCCACATGTCCTGACCGCTTAGTGCGAAAGTTCCTGTTTGGCTGAATCGGCCGTTCGCGTCCTCCGCATAATTTTGTCCCATTACTGTCCCGAACTTCACCTTTTTCACCTTTTCGCGTCCCCCGCGCATCCTCGCGTATTTTGCGCCCTTTTGTCCTAGCTGTCCTGAAACCGCGTGAAACAAAAACTTGACGACTTTTTCCCTTTTCAGCCGGTTCAAGCAAGTTTCGCAAGGCCCCACACGTACTGCGCCCAGATGTCCCACCGGCTGCCAGGATCGCCTCGCGACCTTTTCCGGCGGTTCGCGCCCCAACGTGCCAATGTCTGGACTTGGGACTTAGCTAATTTTCATGATTTTTCCTGGCCTCCAAGATCTGATGCATGTTATCAAAATTACCTTGAGGGGTGAATTTTGGATAATAGTAAACCAATAGGAGATTGGTAGAGATATTAGAAACACTCAACACTTGGTGAATGTTCCCCCATCCATCTCTACCGATCCACTACAAAAATCGACACTTTCGTGTCATTACCCATCGTGATTTGGGACATAACACAAGGCTCAATTTTGGAGAAATCAACATGCAAAGAACCCATGTGGTGCAAGGCATCTGGAATCTATAATCCAAGTCGATGAATGAGAAACTTTGGCTACAAGGGCCTTTCCTTTGTTCTTATTAGATTTAGAACCTTTAAAGTGGAAGACTCAACCTTGAGTATTTTGTTTGATAGACTCGTGAACACCTATTTTATTTTTCTCAAGTAAATGAGTAAGGTGATCATTTGTTTTCTCATACATAGATGCTATTTATGACCAGTGTTTCTCACAATAGAACACAAATACTTGTCTTTTTGTGCTCTAGAATTAGATATCGAAGCTGTTCATGTTATTTTTAGTTTTGGTCTTGGTTTCCTTCTTAGCTTGATCCTTTTTGCTTTCTTCTTTTCAATCTTCTTTTCCTTACTAGTACTGCTACAAGGGCATGTGACTTGGACTTTAGATACCCCATTTCAATGAGTTTTCTTGTTCTTGAATGAGTTGGGAGAAAAAAACTGTCAAGGGGGGCATTTTCCAAGTATCGTCCAAGGCAGATTTTGTAGCGTAAAAAGTTCACACAAAGAAAATTCAGACCTAACTTAGAGAGAATCAATGAGATCAGCTTGATAATCTTTCTTCTCTACTTTACATTCCTTTAACAACAATCTAGTGTGGAAAAACTTAGAGAAGTATGCTTGTAGGTTTTCAAAATCACTAGGATTTAACCCTAGTAGTTCATTTTCCAACTCATGTGCTCTCATGTCATCTTGTTGTCCAAACATTTCATCTAATGTTGTCCACATAGAATTAGGTGTTTTAGACGACTCAATGTGGAAGAGAAATTTAAGAGAAAAAGACATGCAAAGAAGACCTAAAGCTTCATCACTATGGTTTAACCACTTAGATTTTTCTCGGGGGTCATTGTCGGTTCAATCTCGCCTCCCATGGTGATGGAATAACCCTTTACCCCTTAGTTTTATAATCATTTTTCATCTCCATTAGAAGAAGTTGAACGATGTAAGAAAAGGAATTAAAAGTGCATCCATAGTGAAGAGAGAGAAGAAATGTAGAAAAGAAACACAACCACCCAAGACAATATAATAACCCCCTGCTTTCGACACTTTATAGTTTAGTGCGTTGAATACAATCGGGTCCGATCATGCATCGTCATAAAAAACTTGGTAACTCGCCTTCCAATTAGTGTAATAATGCGCAAGAGAGGAGACCACAATCTTGTTTCGTGGAGTGTAGCAAAGTGACACCGTATACAAGAAAAATTTGTAAAAAACTAGGAAGGAGGTGAAATCAAATCTTGGTTGTGAGAAAACATGTCTCATGTCGCAAAGGATACCCCCTCGCTACAAACCTGTGGTGGATGCACTCACTAGTTACAAGTAATAATAAGGGTAAAATACAATGTTTTAAACAAAATCAAGATGATTCCAAAGGATCTTCGAATGCTGAAAAGCACACGGAAGACAAATAGGTGCTCAAGTGTAATCGCACACTTGAGCGCACAATTATCAAATAAAATGGACAATAACGCTTAACAAATTATCATTTTGAAATGCCTAATTTATCTAATTTTAAAGCTATGGGAGTTTTAAAAAATGATAATTAACGTTAAATTAAAAGATAATTAGGTTACCTAATCGTAAATGAGAATCGTAATTAATAAAACTAGATTTAATATAATTAAATCTAATTAATTACGATTAATAAAGAAACACTAATTAAGATCTAATTAAAAATAAATCCTAATTAAATATTTAAATACTTTCCCTTTTAAAATAAATTCCCGACTTTAAAAATACACCTCAAATTTGAAATTTTAGAAACGTACGGTATATAAAAACACCGAAATTTAAAAAAGCTTATCGTTATAAAATTCGAACTTCCCATTTACAAAAATTTGAGAAACTTACCAAACTTACCATTAGTGGAAATCTCGAGTTGGAGGTCGAAATCTCAAGTTGGATGGTCAAAGGCCGGGAAATTCATTTGAGGCCGAGCTATGTTGAGGTCATAGCCACAAAACGTGTCAAGAGATGTGGTAATGGCTCGGTCATGGCTCTCGAATCAGTTTAGAGGAGAAGCCATTAGGAGACGCTTGAGGAAAGTAGGAGATCATTGATCATGGAGGGTTGTTAGGAGAGTAGAAGCATCGATATTCAATGTAATGGTTGAGTGCAATGAAGTGTGGAGCGTTCAACGGAACTAGAACAAGAGGATGTCGAACCAGATAGCGGATGCAAAGAACCAACCAAGATCACGAAGGCATGAACATGGATCCAAAGAACCAACCAAACAATAGATCTCAAATGGCCGGCACAAGCGACTTGAGTGGAACCAAAAAAACACTGCAGCGAGTAACAAACAGGGGCCGAATAGGGACGAGAATGTGCCAGCACGAAAACCAACCATGAATGGTCGAAGGCCGAGAAACCCAAACAACAATAATGCACAAGAAATCGATTCCAAAACAAAAAGAGGGAACAAAGGCTCATGGGTGACTCAACAGTGGGGAAGGTCAGCAGACCACGAGGAGGAGAGAATGCTGGGGACAAAGCTAGAATGCCAGATCACAATACACTACAAGGTCGAGCAAGAACAAACTTGCCGAGCTAAAGACAAACTCTTGAGCTCTTCCACAAAAAAATTTAAACCTTTAGTCTGCGCAAAATAACATGTAAAAAACAAAGAGAAACTAGAAAAAACAAGAGATCTAAAAAAATTCACTTCCAGTTTAATAAATTTGATTAAAAAACTAGAAAAAATCTCCGTTTTTAATCGATCCATCAATTTTAGTGGAGCTAGCTAAATGTAGCTGCAAAACTCCCCAAAGCTTTAGGAATACTTGCACAAAACATAGTGAAACCAAAAACTTTCCAAGAAAAGCTTAATAAATATGTTAGCAATAGATTTCGTAATATAACAATCGAAAAACTTGCACGAGGAGTAAAAAATGAAACCAAGAGTAATCACAACTCAAATGACGAATGCACATTTACCCGATCTCAGCTCTGATACCATGAAAGAGTTAGCGAATCATATCGAAACTCAGGCACCATGATGAAGTTACACTCTAGTGGAATTGTAATGGCTCTAGATAATCACAAGGAAGAATCGATCAATCAATGGAAGAACTTACATAACAAAACAAAGCTTGCACATGTAGAAAATGAAAACAGAATGTCTTGGCATACTCATAAATCAGAAATGAAAGAGTACATATAGGGTGTTGAGTAACCCTAGTGCATGACACACAAGCAAACCCTAAACCTAACCCATGTGAGATGAACCTCATATGTGAGTGGAGAACACATGGGATCCCACACACCAATAGATACAGGTTTAGAAACTATAGTTATCACAACAAGTTTCAAGGATAATTAAATTTAACAAAAACATTTTCCTTTAAAACAAGTATTACATCCACACTATAAAGCAATAAGCATAATAAATCCACACCTAGCTCAAATTCTCCTTAGGTATTAATTTAATAACTAGTTAAATTAACACCATAGTTAAATATTCCTTAATTAAAATTTTAGAGGGTTAAAAGAGCAAAACAATTAAATACCCAAGGTATTTAATTCCACAAGGTTTAAACAATTAACAAGGTCTAATTATAAGGGGTAGAACATACATCTAAAAGAAAAGGTTAATTTCTCACTAACCCACTCTCAAACTGACTCATAAGATTCAACTTGATTTTTATCATATTTAACGCACTTAAAATTTCTTGAAAATATTTACATTAGATAGGAAATTTCCTCCCCTTTCCAATGATATAAATAAGTCCTCCTAATTCCTCATATTTCTCAAGTTATGGGCCAGCGGGCCTTGGGATGAAAATTTTCCCCAAAAGCGGGCCTGCAGGCCTAGGGAAGAAATTTTTCCTAAGGCGGGCCTATGAGGCCTTGAGAAGAAATTTTTCCTAAGGGCGAGGTGATCCTATGGGCCATAGAAAGAAATTTCACCTAGAGAAGGAATGCAGAGGAATGAGTGAGGGGATAAATATTTTCCCAAAACGTGGGTCAAAGAAGCGGGAATTAACTTAGAATTTTTCCCTTTTAGAAAAAAGCGCAGCTTTACCTCCACATGACCATGAGCCTGTGGTGGGGCTTATCACCAAAAGAAGACCATTAAACCCTAGGGTCTACATAATGGAAATGTGTCCAAAAATTTTCAATCAAAGGGAAAGCGGGTCACGGGAAGAATTTAAGATCTTAGCTCTCTCTTTTTTTTTTTGAAGAGCGTTAAGGGATTAAAAGATTCGTGCCTTTCGACGCCCAAGGATGCCTCTCTATGTGCAGCCCAAGAGGTGAGTAGGAAAAATGGACTAGCAGAGAAAATTAGAAAATTAGAATTTTTGGATAAAAATGATAAGGATTGAAAATACTCTACACCTCCACCGATGCCTCATGAAGCCACATGTCGACGACCATTGGTCGTGGGTCGGTGGTCGGTGGGAAACTTAAAACTTTTTGCCAAATTATTTTTGAAGCGTTAAGGTTAAAGCGCTATCCACACCTCCACCGATGCCCAGCGTAGCCATGTGTTAGCTCCACATTGGCTACAGGGTGGTGGGGCTGTGGAGGAAACTAGGAATTTTTGCCAAAATTAACAAAAGGTTAACTTTGAAAGCATGGGCCCATGCACGCCCATGGAAATGCTTTTCTAAAATGAAGTGTAGGGATGCGGGCCACAATGAGAAACATAGAAATTTTTGCCAAGAAATTTTAAAAGGTTAAGTTAAGGGTTCATGGACCCGTAGAGATGGTTCTTAAAAAGTGAAGGATCGGGGCAAGTGGGGGCCACGTGGCAGCAAATTTCTCCAAATTTAATTTTTCGAACTTAGATTATTTTTGAAGCCAAAATGAAGTGAAAAATTCAGAAGGCCATAAATTTTGATTGGGAACTCGGTTTTTGGAAACGAGGACTTTTTGGAAAGGTCTCAACCTCCTCTTTACATTGCAAGCTTAAAAATTTTATTTTGATAAAGTTTGAAGGGTCAATTTTACAAAAACTTCTTTCTATCATTTAAAAAGTGACTGGGCCTTAACTTATAAATTTTTGTTCCAATCCGCCATGAATTCTTTCTCAACATGCCAAATAGACATGGAGGATTTCACTTGGAAGAATTTAGGATGAATTGCAAGGGTTAAATTGTTTGATTGAATATCAATTTGAAAATTCCCAATTTGACAATCAAAACATTGTGATTTTGACTAAGCCCGAATTACAAGTTTTTAATAATTTTTTCTTAAGTTGGTAAGTCTATTTGAAACATGTTTTTCTCATACAAGATTCAATTTGATATTTCATTTCATTTTCACATGTTGGTGTGAGTTATCCTATGTGTCCTCCAATCACATATGGAGGGTCATCTCACATGGGTTAGGTTTAGGGTTAGGTTTAGGGTTTTCTATTGAGTCATGCACTAGGGTTACTCAAAACACCTATATGTACCCTTTCATGTCTAATTTATGAGCATGCCAAGACACACCGTTGTCTTTCTCTACATGTGCAAGTTTTGTTCTGTTATGCAAGTTATTCAATTGATTGATCGATTCTTCCTTGTGATTACATTGGAGCCATTACGATTCAACCAGAGTGCAACTTCATCATGGTGCACAATTTCCGATATGATTCATCAACTCTTTCATGGTATCAGAGGTGAGATCGGGTAAACGTGCACTCATTTTTTGAGTTGTGATAACTCATATTTTTCATTTTTTAACTCCTCATGCAAGTTTTGATCATTAGATTCTGGTTTTTTATTGCTAACATTCTTAACAAGTTGCTCTTGGAAATTTTTCGGGTTTGTAGTGTTCTTCATGCATGTGCAGATCTCCTTGAGTCTTTTCAAGGGTTTTGTAGCTAAATTTATTTAGCTACAGCTATATTTGGAGATCCGTTAAAATAGAGGTTTTTAATTTTTTTATTAAACTGAAATTTTTTTAATCTTTGTTTCTGGTTTCTCTGTGTTCTTTTTTGCATGTCTTTCTATAGAATACAGGTTTTTCATTTGTGGTTCGAGAGGTTCAAATCTCAGTTTGGTGTTTTGGTGTTCTCCAATGAGCTCCTCCTCCCAACCAAGTCATTCCATATGCTCGTTTTTACTTGAACCAAGTTCTTTCGGGTCGTTTTGACAAGTTCGATTTATAACCTTACATGCCTTTTGCTCATGACACTCTCTCTAGCTCGTGCTCATCGGATCATGAACTTTTATCTTGATTGTGTCGTGTTTTTCAAAAGTGTTCCTCAAGTTTTACTACTCGCTCATGTAAGAATCACCGTTCGAAGCTCATACACGTTGTTAAAATAGAGACCGAAAATTTAGCACAAATTTTTGGGTCGAATCTTGGTGAGACCACAAACCAACTAGTAAGTTTGATAAATCAAATCACCAAACAAATTTAGCACCAATTTGTGAGTTGAATCTGCTCGTGACTTCCCCTATGCCCTACATTTTTGAGGATGTGTTCTTCTTTGGATTTTTTTTTTGAGGAGTTCCCTGCGGGTCCTTCTCTCCACCCACACCAGTTATGGCCTGCGTGCTCCTCACTATCCTCCCAACCACCCCGCCTCGCTTCTCGTGGCTCGTGGCGCATGACTCCATCCACTCTTCCTTTGACTGCGGTGTAAAACCTATGGGATTTCTCCAAAAACAAACAAACCATAAGTTCCTTTATTTTTGGTATATTTTTAATGCTTTTTGTTAAATAATTTTAAAATAACTTTCTAATTTTTAAAACACGAAAGCTCTTTCGTACATTTTTTAAATTCTTTCTATTTAAAACAAAACAAAAACTTACGTTTAATTTGGTAAAAGTTTTTAAGCCTATTAAAATAGAAAAAAATAATTTCCCGTTTTAATAGATCTTTTTTTAAAAAAATTCATCCAATTTTCTTAAATTAGTTTGAATAATTTAAATTTTCATTAAAAAGGAAAAAAAAATTAATATTTAATTAGGATTTTTTTAAATCTTGATTAATTAATCATATTTAATTAAGTTTTTTTAATTAGATATTAATTGATCGTAATTAATTAAATCTAGTTTTTTTATTACGATTCTCATTTACGGTTAGGTAATACTTTAAAATCGTCTTCTAAATTAACGTTTTTTATCATTTTTTAGTCCAAATAGCTTTAAAATTAGCTAAATTGGATTTCTAAATGGTAAATTTTTAACGCATTATTGTCAAATTTTTACTAATCATACGCTCAAGTATGTAATAACACTCTGAGCACTTCTTGTCTTTCTGCATGCCTTTTCGGCATTCTAAAGATCATCAAAACTCATCCCGAGTTCATCTAAACATCAGATATTACCCTTATTATTTCTTGCGACTAGTGAGCGCATCCCCACAATTTGCAGCAAGGGGGTATCATTTGTGCGATGTGAGACAGTTTTCTCACAACTAGGATATGATTTCACCTCCTTCCTAGTTTTTTACAATTTGTTCTTGTATATCGTGTCACTTTCTGTGCTCCACAAAACACAATTATGGTATTTTTTCTTGGGTTATTATGCTGATTGCAAAGTGATTTATCAAGTGTTTTGTGACGAATGCTCGGATCCGATTGTATTCAATGCACTAAACTATAAAGTTCCAAATCGGGGGTTATTATATTATCTGGGTGGTTGTGTTTCTTTTTCGCATTCCTTCTCTCTCTCTTCACTATGAATGCACTTTCAATTCCTTTGTTTACGTTGTTCAACTTATTCGAATGGAGATCGAAAATGATTATGAAACTAAGGGGTAAAGGATTATCCCGCATCACCATAGGAACCGATCTTGAGCCGGATGATGACCATAAAAAATCTAAGTGGTTAAACCGTAGTGATGAAGATTTAGGTCTTATTTACATGTCTATTTCTCCTAACTTTCTCTTCCACATTGAGGTTTCCGAAACACCTAAATCTATGTGGACAATGTTAGATGAAATGTTTGGACAACAAGATGACATGAGAGCGCATGAGTTGGAAAATGAACTACTAGGGTTAAATCCTAGTGACTTTGAAAACCTACAAGTATTCTTCTCGAGATTTATCCACACTAGATTATTGTTAAAGGAATGTCAAATAGAGAAGAAACATTCTTAACTGATCTTGTCGATTCTCTCTAAGTTAAGCCATGAATATTCTGTCTTCATGTCAACTTTTTACGCTGCAAAAGTTGCTTTAGGCGATACTTGGACTATGCCCTCCTTTGACTATTTTTCATCCCAACTCATTTGAGAATAAGAAAAACTCATTCAAATGAGGTCTCTCAAGTCCAAGTCACATGCCCTTGTAGCAAGTACTAGTAAGGAAAAGAAGATTGAAAAGAAGAAATAAAAAAGGATCAACCTAAGAAGGAAACCAAGACCAATACTAAAAATAACACGAACGCTTCGACTTCTGAGCCTAGAGCACAAAAAGACAAGTATTTGTGTTCCTATTGCAAGAATCTTGGTCATAAAGAACATCTATGTATGAGAAATCACATTGATCACCTTACTCAATTACTTGAGAAAAATATAATAGGTGTTCTTGAGTCTATCAAACAAAATTCTCCGAAGGACAAGTCTTCCATTGCAAAAGTTTCTAAATATGATAAGAAGAAACGAAAGGCCCTTGTAGCCAAAGTTACTCCTTCATCAATGTGGATTATAGATTCTGGTACCTCGCACCACATGGGTTCTTTGCATGTTGATTTCTCCAACATCAAGCTTTGTAGAATGTCCTAGATCATGATAGTAATGACACGACAATGTCAATTTCGATAGTGCATAGTAGAGATGGATGGGGAACATTCAACCAAGTGTTGAGTGTTCCGATCTCTACCAATCTCTTATTGGTTTACCAAATTACTCACCTTGGTGAAGGAATGCGAATGAAATTTTATCCTAACACAAAGTGATTATTTGTGAGCTTAACGATGACACTACGGTGATCGAGGGAAAGGTGAATCACCATTCACGGTTATATACCTTTTCCCACTTTAATTTTGATTTTACGCCCAATGCCTTGCTCACTCATGCAAATGAGGTTAGTAAGCTATGGCATGAGCATTTTCGACATCTAAATTATCACTACCTTGAACAATTGAGCCAAAATGAAATGGTCAATGGGTTACCCAGCGTCAAGTTTTATAAGGGTTTTGTGAGGGTTTTACCTTGGAAATCATCCTGAAAAGAAATTTTACAAAGGAAAATCTTGAGAGCTACTCGTCCCTTGGATCTTGTTCAAAATGATATTTCTAGTCCATCTCCTTCTCCTTCATTTACTAGAGATCTTTATGTGCTAACATTCATTGATGACTATTCGCAATATACTTGGTTATATTTTCTTAAGCTTAAGTCTAAAGTCATTAAACATTTTCAAGACTTTAAGGCTCTTGCTGAGAAACAAGTGGAATGGTCTATCAAAGTTCTTAAACTCGCAAATAGAGGTGAATATATAAACAATAGGTTCATGGATTTTTGTACTTATGAAGGGATATATTTGTAGCATACAGTTACATATAGCCCTTTGTAGAATGGAGTCTAGAAATATAAAGAATTGTACTCTTAAGGAGATGGCCACTTGTATGATTCACTCGAAGTCTCTTCCTCAGCAGTATTGGGCCGAAGCAGTGAATTGTGCAAATTACATTCGTAATCATGTTCCACACAAGGCAAAAGTAAGAGGAATGACACCATTTGAATCTTGGTTTGGATGAAATCGATGTTGAGCACTTTAGATTCTTTGGATCCAAGGCTATGGCTCGTATTCCCAAGAAGAAACACAAGGCTTTGGAACCACAATCCAAACCTTGTATCTTTGTAGGATATCCTGATGGCGTGAAGGGATATCGATTGATTAATCCTACTTATCATGAGCTATATATTGAGAGAAGTATTAAGTTTGATGAGTCTTCTTTGAATTCTACTTCTCCACCTATTGAGGTTCTTGACTCACCGATTTAGATTCGACTCATCGATGATGATGTTGTTGAGTGTGCTCCACTTCCCGATCCTCCCAACCATTAGATCTTTGATTTTCTCCGATTCTAAGTAGTGATGACGAGAACTATGTCCCTTCTCACTCAAGTGAAGAATCTTTTACTTTGAGCCTAATTCTCCTGGTCCTCTTTGGGATAGGGAAAACTTTGCAAAGTGTTGGAAATTTAGTTTGAGATACTTTAGATATGAGATGTACTCGCTCAGATTTCATTGGAGCCCACTCTTTCTTCACCTCTACTTCGATCCCATAGTCTTTTGGGGATTCTTCTGGTATTCTTGAGTGGGATTCTACCATGGATGATGAGTATTCCTCTCTCATGAAGAACGATACTTGGGATCTCACCCCTCTTCCGAAAGGAAGAAAAATCATTCGGTGTAAGTGGGTGTTCCGAAAAAAGTATGGAGTAGATGGAGACGTAAAAATTTTTAAAGTGTGATTAGTAGCAAAGGGTTTCTCTCAGATAGTTGGGGTTGATTATACTAAAAATTTCCTCGGTTAGCAAAGTTGACTTCTATTCGATTGACCCTAGCCATTGTTGCAAAAACAGATGGAAAGTCCATAAAATGGATGTTAAGAGTGTCTTCCTTCATGGTGACCTAGAGGAAGTGATCTACATGGAACAACCTCCGGGTTATGTCCATAATCCATCCCTCATTTATAAGTTAAAGAATTCTCTTTATGGCCTTAAACAAGCCCCTCCGGCTTGGTATGCCAAGATGGACTCCTTTTTACTTCATTAGGGTTTACTAAGGTGTCACTCGATCAATTTTTTATATTCTATGGCAAGATGACTCCATACTCATTCTTGTTATCTATGTTGATGACTTTTTGATCACATGTATCTCTTCCTCTATTATTGATTATGTGAAGATTACCTTGGCCAATAGGTTTTCCATGACTGACTTAGGTTTGCTTCATTACTTTCTTGGGATCTAGATTTCACAATCTGACTCAAGAATTTTGATTTTGCAACCTAAGTATGCTCTTGATTTGCTAGCTCGTTTTCAGATGTCCGATTGCAAGTCTTCTCCTACTCCTTTTCTTTCCGGGGTTAAGTTGGTTTCATATTTCTCTACTCCCTTGGTTGATGGTACTCTTTATTGAGAGTTGGTAGGGAGCTTAATTTACTTGACTCACACTCAACCTGCATTTATCGTATCTTTGTCGAGTGATCGTGTCCAGATTTATGCAGAGCCACATGAGATGCATTAGAAAGTAGTTAAATGGATCCTTCATTATGTTCGTGTCACTTATACCGATGGCATTCACTATCATAGAGGGTCGATATTGACTTGATTGGGTTAACAGATTTTGATTGGGTCGGTGACTTAGATCATCGAAATCTTACTGCCTACACTTTCTCTCTTGGTTTTGTCCTATTAGTTGGTATAGCAAGAAGTAGAATGCAATTGTGATATCATCTACAAAGGAATAATGTAAAGGAGAAGTTAACGCTCTTCATATAGAAGTTATTTGGCTATAGGGTATTGTTGATGGAAAATCACTCTGGTAGCCTACCGAATTTCTAACTTGTGATAACACTAGCATTATATCTCTTCGTAGAAATAAATTTCAGCATCAATGATGAAGCACATTGAGATCCATATGCAATTC
The DNA here is from genome assembly GCA_018340775.1 of Taxus wallichiana var. yunnanensis. Lineage (NCBI taxonomy): Eukaryota > Viridiplantae > Streptophyta > Pinopsida > Cupressales > Taxaceae > Taxus > Taxus wallichiana. The sequence continues at coordinate 586,012,876 of CM031236.1, forward strand.
ATATGATATTTTATTCATGATGTTATCATCGGGATATTTAGCTCATTCCGGATGATCAGGCTGGTTATATTCCTCTCAAGCCCTTCACCGAAGTGAAGTTTCTTCACTTGCTGATCAGGGGATTTTTAAAAAAATTCCTAAACATCCCTGAATGGTTTCAATGTAGAAGATCATCTCGAGAGCTTTCCATCAACCGTAAGAACGTGACAAACGGACATCAAGAGCTCTAGATATGCCTTGGTCAAAGTTCAAACAAATGGGAAAGTCAACTCGTCAACTCTTCAATATTGGACCAATCGACTACTAAAGTGTGGCTTGCCACCACTCGTCGAATTCGCTCGATTTTCCTATCGGGAGATGACAAGTGGATTACATGCTATGGACCGAGTTAATTATTTCTATACCACATTATATGGGTCGAAATTATATTATCTTGGTAAGTCCACTTACAAATCAATTTCCATGCCACATGACTAAGTGGGGTGGGTTTTATTATAATAGCCATGTATTAATGGTTAGAAATTACCCACATGCCATGCATGGAGGACCACGTGGAAGGAGGTGAAGCGGTGTAGGGGGCTAAGCCATGCGTGGATGTTTCCACGTGAAGGATGGAGTGGGTAAGGGTTATTAAAACCTTACCCAAATGAAATGGCGCCAAATGTGGGATATAAACCACTAGCCCTAAGCACCTAAAATGGGATTTAATCCCCTCATTCAAACAAAATCCGCTCATTTGGGATATTATCCCTTATCAAATGCAAATCGGCTAAAATGGGTATTAATCCCATTAAATATGCAAATCCGCCCAAATGGGAATTTTTATCCCAAATTTCATGTACGGGTTTAGGCTAATATTAGCCTAGGATTATATGCAAATGCATTATTCAAGGACCCTAAAAATGTATAAATAGGGTACCTATTTCATTGAACACACAACTCAAGCTTATTATTTGTTAAGCTTGTTGTGGGGACACACAACCCGAGCTTATTATTTGTTAAGCTTATTTGTGGGATGTGTCAACAAGTATTGTCTATTGGCCTATTATTTTAGGCAATAGTAGATGAAATATTTGTGATTGGGAGTAAATTATAAACTACCCAATAGGCCCATTGAGCCACACCAATTACTTGCAAATCCTGGATTGTCGACCGGAGTGCTAGCTTCACATTGATAGCATCGGGAAGGCCGATCGAAGCCGAAGGAGATTGTGCATCAGGAAGGTGAAGAACAATTCAACTAATCATCAGAAGTTTTTTGAAGAACTATGCATGTATGATAGGAAAGCTTAAATAGTTTTCATTAGGTTTTCTTGTGAAATTACTATCAGAACTTACAAGTTTCGACTAGTGGAACGGTTCGATAAGAACCGGAGACGTAGGAAATTGTCGAACTCCGTAATCATTCTGTGTGCAATTGTCATTATTGTCTTGCATTATTTTAAATTGATTACTTAAAAGGATTAAATCATAGGAAAATAATTAAAGCCTACAAGGGTCCGAGATCGTGTAGTAATAACTTGATTATTTTCGAGATCACTTGTGGTCTCTTTCGGGGTGAGGTCCTGTATGCACTACTCATTTTCTTCAAGGTCATTTAGTCCTTCTTTTCTTCTTCTTCTTCTAGAAAGATGGTGTTTGTATATGGACACCTTATCGACCTTTAGTTTTTGGGCCCCATTGACAATTCTTTCTTAGTTGTTTAGGAGTGTATTCTCTTTTAGTCGACTTATTATAGTCGTACTGTACTTTGATGAACTAGGGGTGTTGGCGTGAGTTATCCTATGTGTCCTCAACTCACATATGGAGGGTCATCTCACATGGGTTAGGTTTAGGGTTAAGTTTAGGGTTTGTTGTTCAATCATGTTAGGATACGTTGTTTTTTAGCTATAGGATACGTTGGTTATTTCTTAGCTGTCTATTCTTATCCTGTTATCACATTATTCTCTGCCACTTTTGTGGATCTTCCCAGCATTGTTAGGGAGTCAGTTTAGTTTCTTCTGTCCTATATAAACTGGACGTGTGCATTGTTATCATCAGAATAATATGAGATAAATAAATCTATCTCTTCTTATTTCTCTCTGTTGCTCTCAGTTTGGTATCAGAGCACGTTCGGTCTGGTTGCAAGCCAAGATCTTTGTCATCGATGATGTTCTGAGCGCCTGGAAAACCTGCTGCTGGACGTGGAGATCTGTTGCTGCGGCCTGCTCCATATAAAACGTAGGGAGAGAACCTATGGCGACCTGTTCGAGCTGAGCACGATATCTTTCGATCGACACATGTGAGCGCGCGGATGCTTCATGTGTCGAACGCCAGGGGCGGAGGAGGATCCGCAGTGGTGTGGCTGCTGGGATCATCGGTGACAGTCACCACCACGCTTATCAAAGACTTCTGCCCGCCGCCTGCATTATTGGGCTGAGCAGATCGCAATATACAAGGAGAAGGCGAAGTAATAGGAGGATCCACCATCTTAGACTATACACTTTGCTGCTGCGTGAGGATTGATTGATAGTTGATTGGCGTAGAAGAGAAAGGCGTGTGGAGTGCGTGAGGAGTAGCCTGTGTTTTTGGCGTGGAGTGTTTTAAAAAAAAAAAAAGAGCACATAGAAACTTTGCCCACTCGCACATGAGTACAGAAGAAGTCACAATTCACTTCTTCTTCCTGAAGCGCTTGAAGATCAATCGTAACTGGAGCCGAGAGATCTGAGAACGGAGCGTTGAAGACGTCAGTGTTTGAGTGTTGAAGGTGCCTGAAGCTTTTACAAAGCACAGACACCTGCTGTAGCGTGGAGACAGTTGCTGCTGCGTGGAAGAGTGTGCCGCGTGGAGGTGAAAACAATCTTGCTGCCACGTGAAGAGTTACTCAGCCACCTGCTAAAGGAAGGCAGCACGTGCACGTTTTTCGAGGTAATTTTGAGTCTATGCAGCTTCTCTTTACACTACATCAAATGTCGAGTGTATAACAACTCGATTCAAAGCGCCAACAACACGGCCGCCACGGTTGAAAGTCACAACATCAACTCGCCAGCCAGAGAACACCGTGAAGAAGCTCCTGAGAGCTCCGGGTTCTACTTTGCCTTGCTGAACGAGCTTAAAAATTGCGGCAATCTTGCATTCGACAAACTTGTTCGAGAAGGACTCCTTGAGTACTTTCTTTTCAAGCGTCACTACCAAGCAAAGGTTAGTACGGGAAGAATTAGAAGGGGATACGACGCAGTGATAGGGTGACGACGAAGAAGAACGCCCGCAAAGCGTCCGCCGTCTCGCCTCACAAAGACGCGAATATTACGAGCATCTACGAGCCAATCATTCTCGACAGTGAGTCCAAATTGTAATACCTTTTTCAAATAAATAAATATATTTTTTATTACAATGTCTGCTCCGAAGTTACTCCTGTCTGATGCTCAGTTGCTCAAAGGGCCTAATTTTGCGGCCTGGAAGACAAAAATGAAGACAATCCTTCAGTTTGAAGGATTATGGGGAATTGTCACAGGGTCTGTGCCTGCTCCCACAGCCCCCGATGAACTAGTAAAATATGACATGGCTAGTGCTAAAGCCTTGATGCTGATAATGCTCAGTATCAGTGATGACGTGCAACCGCATGTTCGGAATGCGGAGAAACCCAAGGAGGCCTGGGACAAGTTGGCAACCATTTATGAAGCCAAAAATCAGACAAAGATTCTTCATCTTCAGTCGAAGCTGCACACCCTCTCATGGGTCCGACGAGAAAGTGGAGGAATTCTGCATGGCGCGGTTGAGTTGAGATCGGAGTTATTGGCGCTCGGTGAAACGGTAGACGATAAACTACTCGTCCCAATCACCTTGAGAGCACTCCCTTCTCAATTTCGAGTGTTTGTTACAACACTGAATGTGTCTAAACAAACAGTGACATTCGAAGAGCTTGTGAATTTGCTGCAGCAGGAAGAAGCTATCACTTCATCGAATGGGGAGACTCAGGACAAAGCCTTGTTCTCAAAGCCTAATCGTGGCCAGAAGAATCGGAAAGGTCCCCCAGAGAAGCCAAATCCAGCGCAATCCAAACAGAAAGATCAAAAGTCAAAGAGATGGTGTCACATTTGCAGAACCAATACTCACGACACTGATCACTGTTGGCACAACAGCCTGAAACAAGGGTCTTCAAGCCATACAAGCACATCCGGGTGCGAAGATTTTCAAAAGTCTAAACGACGTCCCCGCTGGAGAAAGCAAAAAGGACATCTTACAGCCCAACAAGAGGATGATGAATCGATGACGAGACATCGATAAGGAGCTCATTGTAGTAAGAATCTTGTACTTTCTCTCTCAAACTTCTCATTACGAAGAAAGTTTGGTTGATAGACTCAGTGCAAGCAAGCATATGTCAGTGTGACAAGAAGTGTTTGATTCACTACACGCAAAGAGCCAACCGGAGATCAAGTTCGGATAGTGGATGACAAAGAGTACATTGCGAAGGAATAGGGAATGTGACCATTCCTCCTGGGGCCACGAAAATGTACACTTACAAAGGTACTATATGTTCCCGGCTTGACTAGCAATCTTTTTGTCGATTACTCACTCTTGAATCATCACCTTAAAGTTGAATTTCTTGTTCAAAATGGCATTAAATCATGCTTAATCTCCCGACAAAGGTACGGTTCTTGCTAAAGCCTTTGTAAAAGATAAGTTATTTGCTTTAGATATTTCAATCTTCTCGCAAAGAGCTTTATCTGCTTCAACAATAGAATCAACTGCCTTATGGCATTATAGATATGGACACTTGTCGGTCGGTTCACTGCACCAGATGAGTTCAAAAGCAATGGTCCGTGGACTACCCAAATTGTCCAGTTCCTTGCCTATTTTCCCGGTTGTCTTGCAGAAAACAACATAGAGATCCGTTTAAGCGAGCACCTTCCATGCCAAGAAGTGTCCTGGGAGATAGTTCATACCGATCCGAACGGCCCATTGCCATCCTCGCTTCTTTTGGATACAAATACTTCCAGTTGTTCGTGGATGACCACTCGCAAGATGTGGGTATATTTCCTAAAGCGTAAAAGTGAGGCTCTTCAACACTTTCGTAACTTCTATCATCGTGTTGTCAAAGAATCTGGACAACCACTTCTTCTACTCCGCTTAGATCGAGGGGAGAATTCACATCAAAGAAGTTCTTGGCCTTCCTAAACCATCACGGCATTAAGCAAAGCACTACTCCCTACACTCCCCAAAAAATGGCATTGTTGAGCGCCGTAATCGCATAGCGATGATGGAGATGGCTCGCCGCATGCTATCAACTCGCAAAGCTAGGAGAACGCTTATTGGATGACAAAGATAAACGGCCGTATATCTTCTCAACAGGCACCAACAAAGATCCTACTGAACAAGACGCCAGAAGAGGTATGGAGTGGTAAAAAGCCATCAATTTCTCATTTGCGAGTATTTGGTTGCACAGCATACATGCATGTTCCAGCTCAGAAGAGAAAGAAGGTAGAGCCAAAAACACTCCCGTGTATCCTTCTTGGCTACAGTACTACCTCGAAGGCGTATCGTCTCATGGATCCTGAGACAAAGAAAGTATACGAGAGTCGGGATGTGGTTTGTGACGAGTCATCCTTTGACTCAATAGTATCAACAGAAGATTCACTTCCAAACACATCTCACCGATTAGTCTCTGAATCAGATGATGAGCTGGAGGAGACTACTCAGAGAAAAGAAATGCTACCAGGAGAACTATTTGTTGACCTTGGAGAACTGCAGAATGTGACTCCACATCAATCCTCACAGCAACGAACCATACGCTTCTTCTCAAAGCAAGCAAGTTCTCATCCGAAGTGGGTACAAAGAACTACTAAGGACTCAAATTTGCAACAACTCCTGTGATACATCATCCGGAGTCAAAACAAGGAGTCAAACAAGAAATGAGGTAAACTTTACACTCATGAGTTCACGATGAATAGCTCGAGCCGATAATGTTCGTGAAGCACTCACCAAACTCGGTGGAAGGAAGCTATGGAAACAAAATATGGCTCACTCATGAAAAATCTGGACATGGGAACTTGTCGATCTCAGAAAGAAACCCATAGGCTGCAAATGGGTCTTCAAGACAAAATATAATGCAGATGGATCCATCGACAAACATAAAGCACGACTTGTAGCCAAAGGATATGCTCTAAAGAAGGCATCGACTATGAAGAAACCTTTGCACCCACCGCGAAGATGAAGACCATCGTGGTAGTTTGTGCACTTGCAGCATGTAAAGGATGGAGACTTGCAGAGATGGACGCCAAGAGTGCTTTCCTAAATGGTGATCCAAAGAAGAAGTATACATGACCCAACTCAAGGATTTGTTGATGAAAATCAGCCTAAAAAGGTATGTCATCTCATCAAATCTCTTTACGGACTGAAACAAGCTCCTGTGGCATGGTATATCAAGATCAATGATCACCTTCGCAAAGATGGGTTCACTCGTAGTCCCTCGATTCAAATCAGTATATAAAGAAGGTAGGTAAAGAAATTATCATTCTCAAGTTGTTTATGTAGATGATCTTGTGATCACCTGGTAGTTGAAGATCGAGTTGATATTGGAAAATGATCTCAAAAGAACCTTCGACATGTTTTTGGGGCTACTACATTACTGTCTTGGCTTGGAAATATGGCAAAAGGAGCATCACATATTTGTCTCCCCAAAGTACACAAGACCCGAAAAGTATGAATGTCCGATTGTAAACCTATATCCACTCCCATGGAAAAAGGCTTGCAACTTTCAAGATTCCAGACTCACCTCAAGTAGATGCTACTCTCCCACAGCAATTGATTGGAGGGCTCATCTATTTGACATACACTGACTCAGATCTCTGCTATGCCACCTATCTTTCCAGTTCATGCAAGAGCCAAAGAAATGTCACGGAATGCAAAGAAAGCATGTTTTGAGATATGTCCGAGGAACAACTAATTATGGTGTGGATATAAAAAAGAATGATCAATTCTTCCTACAGGATATGTCGACGGACCATGCCGGATCCGTTGATGATAGGAAGTCAACTACAGGATACATATTTCATCTCGGATCTGGACCAATCTCGTGGATAAGCAAGAAGCATAATGTTGTTTCTATCTCATCCACAGAGGTAGAATATCGCGCCGCACGAGGAGCTGTGTGCGAAGTGATATGGATACGTCGCATTATGGATGACCTAGGAATTCCTGAAAAATAGTCACCTATTCTCTATTGCGACAATCAAAGTGTGTCAAGCTCGCGTAATCCAGTCTTTCATGAACGAACAAAGCATATTGAAATTGACTGCCATTTCATTCGAGAGCACGTCTTGAACCATCAAATTCAGCTCCAGTACTGTCCTACTGAAGCACAAGTTGCTGACATTCTCACTAAATCTCTTGGAAAAGTGAAATTTGAATCTTTCAGAGGTCACATTTGCAAGAATAATGTAATAAGGGGGGGAATGTTAGGATACGTTGTTTATTAGCTATAGGATACGTTGGTTATTTCTTAGCTGTCTATTCTTATCTTGTTATCACATTATTCTCTGCTGGTTTTGTGGATCTTCCCAGCATTGTTAGGGAGTCAGTTTAGTTTCTTCTGTCCTATATAAACTGGACGTGTGCATTGTTATCATCAGAATAATATGAGATAAATAAATCTATCTCTTCTTATTTCTCTCTGCTCTCAAATCATGCACTAGGGTTACTTCAAAGACCCTATATGTACCCTTTCACTTCTGATTTATGAGCATGCTAAGACACTCCATTATCGTTCTCTACATGTGCAAGTTTTGTTCAGTTAAGAAAGTTATTCATTGATTGATCGATTCTTCCTTTTGATTACGTTGGAGCCATTACAATTCATCTAGAGTGCAACTTCATTGTGGTGCACAATTTTTGATACGATTCAACTCTTTCATTCCATGGTTCAAGTTTAGGCACTCTATATTTTTTGATAAATATATGCAAAGTTTACAGTAAAGAAACAAAAGGAGATAACATATTTAAAAAAACAGAGGTTGAACTATTTCATTTGCCATACCTAAAACATTAGAATTCATTTTAATTTTACCATGTTCTATTTCCTTCAATCAAAAAAACGTGAAAAGAGAATGCAATACTATTTTCCAAATCAAGCATCTCAATTGAAACAGAGTAATATATTTTCTTCATACGTATTTCCTTTTTTAAATTTTCCAAATAGAGATTTCATATTGCATTTCAAACACAGATTTCCAACGAAAACAATATCATTTGCACAAGGTGAAACAACTTCTATTGAACTCAATAAATTCTTTTACAACTTCTCTTTTCCATTGATCAAACTACAAATTACAGAAGATATAAATCTTTCTCTTTCACAGAACAGATTACAGAGTATATCTCTTTCACATTCAAAAGGGGATTTATTTTCCAAAACAGAGTAACTCTTCATCACAAAATATATTACATTGTCATCCACTTGAAGTGGGAAAAAGGTTTACAAAAAGGAAATCTCACAAAGGACTGCCAAAATTTGTCTTCTTTCTCAGCTCCCGAACAACAACATGAAGATCCACCATTTTCAATTTGATCACAACAAAACAGGGGGAAAGGAAATGCTCTCCACCCAACCAAGACATCCAATGAAAGGAGAAGCCATCCTCCTTCATTGGCCCCGGAGCCCCAACCATATTACAATAAGAAATGTTTTTCAACACATGGAAACAACAAGCTTCCATGACACAAAGACAGATTCACATTCAAAACACATTCCAAAACAAAGTTTTAGTTTGCAACTACATGAAGACAACAAACAATACTCAGGCTTCATCATGCAAGCCAAAGGAGAAAGAACTATGGGGAAGCTACTTATGCCTCCCAAAGGGGAAATGGGTATCACCACCTAAGAAAAAACCACCAAAATATATCATTTCAAATCCCTGACATGCCCTTATGCCTCCCCCAAGTACCCCTTATTCCTCCCATTTCCTTATGCCTCCCCAACCTCTTATGGCACCCCATAACAAGTAAAGAAATGCAAGCTATTTCTTTTACAAGGTGGAACCCAAATCCCAACTCCCTCCACACTTATACCTCCCCAAAACACTTATGTCTCCCCACAAGAATCCCCATAGTCTTCTCCTACACCATACCTAGGCCATCTACCCAACTAGCCAACAAGAAAAATCAAAACATTCACAACATTTACATATGCACAAATAAAATAAGAGCATTTCAAGAGCCAAGCTCCTACCTCTCCATGATGGAGTTTGTTCCAAGGTTCAAAAAAATAAGCTTTCCAATGCAAAACAGTCCAAGATCAATAATCCACAAGCATTCAACATGCAACAATCTCCATTGTTCCCTTTTTGCAGTTCATTGAATCGTGTACCCATGATACTTTCATCCCAAGTCATCCCAAGTTCATTCGGGCTCTCTATTCCCCCGATCGACCGGACAAATCATACCCAACTTTCTCCAAATTCTCCAAATTTGCAAGAGCTCAAACACCAAAAGAAGTCACCCAAAATGAAGCAATGCAAGGTGAAGTAACCCAAAACAAGCTAAGGAATTCGAATATATAGAAGAGGAAGAAAGGAGGATGAGGTGGATCCATGTAGGATGCCACATCACACATCCTCAACTCCAACTCATAAGTCAACTTCAATCTCCAAGGCATAATAAATAAGTGGGTGAATAATATGACAGTTTACTTACACACTCAAATCAAGCCCACACCCCATAAGGACTGAAATTAAAAACATGTAAGAAAGTGCAATTACAACTTACAACTTGACTTACAAAAATGCATAATGAAAGTCTAATTTTAACTCCCCAACCATAGGTAAGGTTGGTATACAAATTTAAGAGGTGTGGGACAAGTTTAACTTGTCCCACAAGCCTCCAAAATCAGCCTCAAAGGACAAATTCGAATTTCAAAGAAGGTGGAGTGTTTCATACTCCAAAATTTACTTACACATCTCTTACACATTACTTACACATCACTTACAACACTTAATTCAAGAGCCAACAACTCTAATAATTACTTTCTTATGACCCATTTTAATTAATTGATTCAACAATATGATTACTCACAATATTTACACACAATTTAATAAATAATGAAAGGGGAACACATCACTTATAAAACACATACAAACATTAAACAAAGGAACCAAATAAAATAAATACATATAACCCCTTGGTCACATTCGAAGGTGATCCCCCCATGGAAATCCCTAATAACAATCAAACATACACAAAACAATACATGTTGCCATGGTGACCTTTGTTGAATTCATCTAGAATTCCAATGTGGTTGGTCTCCAATCCCCCGATGTTTGTTGTGATATTTTAACCTGCAAAACAAAAATACCTCCTTCGGCCTCATGGTGCATCAAATCATCCAAATACATATAAATTATTACTTCCAAAATCATCTATATATATGAATCACAACAACATCTAGGCAAATAACAATATCATTTACAATTTCATCAATAACCATATGATCATCAAATTAATTCAATTTTCCTAGGTCTACTCAATATATCCAAATATCACATGTCCGAACAACATCCATAAATATAACCATGTCGAATAGTATATCAACATCAATATATAAAATGTCTCTAATAATCATCATGCATCATATATGAATCAAAGTCAACAATAATCCATGATCTAACATCTAACATCATACTAAATCAAAAGTCACAATAATGTCCATAATATAGTTAGCAATATCATGATCAATATCAAAAGGTGTCGAGGAAAGTGGGCAATACAATACACTAGTGGAGGGAAGTTAATAGGAAGAGGTAACTTGATTCTAAATCTCTTCTAAATATTAGCATTTCTTCTCCTTGACTTCATTTTATTTTTCCCTTGTGTAATGAGGGTAGAAATTAAACAAACAAAAAAACATATTTAAAAACCCTTGCATAAAAATGAACACCACGGTTTTGTATGCATTAATCATATGCCAAATAACCTATTGAGTTATGGGAACTATGGTAAGGGAGAAAGAGTCAAACTAAGAGTGTTGTTATAAGTTGAATCATAAACGAAATTAAGAATATGTAGGTTGAGAATGAGAATTTATCCTCGCACGATAAATGCTCTTGGAATTTTAAACGTAACTAGGATGTAACCATTGTAATGACGCATTGTGGAATTGTCAATCCTTGGGTCCTTTTTGTGGTTGGATCATTTCTAGTAATTGATTGTTAGGGAAAGTGTGGCATCGACTTACACCTGGTATTATCATGTTGTGTATGTGGGTCCATGCTTATGTAAGTGTCTTATGTGATGTCGACTTTTTTATTTAAAAGGAATTTTTACTGTTATACTTTGGTATTGAAATTGTGGGCAGGACAGACATCAAGCCTGAAAATATTTTGCCCAATGAGCAGATATATTTCAATGCAAGGAGACATACTTCCCGTAATATTGTTATACGACATAGAAAATTTGGTAAGCTGCGTTCATTCTCCGCATAAAAATAATTGACTTATATATAATTCGTTGTATGACACCATTAGCTCTTTCAAATTAGGCAACACGGAAAGAGTTAGAGGGAATGAACCTCTTAGGTCACAATTCTCAAGCCCAATGGCGTCTAAACTGGTCATATTTCCCAACCATGAAGGCACTCCGGATGTAAAAAGGTTCCCACTGAGGTCGAGATGTGAAAGGAGGTCAGGTTTTGGATAGCATTGGGGATGTGCCCTGATAGAAAACAGTCTTTGAGGTTTAGGTAGTGGAGATTATGGAGACGAGAATCAGGTGCTTCCAATTCTTTCCCCATCATATTCAACCCGGTCCCTTGTAGCTTTCAAAGCTTTAATATCCGCAGGCTCTCTGTCCATTCCAAACTCGAATTACCAAACACGGGTCCGCAAACATAAGTGTATGTCGCAAATTGAGTCTGTGACATAATCTTGCGAGAAAGATCTAAAACCTGCAGGTGAGAAAGATTGCGTAGCTACCAAGTAATTGATCTGCCGCTATCCATACCGGCACAGGACAAATTGAGGTAAGTCAAGCTGTGTAAGGAGCCAACATTCTTCGTAATCTCGCCTTCAAAAAAATGAAGAAGAGATCGAGATGTTTCAGCTGTTATAGGCCAGAAAGCTCTGAACATCAAACGACATGAAAAACTGCATTTCAATGACTGATAACTCGAATTAAGTTTTTTTAAATTAGTATAGTTCAGTCTAGAAGTATATCTACCTGGAGGTATGAAACCACTCAAACAATTTGAGCTCAAATCCAGATGCTCCAAGTGCTTTAATTTGAACAACGTCGAAGCAAGTCTGCCACTGTGCTGGTAATCTTCGTGGTGCTCAACCGAAAATTGAGAATAATTAGAAAGGCGAAGTTTGATGACATGGGAAGTCTCTGGGCTGCATTCAACACCATGCCCTCTCGACGAGCTGAATCTATGTGAGGGATGGAGCAACTTGTTCTTGAAAGAAAGGAGGGCAGCTCTTTCCTGCCCTTAAGCACACAGTATTACAGCTTACCATCGCCACAGACCATGCAATAAACATGCATATCACCCACAAAAATTTATCCATTGTAAAAAGTCAGTTATTTCACCTGCAATGACGTAGATTAACGTAATGAGAGTGCTAAATAAAAATATGTAAAATGCATTAAAATAAGGGAACCTACAAAATATATTTGGAAAAGTAAGAAAAAAATAAATAAGTAAATAACATGCCACCTAATACTGAATTGAATTGTAACCAATACTTGAACAACCTTCTTTAATAGAATATATCATTGCAAGGTTATATAGACTTGAATATATTCCTGTAATTACACATATTTACTTCGTAGTTTCCTGCCCAACAGGGATGACAAAGACGCACTCATTCCGTAAACGATATAGTTTTCTATTCCATATAAGTCAAAACAGTCCATCTCAATAGACTTTTCATAGGAGAATAACTAGCAATTGCAAATGAGTTGCAAATTACGCCGAAGATAGTAGCAATATTTAGTTTATTTGAGTTGTATTTCACATTGATATTGCCTGGATGTCTATATGTTGTTGCAAAGCTCTTATTTTGCTATTGTCCATATTTTTGTAAGACACAATTATGATAGTCGCCAAACTAAATCACATTTCATCATTTGGTCAAACATCGGACATTTATCTATTAAAACTTTCGAATCTCAAAACTTTGAACAAGATATATGACCAATATTATTTTCCAAAAAGTAAACTATAGAATTTACTTTATGAAGAATAAAATCAAAATCAGAAAACTTTTGAATCTCAAAAACTTTGAACAAGATATATGACCAATATTATTTTCCAAATAGTAAACTATAGAATTTACTTTATGAAGAATAAAATCAAAATCAAATATCTAGGATAGTAAATATCTAAGACTGTAGAAAAATATCTAAAATCTGGCAACCTTTAAAATATCTAAAATCCGCAAGACAAGTAAATATTAGAGCCGAGGAATTTGACACTTTCAAAGAAGAGCATCTTCAAAGTGGACGCCTACCAAAGCAAATTATGTAGTAAACAATACGGTAGCCATTCATCTTGTCGAGGATGTTTTCAACCATTGAAAAACAAAACACACCGGAATCGTGTCGATAAAACAAATGAATGAACCTTAATTAGTGGGTTCAAGTCATCATCACGAATGCCAATTGAAAGTATCTTGTTATAGTAAACCAGGGGCACGTGTCTCCAATATATTATTGCTATAAATATGCTAAGTGTTTATATGCAGAAAAAGTTCTAAAATATCAATTTCAAAGTGTCTTTCATAAATTTGTCATATAGTTTCGCTTATTAAATTATTCAATGTTGAGTAACAAATCCATCACATTACTAATAAATGTTGTGTTGAAATGTGATAGATGACTTCAATCTACCTATACAATTTCATTAGGATAGAAACTATAGTCAACACATAAAGGTACTTGTGAATGATTGATAGACACCCCATTCATAAACCAAATAGCAAGGCCACACATATAATTCTTTATAACAAATAAGTATGCAAGGTCAAGACAATAGGCCTTATAGACGGGGTTACCTTTTCCACCACAAAAAAGTTATAATCCACACAAAATACACTATTTTTACAAAGGGGTATTTTTATGTGTAGTGTAAAAGTGGTGCATTTTGTGTGAAGAATAGCCTCCGGTTTCCACCACCACCTTTAGGTGTGGATTCTAGAATTTTTTTGGTCATAAGGGAAAGTTTGGATCCCATTTTCTTGGGACCAACATGTTGTAGAAAATTGAAACCATTAATCACAGCCTACATTAAATTTTCTTAGAAAAACATATTAGTAATACAAATCAATGTAGTACAAGAAAACTCTTTGGATGAACAACTTATAATAAATATTTAGAGATTTTCAAAATAAATGTATTTATTATATTCCTCCTAATGTTAAATATATTTTTAAAAATATATTAATGAGAGGTACAATAATTGTAGCATATCATCATTAGTATTAACTAGCAACCGTGCGACGGATCATGCGATGTGGACACGGTAAGGGATCTAAGGGGGATTTTTTCCATAATTTAATTTACATTTGCCTCGGGAGTGGAACAAAACATAGGTAGGAAATTCTTTAGAAACCTGTATGGATACGGATTTCACTCCGATTATCTTGCATGAAAGCTATTAGGACAGTTGATGTGGGATATAACTAACATTGAAATATGTAAGGGAATTTTGGGCCTTGGGAATAAAACACATATTACATTTTTGATAACAAAGTGGCTAAATATCGTTGTTTTTAGATCTTGCAGTGACTTATCCATAGCCTCCAAAGCGTCTCCACGATCGACCAAAACCTGCAGTCATGATTGAAAACATGTTAAGTAAACTATGATGTATTTTATTATGTATTTATGTATTTTACAAAACTCAGTGAAGCAATTTTTTTCCAAGGAATACTTACGTGCATGAAAGTAGAACAAGAGGAATGGAGAATGACACCGTGAATGAATATGGTGAGAGGAGGGGGAAAAGGGTCGTGGAACATTATGTTGTGGAGTGGGGGGAACTAAATATATTTTAGTCGTGATTCCTCTTCCTTTCTTTTGAGGTGGTGATGGGAAATGGACATTTTGGAGTAGTGTTCGAAAGAGAAGGGGGTGAAATGCGCAAGTATTTTAAGGAGGGGACTCTAGACATTGTGGTGAAATTAAGGCATGGTCATTCTAAAGAACTTATATCCACAATTGCTTTATGTAAAGTAAGGCCTTGAGATTTGTGGATTGTAAGCGTGCCAAGGCCATTTTTAAAGGAAGTTGTTGGCGTTTCCTCTTGAGATTGGGGGTACGGGGACATGGGTGGGGAAATGTGGATTCCATGGAGGGCCATTGTATTTGTTAAAGTTGATTACAAAAAAAAGTGGAAGAGTTGGAGGAGACAAAGAAGGGGTGTAGACAATGTCAACAATGGTGCCAATGGAGCCATTCACAAGGCCAACTTCAACCCACAAATTTGCGGTGAGCATAACCTTTTTTGTTTACAGAGGAGAATAATTTTTTCTAGTTTCTCTTCATCATGTTCCTTTGAATAGTTGAGCCTGGTCAGCTTAGCATTAGAGCGTACGATTGGAGTATTGAGGGATTTCAGCATGTTGAGGTTGTGTTGATCGACAAGTTCATTTGTTGTGAAAAAATGTGGAGCTAGAAGGAAAGGTATGATTTCAGCACCAGATATTTGGGATTGTGTTCATTGGATAAGTGTTTTACAGTATTGGAGTAGTTGGATTCCATCTCTAATATTTAGTAGTAGTTGCTGAAAATAAATCTGGGCATCATCTGAACCTTGCTGCCTAAAGATTGTAGTAAGCGTGATACATGTTGTGAAACTATACCATAGGTTTATTCCATAAGAGTGACCAGCATAGAGTGGAACGTCATTGAGAGGGGGTATTTGGCTAAGGTCACCAATGAGAATGATGGATCTATTACCAAAAGTGGTTTCATTTGAAGTGAGGGAAGGCCTCATGAAGACGGAAGTTGATTTTTTCAAGGAGTGTGGGGCTTATGAAGCCCATTAAGTTAATGAGAATGTAATGACCATGTTGCGAGGATTTTTGTAGAAAGTAAAATTATATGCCTTTGAGTGTTTTTATTTCCTTGATTGGAATGCGCAATGCGACATGTATTATTGATGCGGAAATGTTGAATACGACATCTCTTGTAGGTGTGAGAACCAAGAGAGGAGATGGTTGTTATGGCTATGTGGAGGACAATCTTGAGCGTATATTTTTATGAGACAAGATTTACTCTTTTGCCCTAGAACCTTATATAATCAATTTTAGAGGGGGAAACTGTTTCCTTGTTTGTAATGGTTGAGTATAGTATTAGAAGTCTATTGTTGTTCTACGAGAGAAAGTTGTAGTGCTAGATGTGGAATTTTACATTTGGAAAGGGATATTTGTACTTCTCTTGCACATATTAATGAAAGATGGGAAATGGCATCCAAAGAAAGAGGAATATCATTTTGGATCCAATTGTGATGCAAGTCGAAGTCTCAAAGACCTAGCATGTTGAACTTGTAAAGGAATATGGAATTAGTGGATGTAATTGGGATTAAATTTCCCATTCAGCTTGGAATGGAGTGGGCCCTAAGATTTTGTTTGCCAAAGGGGAGGAGGAAGTCGAATCATTTGATACGAGAGATGCGCTTGACATGCCAAGGATGATAAAATTCTTTCAAGTAATATCCAACTAGATATGAATTACTCTATTATGGTTTCAATACTGTAGGGATGTTATGAAAATGTTTATAGAGGAGGAATTTACTTAGAAGATTTTAAAGGAAGTGGAATGGTCTTTGGGGATGGAATAAAATCTAGGAAGACACACATAATAGCACATGTTGACCATTTCTTCCATTAGACTTGATGTATGACCGACTCTAACAGCCTTCAATAAGTGTAAAAATTTCATATGGGTAGGGCATTTCATGTATGAGTCTGGATGGAAGATTTGTGACGTAAACATTTCTTTCCAACATTGAGGAAACAAAGAATCAACTATAAATAATAAGAGGTAAAGCATGTGACATGTTTATGGGTGTTCTTGTCATAATCGAAAACACTATCTGTAAGCATTTATCAAAAGGAAACCTGGATGGCTACCAATGAGAGTCGGTTTCTCCTAAGTATTTTTGCAAGAGCTCTATTTAGCAATATACTTTAGGGTGCATGCTTAGAGAGTACGAGCTGAAATCAACATTGGCTCTCTAGATGGACATCATGCCGGGGTTGTGAATCTGTCATAATTTTTCTTTGACATGTACTAGAATTTACGTGTACTAGTGATGACTATTCGAGTAGTTCCCAAGGTGTTTTATAGCATTCCATGCCATTTTTTTCATAGGAATGTACATTGATACATTTGGTATGGCATTGAACATGATTTAAAATTTCTTCCAAGTCTAAAATGAGGTTCCTAATATCTACGATGTGTTTAATAAGCAAGGATCATCCTAGAGAGAACGATGAATATATTATGTTGAAATGGTATTCCTCCATAAAAATTTTGAAGTAATCTTAACTTGGTCGAGGCATATGAACTCCGGTCAATTTTCTCCACAATTAGTAGAAGACAAAGAAACCCATGCACATGTGAGATCCTCTATGTTTCCACCGGAAAGATATGAATAAGTATGAGGAAGGTTTTTGATTCGTTCATGGAAAAAGATGAATAAGTATGAGGAAGATTTGTGGAAGAGGAAAGAAATAAAGAGACATTTTTACCTATACCAATAGTCATTTTCTCCTAATTAAAGAGCAAAATAATGAATTTGTGGTGTAAGAATCAGAAAATTGATGAGGGTGGGAGACAATGTTATGGTTCCTCCATTTTGTGCTTCACGAGGATCTACAAGACTAGTGTCATGAATCACACCTCGACCATTTGGTGTCATCAACACTTAAAGTGAAGAAAAAATTTGGTGTTAAGTTAATTCATATAGGAAAATTCACCTCTTTTTTTTTAACCAAGAAGACCTAGCCAAACCAACCACATAAGATTTTGTGGGAGTGCATCATTTGGATTATCTTGAAAGCATTCTTATAGCGTGCCTATAGTTGTTGGAATTTTTTAAGGCTATCCTATCTCATGAAGACAAAATTTGTTGCTTGGATTCGATGAAACATGATGAGGTTGAGAAAAAAAAACCCAAACCAAGGGTGCCCACCAAAGCGGTTGTCAAAGTAACGAATTAGGTGTAGTGGATAATCATGAAGTTGGACCTCTTTCATGCAAGGTTTTTAAACATGGATGAACTTATGGGGAAAGAATTTGGGAATTCCATTGAAAACAAGCCTTTTCTATGTTGTATTCATTGATTAATGAAAGGCCGATTTCGGGAAAAAGAAAAGAGAATGGCGGACCATTTCTTGAACTAAGAAAGAATCATTGAATCTCCTCATCTTGATTACTTGAATAAGGGAAAACTATGACAAAGGATGATCAAGTAATAGCTTCCTAAGAGCCTTGTCTCGGATCTATAAATTTCTTATGTCACAAAACCCTTCTAAAATGTGTGATCAAACCCCAACAAACAACCGAGCATGCTAGCTAGGGTGAATACCATGGGGACGACTTTGACAACAAATTCTTAAACCATGCATCATACTCCCTTACACTCTCAGCCATGCCCTTCTTAATATCCTTCGATGCACCGAGAATTTTCTATTCAAAGTCATGTATATGGAACTCAGCCATGAGGGCATCGCGTAATGCATTATAGTCTACACAAGTCTATTTTGAATCATACTTCTTATACCAACTATGTGTGCACCCTTGCAAAGTAGTAGAAAACTAACTTTCCTTATGCTCTGGAGCTGTAATTCCCTTAGTGCGCCATATTATTTCACACATGTGTACATGTTGAGGTACATCTTCAATTCCTTTGTAATCTTGTAGGTGAATATGTAGTCACTTTTCCTCACCCTTTCATTCCCAGAGGCACGTCAACATATCACCCATCCTAAAGCGAGTTCTCACCTAAGGCACGCGAAGGCGCATGAGGCCCTCTTCTATGTGATATTTTTAATAATGATTACCATGACTTATAGATTAATCCACAATAGTAGTTGCATACATCTCATAACTAGAATACATAAACTAGATCCACCCGTAAATAAAAAGTATTATGTATATGAACATCAAGAACAACGTGTGGGATTGATTTAAACCAAGAACAAAATAAAGAGCACGAGACATTTAGATCCATAACATTAATATTCAGAACAAATTCCATTGTATTAATCCATCATTGTTACGGTAGTAAAATACATCATAAGATCCCTAAATGGACTAGATACATCAACATAGAAGCATTCTCATGCATCGATCTCTCTCATTCTTCTCTTTGCTCTCGCACTTTTCGTCGTGTCAATCAATACATATCAAAGAGATTTGTGTATATCTTCCCTCTACCACCTATCCATCACTCAAGAGAAAACCGCATGCCAAATGTCATCATTTCCCACCATAATCAAGTACCCTAAACATGTAAATTCAGCTAAACCATAACTAACTCCGCTTTATGAAACTTTTTACCTTACCATGATAATCATATCCGAAAACATGTTTTCCTTGGACTGCAATTCTTCCTAGTTATCATTATCCATAACCAAGCCTAATTGCATCTCAACGTGTCCTTTATTGCAAATTTAAATGTGGCCCAAAAAATATGGCTAAGTCCTAATCCTGTTCTTCCTAGGAGCAAGACCTCCACGCTCTTCCTGAAGTTACTTCCTCGTGACAAAACCCTTCATGCCTCAGGTACTTAGTCTTACCCAAGGCTCAAAATTACCCACACTAGCTTTATTTCTTCCTCGGTAATCCTTTGCGCCTTACATAATAAAATCGTTGACCAAAAATTGGCAAGGCAAAACACCGTATTTCACAACAATCTAAATTGCTAACTACAGGAGTTTAGGGAACTCGCATCTATCCCCCTTAATTTCTTCCATGCTTCTAGTTTGGCATTACTTTTCTCGGCACTTCCTCCACTATCTTGGGTACCTAGTATGGTGTAATCTTTTCAAATTTTCCCTTAAGCTCCTCTATCACCACCACTAACTCCATGCAAAATCCCTCAAACTCATCCATCCGTTCTTTGATGGAATCCTAGAGTTTCAAATCGAAAATCCGATTCTCATGCTTGTTTTTATCTTATCCTTCTACAAGATGGTGTCAATAATAAACTAGGCACACTCAATATTATTTTTCAAGACTTTATCCTGTAAGGCCTTTAGGAATTCCTCTTCATCTATTACATGCACATCAATAATGGGCTCACATTTCTGAAAACTATTGAAGCCCCTATCTACCAATATGTTTTCCTCCTTGAGTTGGGTGAGCAAGTCCTCCAACTTAGTAATCCAGGCCTCCACAACAATCTTTTTTTTTCCTTTTCCATCACGAGATACTCCACTTATGGGCCCCGCACCATCATTGATGTTAACTAGTAACCTCCCACCAATTATTCCAACTATTCAATCTCATCATTATAATCTCTCTTGGCTTGGCTTACTAATGTCATACATTGTCCAAGAAATTTTTAGCCAAGGTTCTAGATCGATCATATGCATCTTTCATCCACTTTTGTTTTCCCTTAAAATCATTGCACAATCTTTCTATCTCTTTTTCCTTCCCTTTTTGATCTACCACCAGGGTTCAGATAGTTGATCCTGCGTCGAAGCTCCATCTTACAACTTCTGAGGACATCTTCATGAGCACGTTGCATGCCTTCTCATCTATAACATGGCTTGGATCCATAAATTTATAAGTCACCCCTTTATTTTTCTTCAAATGGATGGTCTCGGTCGCATGATCACCGACCTCGAACTCAGGCTCCTCTGCATGACAATGCAAATTCTAACTTATCATCTTATTTTTCCTCTTCACACCCCCATCTTGTTCTAAGAGATCCCAAGCATGTACCTTTTTCAGGGAATGGGTGCCCTAGAGCTGTGCATGTAACACCTTCACGGAATCATCCATGAAGACCATATGAGGGACCTAGGTGTCTACCTCTTCCTCACCACCTTGTGCTTAGAAATTTGATTCCTTGGAGTAATTAATCCTATAGCAAACCCTTTATCCTCTTTAATAATAAATCAGTCTCCCTTATACTTCATTGGACTCTTCATAAGTCCCTCTACAATAGGTGTCTTTCCCTTAACACACACATTAGATGCATCATTGGCCTCCACCTTGGCCCTTCTCTTCTCCTCCTCCTTGAGCTTTACCTCAAGTTATTCTCTAAATCCAATGTGATATTCTTCTAATCCTATCTCCATCACAGAAATGGAGACATCATGTACCTTAGACTTTTTTCTCTATCTCTTCTTCCTCATCCTGTTTAACTTCTACGTGCTCTAGTTGTGAACCTCGAATGCTGCCCTACTATGATGTACCGCACCCCCACTGCTACTCATGTGCATATAATACTTCATTTTCCTAGAAGTGTCTAATTTCTCATCACTTCCTTCTTCTTCTTCTCTTCTTCTTCTTCTTCTTCTACTAGGACCACTTTGATACGCGGGATCGGTGCCTCTCTTGGCTCTGGAAAGGTGGAGTTTGTAACCTTGACTATAACTCTCCCTTGTGACTTATGGCGTAGTTAAACAAACACTCAATAGATGAAGCCCTTGATAGTCACATTGATCTGTGGATGCAAATCCAAGAATTCTAGCTCCAAGACTTTGACAAATGTTGGCCTCGCATCATACTTGAAGGTCACGTGTAGTGCCCACTCCTCTTCAACACTTATTTATGTTATGCTCTTGTTTAGTAGATTCTTAGAGACATGGATATTATTCTGGATAGCATGTGATAGACTATATGGACATCTTATTATTATGGTGATTTGATTTTTATCATGGATTAGATGGATGCCTAGCTGACATTGGTAGACATTTGTACATGTTGTTTAGTGTTTCTCTACTTATATACTGACATTTTGGGTTCATGGTAGTTGCGACTACGTTTAGATGATTGAACTAACCATGTGTTCATTGATATTGTGGTTTATTAATTATGTAATGATATTAGATGATCAACAAGTATATGAATTTCATGGTTGTCGTAAAATAGGAATTGTGATTATTGGTAATTGTAAATGATTAATTTATGTTAGAATTGTGTAATCTTGATAATGATATAGCTATGATGTTCTATGATTATTATATGATGGATTATTTATATATATTTTGATTTCCTTGATGTATTGATGTGGCCTTGAGGCTAAAGGTGGTATTATTTGTGGCTACAGGAAACAAAATCACACAAAAAGGTGGGCCAACCATGAAGGAATGTCATGTGTTCACAATGTGGTCACCTTGGCAACTATGTGTATATATGTATACATGTATGCATGTATGCATGTATGCATGTCGTATTGTTGTGTGTCATTGTTAGGAGGTATCCATGGGGGAGCACCTCACATGTGACCATGGGAGTAGTTGTGTCTGTGTTCTTTATTTATTTTATGGATGTGATTTTTTTAAATTTCTAATGTACCTATTATCCTGAATTCACCCCTCGAGGTAAATTTAAATAACCTACTTAATTTTTGCATACTAGAGAAAGTAGAATTGGTTGAGGCCCAATTAAGTTTTGGGCTCTCTTTGGCTCATCTCTAACTTCCCTATCCAAGGAAAAAAATCAAGCGATTAGGAAAAGTTACAAATAATTCAAAAATGACTTGTTTTAAGTGTATTGCAGGTAAATCGGAAAAAAATTCCCAGCGGTCCGCATGAGGAGATCGGGACAATCAAGATGCGAAAAGGGCAAAAAATCCAAAATGCAAGGAAAACACTATAAAGTAGGAAAATCAAAAAATTTATCCCAGTAGTCCACAAGACATCGGGATATCAGGATGCACATTGCAAAATCACCATAGCCGATTAAAATCAGAAAAAAATGTGGGATAGTTGGAATAGAAGAAAGTGTGGGAAGTGAAAACCTAAAAATGCCACACGAGGAGCCAGTGTGGTGAAGCGGAAGTCAATGGCGCTCACGACACGATCAATGAAGGGACGAGACAAGACATTAAAATCCGAAAATGCCACACGAAGAGGGAATCAATAAAATCAAAGAAAGGAGGCTCGGACGGTATGAATACGCACGTAGGATATGAGTTCCCTGAAAACCTGATTTTTTGAAATGCCCATAATCTGAGCTAAAGTCAACATTTAACTCCCAAAATTCAAACAACCATAAATTTTGACCCAAATTTGTTATTTTCATGAAATTTGACTTTCTAGAATGGGCATGATGTCCTCTACCCCAAAAAATGGATTTATTAATTTTGATACTCGAGTCCGTAAAATGACATAAATGCCGGGTAGACCCAAAACAAGCGCCTCACGCTTAGAATGCCATATCTTTAGCAATTCTCAACAAAAAACCACAAAATTGGTACCGTTGGAATCGTGGCTCAAATAATGACACACATCAACCAATAATTCACAATTTTATAAAGAATCGATGGTAATGTTGCATAAAATGTGGTCGATTGAGAATAATGTTTTATTTGGTAGTTGGGACGTATTCAATGAAGCATGGGCAAACATTTCTCACTGCTACAAGTTATGGGACAGTATGGGGGCCTTTTCCAAGAAACATACCATCATTTCACTTCATTTATTACCTCTTACAAGTGGTTGAAGGAC
>CM031236.1:586641538-586944038 GCA_018340775.1 Taxus wallichiana var. yunnanensis
TTTAGATGGATTCTATTAACTAGAATCTGTAGTTCCTCACCATCCAATGTAGACAATTGGAAGGCATTATTATTTTTGCATTTTGTGACTAGGTAGGGGCCACTCCAAAGGGCATAAAATTTTGAATGCCTTCTGGCTTTGCTTGGTCTGCATCCCATTTCAACACTAAATCTCCAACTTGGAAAGTTCTAGCCTTAACTTTCTTATCAAAGCTTCTCTTGATCAATGCTTGGTCCTTTTCCATTGTTTGGGCTGCATGCTCTCTGGTTTCTTGGAGTTCCATCAATTTTGCATATCTAACCTCCATGGGCTCACACTCCAACAATTCCAATTGCTTCATGAGTTCCAATGTTGGCAACTCAAGTGACATAGGCAAGACTGCCTCTTTCCCATAAACAAGTTTGAATGGAGAGTTACCTGTGGATCTCTTGGGAGTTATCATATCAACCCATAGAGCTGATTTAAGCTTAGTGTGCCAAGTCCTATGATTTTCATCAAGAGTCCTCTTGATGATCCTTAATAGATTCTTGTTTGTGTACTCAACTTGGCCATTACCTTGAGGTAATAATTTGATGAAGTGCTCAAATAAATCCCATTTCTAATAGCCCATTTAGTTACCTTTAATCATATAAATGCCAACACATTATCTAATATTATAGTGGCAAGTATACCAAATCTGGTTGTTATCCCTTCATAGAAGTCTAGAATGCTAGATTCATTTGCCTCTTTGAGCGCCACCTGCCTCGATCCATTTGGTGAAGTAGTTTGTTGCTATTAGAATCCATTTGTGCCCTTGGCTTGAGTTTGGATTAATGACTCAATGAAGTCCAAACCCCATTGCATGAATGGCTGGTTAACTAAGATTGGGTGCAATGGAAGTGTTGTTAACCTCTCTTTGCCTATGAAGAATGCACAATTCTTGCACCTCTTGATCCATGCATAACAATCACTAAACACTTTGGGCCAATAATAACCAACCTTCATGATCTTGAGAGCTATCACTCTTGGAGAAAAATGACCCCTAGCTGATCCATTATGGAACTCTTCTAACATTTTCTCAATCTAATTTGTCCCAATGCACCTCAACAACACTCCATTGATATCTTTTTTGAACAAGACGCCATCAATAAGTGCATATGAAATAGCCTGTAATCTGAAGTGTCTTCTTTTGGCTTTGTTCATCTCTTGGAGGGCATAGGCCTATTTGTAAGAAGTGCATTATGTCTTGGGTCCAGCAAGGAGTGAGCACACCACCATTTTCTTCTTGAACATCTCTTTGTTCTTGGCTATCTTGCAACACCAAAACAACATTCTTCTCTTTGCTTGCTTGATTGGTTGACTCAAGGCCAATTGCTCACACAATCCCTTTCCTCGGACCAGCTTGGTGACTTTGATCTCAATGTCATACTCCATGACACGAGTAATCCACCCTGCACATTTTTCATTTAGATCTTTGTTGAGGAGGAAGTCTTTAACTCCCAC
Source organism: Taxus wallichiana var. yunnanensis (assembly GCA_018340775.1). Taxonomy (NCBI): domain Eukaryota; kingdom Viridiplantae; phylum Streptophyta; class Pinopsida; order Cupressales; family Taxaceae; genus Taxus; species Taxus wallichiana. The sequence continues at coordinate 586,643,021 of CM031236.1, forward strand.
ATGAGAAACTAGTAGTTGAACCTTGTTGTTTGAAACTAGATGCTTAAATTTCTTCAAGCTCCTAATCACTGCAAGAACATGCTTCTCAATGAAGGAATACCTCACTTCATAGTCCTCCAAGATTTGGCTAAAGAAGGTAATTGGTTGCTCTTCATTTTCTTCGTTCTACTATACTAAAATTGCAGAAATTATATCACCACCGCCAAATGCATAAAGGATGAAGTCTTTGGAGAAATTTGGGTTAATGAGAGTTAGAGCCCGTGAGATAGCTTCTTTGATTGCCTCAAAACTTTCCTTACCTTCAATTGTCCATTTGAATGTCATACTTTTCTTCAACATCATAGTTATTGGCTTGACAAGGGCTGCAAAGTTTGGAACAAACCTTCGAACAAAATTGATTCTTCCCAAGAAACTTTGAAGAGCCTTCTTATGACTTGGCAATGGTAGTGCTCTTATTGCTTCAACCCTCTCTAGATCAATTGCTAACCCTTCTTTGGAAACAATGTGGCCTAAGAGCTTGCCTTCATGAGCTAGGAATATGCATTTTTTGGGATTCAAGGATACCCTAAATGAAAGAGATGGTTTGCTGTACTTTTAGAAAATACAGTTATATCATCTAGGTTTATCAACACTATTTTGTTGATCAATCCCTTGAATTTCATATCCATTGCCCTTTGGAAAGTAGCTCCGGCGTTAGACAACCCAAATGGAATTTTTCTATATGCATAGGTTCCCCATTTGGTGGTGAAGGCTATTTTAAACTGATCATCTTCCTTTACCATGATCTGATTATACTATGAATAACCATCTAGCAATGAAAACCTCTCAGAGCCAGTAACAACTTGCAAAATCTGCTCCATAGAAGGAAGTGGGTAGTGATCCTTGAGGGATGATCTGTTCAAATCTCTAAAGTCTACACACAACCTGATTTCTCCACTCTTCTTTCTAACTGGAACCAAGTTTGCAACCCAACTTGAATGCTTGATGGGGAATATGATACTTGCCTCTATTAACTTATTCAATTCCTTCTTCATGAGAGGCTCAATGTGTGGATTGATTGGTCTCTATTTTTTTCGATGGGCTTAACACTTGGATCTAGTTCAATTGTGTGTTGAGCTAGCTTGGGATTGAAACCTCTCAAGTCTTCATAGCTCCAAGAAAATACATCCGGGAACTCTTGGCAAAGTTGCATGAATTCATACCTTTCTTGCTCGGTTGCCACTTTACCAATTTGAAGTGACTTGCCTTCTCCAACTGAGATGGGCTCTGAATCCTCTCCCTTGACTTGGATGTTTTCTTTCTCCTTCCTAAATTGATCATTAGGATTGAATATAGACTCTAAAGTCACAAGTCCTTTTGGTAGTTTGTTGGTTCTTAGTTGTACCACTTGATCACCGTATTGTTGTCCCAACTTTTCTGATTTTTGGCTGAGAACTCAGCTTCCTCTTATAAGAAATTGATGATTTGTTGGTCACTCTCAAACACTTGCCAACTTGCATTATTGTTTGGCACTGATGGCCTCACAATCACATGGATGTTTGGCTGCATTTTATCTCTTTTGATACTCTTCACAACATCAAAAGTTGCTCCAACTGCTGCAAGCCTATCAATAACTTCATTCTCTTTCCTAGGGATGGATTTGATGCCAAAGCCCTCAAAATCCTCAATGAGATCCCACACCCTATTCTTATAATTCTTGAGCAGGTCATTCTGGCAGCATGTTGTCCTTTAACTTGATTAACAATCAACTCACTATCACCAAAGACTTGTAAGTTTTTGATGCCTCTCTTCCTTGACCAATGCAATCCATGTATCAAAGCTTCATATTTAGTAGTGTTGTTAGAACATTCAAACTGAAATATGAAAGCTGAATAATACTTAATGCCTTGAGGTAAGACAAGCATAGCTCCTCCTCCTACACCTTGTCTACTTTTTGATCCATCAAAGAACAACTACCATACCTCATTGTCATCTCTATGGTCTGGCTTGGTGATGCTAGGAAGAGGATGATTTTCTTCATGCATGTAATAGACTCCTAGTTCAGATTCCTCCATTTCCTTGTAGGGATCAAAAGCATGTACCTTGCTTGCCCATTCGTCAAGAGTCAAATATGGAATGCTTCCAACTTTGGTGTCAGCTTCATGTGTGCTTAGATAATCCTCTTGATCAAACACTGAACAGTTGGCATTGATTGGGCTTGGAGTATGAGGTTCAATGTGAAAGTTTGTAATAGGTTTAGACCTGATTGTGGCCTTGGCTCCATACCTTGTCCTAAACAACATGTGTGACCAATCAGCAGATAGGTAGCCTCTAATTCTAGTTGTGAAATCCCTTGACAAACATATGGCAAAGAGTGGTGGCAAATCTATCACCGACACATCTTGCAAAATAGTGACATTAGGGCATGCATGCAAAGTAAGGCTCAAATATTTAATTACCCCAACTGTTGTTATTGTTGTCCCATCTAATTGCACCACCCCCTTGGATATGACTTCATATTGAAGGCCCACTGATCAGCTATTTTCTTGGGCATCACAAAACTACTTGCCCCAGAATCAATCATACAATTATGTACTAGTTTATCCCCAATGATCAATGAAACATAGAATGGAGGGGGCTTCAAAATTTTACCTTGTTATCCTCCATGATTCCCCTCAAGCTGAGTAGAATTTGTGAGTACCTTCTCTTGCATATGAGCTAGCTTATTTGAGGTTGACCAATTCTTCATGACAACTTGTAATAGATCCCTTTTTCTGGGATGGATAGTGACTCCCACATAGATATGTTCGCATTGTTCTTCTTCATTTGTTCAATGATGTTAAATGGGGATGAACCATCTCTTTGCTGTCCTATAGTACGCACATTCTTTTCTTATACATAGGCTACAACAACTAGCATTTGAGTTGGTCTAGAAGGTGGCTTGGGCTGTCCTTACACATTTGGAATTGCATTTTGCTTGCCAACACCTTGTGGAGTGATGGAAGGTTGTGAATCACTTAGATCTAATGACTACCCTTCACCAATATTCCTCTTCTTTGACCATGTGTTAGCTGCTACACTCTGAGAAGGTGTTTGATTCACACCACAAAAATCTTCAGCCTGCTAATTCACAAGTGTAGTCTCATTTGGAGTTGTATCTTGTTGAAATGTCCCTTGTTGTTGGTTTGTTTCTTGACTCGCTTCACTCTCTACACCAGTTGTTGTCACCATCAAAGCTTGGTTCAAAGCACCATTGAAGCACATAGATTGGTTGTGAGGTTCATTGCATGGGAAACACTGTCATACTCTTGAGCTATATTATTTTGCACTGGCACTAAGGCTTTAGAGGTAGATGCAACATTGGGGTTATAGGGCTGAAATGGTCTATTGGCAGGAGGCCTTACTTGATTTTGATTTATAGTTGGGTTGGGTGGCCTATTAGGTTGATATGGTTGTCTATTAGGCTGAGTTTGAGGCTGATAAGAAGGCATAAAACTTTGAGCTTTGTCTCTTGAGCGTAACCAGCTCATTGCCCAAATTTTGCAATTGTTTCATAACTTCTTAAAGCTCATTTGAGGCACTAGAGGATGAAGTAGAAGTTTCATTTGAACTCTGGTTTCTAGGGGTGGGAATAGGAGCTAAATTAGGTGCTTGACTAGTACTTGGGCTTCCCAACTCTGGACATAAGGGCATAGGAGGCCTAGGTGCAAGTTTACCAGCTTGGATCAAACAATTCTCAGCCCTAATGGTGATGTTGTAAGTTGTAGGTAGAGTTACACCTCCCATAGATTGGATCAACATAGAAATGTCAAAATTTAAAGCCTTGAGAAAGTATAAGAAAGCACCTTGAGTTGTTGGCCTCACTGCCAATGGGATTCTAACCCATGTTCTTTGAAATCTGAAATTGAAGTTGTTAGCTGCTCATTGGGAGCTCTCTTGATAGTTGTCGGTTGCTCCAATAGAGACAAGTTGTCCCCTTTCTCTCCAAATTGGTTATGGAGGGTTGTGCACAATTGGTTTCAATTTTGGATAGAGCCTGCATCAAAGGCTCTGAACCATTGCAAGGATTTCCCTTTGAATGAATATGCCATCAATTTGTCAGTAATTTCCATCTCAACAATCTCATGGATTACACAAACATTAGCAATGTCTTTGACATGATCACTAGGAGTGGTCTGATTTTCTTCATAAAGTATGGGATGTTCTTCAATGCTGCAATTGGAACTGGGTTTTGTGCATTGAGAGCAAGTGGGATCTTTGCCAGTAAAGTTGACACAAGGATTGGGTTGTGCCATTCTGATTGGCTTGAGAACCCTTGTTGATTGGATGAAAGGTTTACCAGGTGGAGGAGTTAATAGAGTTATGTTTGGTGGAGATGGAGACATTTGAATCCTTCTTCCTCTTTCTCCTCTTTTGGGGATAATTGTAGATAGTTAAACAATCCTCTCTCTGGTCCTTGACCTTGTTTGGATCCTTCTCATGAATCTTCAATCTTGGACTACTGAAACCAGTTGATTCTATCCTTTTGGAGTCACTAGATGTGTAAATCAAGGCTCTTTCAAGCAAGAAACTTACAACAATTGCACATCAACTTTGTTGTAATGAAGATGAAGACCTCTAAGGTCCCACCACTGGGTGTGCCAAAACTGTTAGTGCAAATCTACAACACCCCCTAAATGACCTTCAGATCTGCAGTCTAGAATTGGGTCATTTAGTGTGATTACACAACATTGAGTTTTCTCCAAGGTGTGGGACCTTGCAAGGTGAGAAAACTCTCCAGAGAAAGCTGGTTCTTACTCCTCTGTTTAGGTGTATGCATGAATTTTGCAGAGGTTCAATGCTAAATCCTACTCTAGATTCCAAGGAGATAGAGTTAAAAGATGCAAAAAGGGGAAACAAAACTAAGCTAAAATGGTGATACACCAAAGGAGTGATGAAATTTTGTTTTGTAAATAACACAGATCATAAGAATGTAACACAGAACATGCACAGATTGCCAAGATATAATGAAGGATCAGAAGACAATAATAACACATGAAAGGATTGAAAAATCATTCATAGAGCATGTATTATCATTCCCAGTTTTTAATATGATGCATTACAATGGCAAGGAGGCAAAAATATGTGTTGCAGCCTGTATGAGAGGTCTGAAACTCCATGAATCCACTTGCTAAGGAGGAAAGGGGAGCTGCGAAAAAAATGTCCAACAAAACAAAGGATCGAATCCTTTCCATTTATAGCTGAAGCAAGGAGAGAGAAAATAGAGGAGGAAGCAAATTAGATCTTCTAATTCAATAATCCGCCATTAATTCCTTTCAAATAGGCTGCAAACCCATCGAATCGACTCCTCTGCTTCTGTTTTTGCATGTTGGAGAAAAAACAATGAATTTGGTGAAACACAGCTCTCAAAGCAATCTGATCTTGGATTAATGGCATGAGAAGACATTTTAGGGTTTTTCCTCATCAAATCGAGTTGATTCTTCATCCTTGGCATGTGGGAGAAGGCAACCATGGTGGATTGAGCAAAAACCGACCCATTCGAAGCAATTTGGTTTACATTAAAGGCATGAAATATGTTTCTAGATTTTTCTTCCTCGAAACCTGTAAAAATGATGTTTTTATGCCTCCAATGCATAGAGGAGATCAAGATCTTTCCAACGAGTCCAATTTTTCCCAAATCTGATCTCTGGATCGAAAGATATGCCCATCTAAAGATTTAGGGCAAAATCAAGGCATAAATTTAGGCACAAATTTTGAGGCATGAATTAGGTCAAAAAGGTTGCATGTAAGGACAAATAGGAACATAGGAATAACATGAAAGAACACCAAAATATAGATAAATGATGACAAATGCTCATATAATCACTTGAGATTAGGTGAAAAAAGGTTCCATCAGATTTGAAAATGGGTCCATAGGGTCAAACTTTAATTTTTCACTTTTAGAAAAATTTCCCAAAAATCTCCGTGGGTCCACCACTCCGAGACACGTGGCGCTTCCCAATTCACTGATGGGATCGCGGGCTCAAACTTCACCTTTTGCCCTTTGATTTCAAATTGGGAAAATTTCCCAAAAACATCCACGCCCCACTCTTTGAGACACGTGTCGGCTTATGGTTCGGCGTGGAGGTGCAACCCAAATTTTCCCTTCTCCTTCGTGGGCTCGCGGGCTGATTTGGACTTTTGAGTTTTTTGCCAAAGAGGCTAAGTGTCAACAATTTCTCCGTGCCTTCTCCAACTCGCTTCCTTCCTCCGTGGGCTTGCAGGCCAATTTGTGACTTGCGCCTTTTAACCAAATGCCAAAAACTCCAAAACTCACGCCACCACTCCGCCACCGACACATGGCATCTTTCATTGGCTACGGGCCTTTTTAGGAAAATTTCCCCTCCAAACCCCACCGAGCCATAACTCAAAAATTACAAGGAGTTAGGAGGAAATTTTTACCTTTCTGGAAAGGTAAGAAAATTCTCTATCTGATGGAATCATACCCAAAAAAATTTGAGTCCCTGAAGTGTGCAAAAAAATCATTTTAAGTACCAGCAAAGGAAAAGGAGGAGGAGTTAGCCAAAAATAAGCATGGGCTTATTTTGGATAATAGTATTCCTCAATAGTCCAGTGTGAACCGAAGCACTAGGGTGTGTCATCGGGTAACGAGGGTGTGATAATATATGATGAAGATGTTGATATGTGAAGAAATGAAAATGTATGGATGCGAGAGGTAGCTATGTGAGAGTGCGAGGAGGGGAGTGTCTAATGGCTATGCCCCTCAACTATTTAGGAAAGAGGAATCACCTAATAAGGTTGAGGGACGGATGTCCATTGACCCATACATGAGAGGAGGAAAGCATAGAAGGATGCTCTAGTAATGGTAGTATAGGAGATAAGCATTATGCAGGGGAATGAATTCAATATGCATGCGAGGGGTGGATATAAGATGAACATCATGGCATAGTAAAGTGTGTAGGTGAGGGAAATCGAGGAGATGTGCATAAAGGGGAGGACAATTGATATGGAATAAAATGGGGTGGTGATTTACGATGAGAGGTGGTAATAGGTTTAGGAATAGGTGGATGTCGGTGTGTAGGACTAATGGAGCGATGTGATAGCGTGGGAGTCAACCGTGGTGATGAAAGAGGAATAGGATGTGGTGTTGGTAATGGCAGAGGAGTTGTGTAAGTAGGAGGGGGAGAGGCACAAGTAGTGGAATGAGAAGGTGACGAGAGTGGAGGGATAGGAAGGACTCGTTAATGGTGATAACTTGATTTTTGTAAATAAATTTGAGATGTAGGTGGGTCATAGAGATAATAGCTTGGGATTTACAAATCCAATTGAGGCCAGAAGTAGGTCACATTTGTGGACTATTTGACTAACAAGGCAAGGGATGAGAAGAGTAAGAGGGCTGATAATGATATGTAACTTAACAACACCAAATGGTCTATTGAATGGATAATTGATGTGCAAATGAGGGTAACTAATAGAGTGTAAGAAGGAAAAGAAACATGCACTAATGGGGGAGGATGGATCAACCCTAGTATTGTTTATAGGGGTTGAGCCAATAAATTCTTGTATATGTAAATGATTGGATGTGAATGTAGCATGGTAGTCGGTGGTAGAAAAGGAGATAATTGGTGTTGCAACAACAATGTGAGCAATGAGAAAGTCAAGAGGTCCGGGGAGGAAGGCATTATATGAGAGACGTAGTTAGAAGAGGAATCAATGGGTTTGGTATCATGTTTGGGGAGCGGGTTGTTAAAAATTTAGATTTTATGGTTATCGTTGGGAGAAACTATTGTGGGAGACTCGAGAAGCTCAATATGGCCATTGTCAATTAGTTCTTGAATGAGATGTCAAAGTTTGAAAAAGTGATTAGTGGGATGCCCACACACTGGTGATAGTCATAGTAAGAATGCTTGTCAAAGTTACGCCCTTTAGGTCGGGAGGGGTCGAGCTGCAAAGGTGGAGGTAGGGTGATGAGGTTACTATCAATGAGTTGTGGCAATAAGATGTTGGGTGGCGTACTAAGTTTAGCAAGAGGATGTTGATATGGTTGAGGGCGTAATTCTTGAGTGGTAAAAACCACATTAACAAAAGTTTGAGGAGTGCTAGGTTTATGGGCGGGGATTTGAAGAATGCTTTTTTGGGAATGTGGGTAGAGGATGAAGGTGAGTCATGATATTTGAGCTTACAATAGAGACAAGTTTAGTCTCACGGAGCTTGAGAGAGTGTGACAAAGTTGATCAAATGAGGAAAAAGTATCAAAGAGGACGTTATCTTGCAGAGGTGGTAAGAGACTATGGACGAATAAATCCTGAAGTTCTGAATCAACAAGAACATTAGTCATCTTGGTGACATTATTTTTGTATCGTAAGACGTAATCGAGGAATTGTTCATCGAGCATTGTTTAAGCTAGGCGAGTTTGGCATAAGATAGGGTGGAACCAATATTGATGGAAAAATGTGTGAGAAAAGCATCAGCCAAATGGGTAAAAGAGATTACCGTTATTCATATTTCACCCTCAGGTAAAGTATTGGATCAGCCATGACCCGCATAGAAAGAACCAGAGAAAACATGGTTAAATCTTGCAAACAGGTCGTAAAAGGACTCAATAATGGACTGGCGGGGCCTGCGAAAGACTAAACAATCATGTGCAAGAAGGAAGAGAATAAACAAATTCTATCAAATGGATCCATGTCTTAAATCTATTTAACGGGTTACAGGTGGGCTCGAAAATAGAATAATAGGGTTAGAGGAGGAGGAGCAATGTCACAAAGAATCCAGGAGTAAGGAAAAGAAGAAATGATGAAGATCCAAAGTCTTCGGGCTCAAAATAGTTTAGAATGAGTCCAAAAATTGGCTAAGTATGGAGGAGGCAGCGGAGAGAGCCACGTGTCGGCACGATGCTTCTCCAAAGTTGAATCTAAAAAGGGAAGCTCAAATGAGCACTAAGCTTCCATGCATCTAGAGCCCCAAAAAGTTACACGACCGTTGAAAAGTCTTCAACTAGGTAGGAAGGTGCAGTGTCAGCTCGGTGAAAATTTGAAATGGGAGCCCAAGGCAGAGACTCAAACTCACACTAGCCCTCCATGTAGAAAATGGTCAACAGAGGTCAAAAGGTAGATAGGGCGGGCCTCAAAAAGGGCTAAGTATAGAAGTATTGGTGGGGACTACCACGTGTCCAAGCGACGCATCTCCAAGGGTAGATCCAAAAGTGGAGGCTCAAACAAGTGCCAATTCGCCACATAGCCCAAGGTCCGAAAAGGTAAGAGAGAGGTCGTTGAAAATTCCAAAGACCTATGGAGGCTTCCAAGTGTCAACTCGATGCTCCTTCAAAGGAAAATCTTGATTGGGCTTTCAAGTGAGCGCGGAGCCTCCACGCGTCTAGTCTCAAAAAGGGGACAAAGTTAGGTTGAATAGTCAATGCATGGTGGTAGGCCGGCAGAGAGTGCCAAGTGTCAAACGATGCTAAATCAAGGGTTGAATAAAGAGAGGGTTTAGACAAGTGCCAAACCACCGCGTGTCCCCACTCAAGAAATATGACACCGCCGAGCAAATGACTTAGCTAAAAACATAGAAATTGGGCAAGCCGACGGAGAAAGTGCCACGTGGCAAACCTAAACCAACTATGCTAAGGCGAGCCATTGGGGGAAAGGTTAGATTTTTTCCCTTTTATTCCAAAGGTGTAAAAGTTACAAAATGGACTACAACTCCACCCAAAGGGAAAAAGTCAGCGTTTGAGCCCGAGTCAAGGTCAAAGCGGGAAGTGGGGAATCGAAGGAAAAAGTGAAAATTTTCCTTTTGTAAAAAAGGAACAAAGATGAAAATTGAAGCACATCTCCCCAACCAACCAGAGGGTACCACGTGCCCTAGTAGAGTGGCGGGCTGCAAGGGAGCTTTCTGGATTTTGTAATTTTTATGGAAAAGGGGAAAAGGTAAATTTTGGGCCCACGAACCAGAATTTTTCCTTAATTTTCCCTCCACATGTCCCATATTAAAAGGGGGCCCATTTTTCAAACTAGTTTTCCCACCCTTTTATACGGACCCGATACAAACTTTGAATCTTTCGACTCAAGGCTTGAAATATTACAAATCTGACACCGTTGGAAAGATATCGGCCTCGTCTATGCCATGGAGATCTGAAACTTTAAGTTTAGAGAGGTTAGGTGGGATAAAAATGGAGAAACATCTTCAGGACCATTAATGCAGGATCTATTTTTGCCCCAATAACCAAATCGGATTCGATCTGCTCCGTCGTTTCCTCCTCCTTCGAGGCACTGAACCAGTGGTTGTTGTAGTCAAGACATATTTGGGGGAATATTTTGTAGGAGGCATTGATAGCGGTGGTTGAGCTTGGAACTTTTTTCCCGCTTCTCTCTCTTTCTCCCTCTGTGTTGAATCTATAAAAACAAGGTTGAGACTCATTATAGAGGGTTGGACATTATTTTGTTTTTACAGGTTCCCCTTTCCTTCTGGAAAAGGAATTTGTGGAGTTCAAACCTTCCATTTAAATTACAAATACGTTTCTGCCTTCGGCCGTTTGTAGAATGCATCAGTATCAATCAGAGAGCAATTAAACACGTTTATTATTGATTTTAGATCCTTTCTTGTCCCCTTTGCTCTCATATGGTCTTTCATTATAAATCTAGTTATATGTGCTTGATTATTGTATGTATTTTGTTGGTTTGTGTCTATCAAGCAAAACTAATGTTCATCATTCCTTCGGTGCATCACCTTGTAGCTTAGTTTTGATTTCTTGTATTCCTTTTATCCCTATCTCCTTGGTAAAACTTAGATTAGGTTTAGGAATAGGTCCTATGCAAGTTTCCACATATGCACCTAAACAGAGGAATAAGAACCAACCTTTAATCAAGAGATTTTCCCATTTGTAAAGTCCCACACTTTGGGGAAAACTCAATGTTATGTGAATCACACCAAATGAATCTGCCTTAGAAAAGTAGATCTGACGATTCATTTGGGGGTGCTTATGATTTTGCACTAACAAATAAATGAATGGATTGGCAATTCATACAACCAACGCATCGCATATTCCTATAGATTACACAAAAATAACTTAGCAAGGATAGTATGATCATCGAGTAGTCAAGACATGTGACATGAAAGGCACAAAGGTGCTCTTGTGGGTCACCGTGGCCTTTAAAAATGGGCAATTTAGGAGCGGTGAAGTTAGGTGGGAATGGGTAAGTAGTGATATATGGTGCAAAGGGGGAATGTAGCAAGGATGTGGATTAAGCGATAGAGGTCCTTGAGTAGTAGTAACTTGCAATTGTTGGATTTGATTTTGGAGATCATGATATAATGATGTTAAATCAGGGGTATGAGACAAGGATCCAAGTGGTATATTAGAAGCACCATGGGGAGCCAGAGGGACAATAATCATAATAGGGGAGTGGAGGTAGGAGATGTAGAGACCATAGGGGAAGAAGAGATGGGGAGTGATGCCTCATGAGTCTTTGGGCGGTGAGCGAGCATGCAAAACATGAGGGAGATGAGCGGGATTCTCGTGTAAAGCTTGGCGAAAATCAATAATAACATCAAGTTGCTCTTGGTTAATGTTAGTGTCCTCATCATAAGATTTCTCACTAACAGAGGTTTCAATTTCATGCAGAGGAACTTGGGTAGAGGTATCTAAGGGGTTTTCAGCCATGGAGGTGGGTATATCCGTCATGGATCTAAAGGTATGGCGGAGAGGAGAAAGAAGTTCACAATAGTGAAGAGGTCAAAGCGACCACTACAAGTAATGGGCATAAAAGAAAAAGGTATAAAGGAGACCATAGTGGAATGGAAAGAGGAAAGCGAGGAACGAGATACGATTGGGGTCACCAAAATGATTAACAAAAATAAAGAATTCCTAGAGGCCTAAAGGGATATCTAGGGTATTAATGTTAATCTAGTTAGGAGGACTAAAATGTTGTAAATGAACTAAAACAATATGAAATAAATGTAAATAAATTATTCTAAATGAAATAAAAACCCTAATATGCAAGAGAAAAGGAAGGAAATGGCTTAGATGATAACAAAAGACTATTACATAGTGTCACGATCTGGAAATAAAATCCGAAGTGCGAGATGAATCCTCGAGACCCCGTGAAGGGTAAATCCGACAAATCGAGATGACACAGTGCCAGGGAGTGTATCTTGGGGTGCCCCGGTTTTGTAATGGGTGCTCAAAACACCTGCAAATCCTTGGAACTTGAATCTAGTATGGTCACTAAGTATATTCGAATACTTCCTGTCTATCACACTAGATTCGTCAGATGAATTGGAGAATGACTTGTAATACAAGAAAAAATATCAAACCCTAGAAAAATGAAAGATGCATATGAATGGGTCAGACTGACCTCACCCACGAAACTAGTGGTCTTATCATTGAGTGTTGTACTACATTTCAGACTTAGATGTAGTTCTAGTGTGTGTGTGTATGTCTTTCCCTAGGTGCTCTCGTGTCAGTTGCACTTTGTGAAGTAGCGAGCAATAGTAGCTATAGAAATGTAAGTAACATGTGTGCATGAAACAAAATAAAATCCCTCCCCCTATGAAGTGTATGTGATGTGGATCTTCTAGCTTGAATGTATGACACTATGTGGATGCAAGTGATTTAATGGATGTAACCCTAGATGGAGTGATAGTAGTGATAAGGTGTAATGACCTAGGACCCTCATTATGGTCTTATAACTTTATATTTATAGGGCTCTCAAGCTTAATTTCATAATTAATCCCGACAAGGTTGACTGAGAAGAAGATAAGGATGATCAATAGTTAGAAGTGACCCAAAAAGAAGCGGAAGAGGTTGTGCATAAATTGGGGCACCTGAAATGGGACCATGGCACCTCGAGGCTTCCCAAGTATAGGTGGGGTGCCCTAATTTTAGGCTAGATTGTCGGAAAGGAAATGAAATGGGCTGATAGGTATCGGGAAATATGTGGGAAAGATGAAATAAAAGATAAGAAAAAGGTGTCCAAAATGCGGGATTAATTACTACTTTGTACACTTGAGAACCTTCTAAACAATAGTATAAGACCAAGCTAAATATTGTCTAATGTGCAATATTTGTGTCTATAGTCCCATGGTCTTCTTTGAAGTGTTAGTGGTTAGATTTCCTTGATATGGTATTTGTCTCTCATCTTCTTATTTCTTTCTCTCTCTTCGGTATAGTCTCCTCCTCATCTCTTTCTCATCTGTAAAACTCCATGTCCATGCTTTACTAGCATTCATGTCTTCAAATAGTACTTGTTCTCCTTGGTTTAAGAGCTTGTTCATTGAATTATGAACTTCATTCATCTCATCAACTTTCAAACATGCATTCAAAACATCAAAAGAAATATTAGATATAAAAACTTGAGGCTTATGCAGCCCTTGATTGTCTCCATATCTTTTGCTAGTTCTCTTCTTTCTCATTTGTTTCTTCAATGATTTTTCTCAAATCTTCCTTCACACTCTTGTCTTGCTCTTGTCTTGTCTCATTCTCAATCTGATCCATGAGACTTTCATTCTGATTTAGACTGTATACAACCCCTTTTAAGGATTTAGAAGTTCTTCTATCTTCTTCAACTCTTCACTCAAAGTGATATCATCAATATCCTCATATCCTTCATCATATTTAGGAGCTAAATCTTTGTTTTCTTTCTCCAATTCCTATTTTACATAAGCATACTCTTTCACCACTTATTCTTATCTCAAGAAGTTTTCATTAGTTTCATTCAAGAGGTATGAATCCTCTTCACTCAATGTACTCTTACTCTCTACCATCATCTTCTCATGACATTTCTCTTTGCAAGCCAACTTAGATCCTTCTCCTTGCTGCATGTAAGTTAGCATAGGCATCTCATTCCATATTTCTTCTTCACTTAAACTGATTTGAGACAATAAATCAGAAGTATATTTACAAGCATCATCATTCAAATCATCATAAATAATATGTTTACCTTTCATTTCCCTTGTATACCTCTCATTCTCATGGAATGCTTCTTACATGCTCTTCACTTCACCATCATCCTCTTGTTTGCTTGAACTTTTTTTTTTAGTATGATGTAGGAGCATCATGTACATAACCCAAAATTTGGCTTGATTAGTATTTATAGGGAGTCTTAGGTGTTTTGTAGGTGTTTTGGTCCATATGGACCCTTCTTGTTGTAATAAGTGACATTTTGGAGGTTTCCCTCCAAAATCCACATTTGAATATTCAAATAGAGTTGTAATGTAATTTAGGCCTAAGTTAGTATGTTAGTGACTTAAGTGTTAGATTATACTTACATCAATGTAATAAGAGTGGTCATGTTATAAAAATCCCTCTACCTGTATAAAATCAATGTAGTTAGTGGAATCATGGTTGAGCTAGGAGTTAGGGAAACCTAACTACCTTACATTCTTTAAAATCATGCTAGAGAACTCAAATATGTTGTTGTTAAGTTTTGGTAGAGGGTGTAAAATGGTGGAGATCATTGTATTAATCCTCTAAGGGCTCAGAGAAGAAATATATATCAAGATTCATCATAAATGAAGGCTTCTTGCATTAAAGGACTGTAGATTATTGTTTGATGGCATGGATTGATTGCTTATGAATTAAGATGAATTGATCTTGTGTGTAAATTTTTCTTATGATTTGGGAATGAATGTGTATAGGTGTGCAAGTCATTTTAGTATCAAGAAAGACTTGAAAGTAGATTGAATAGGAAAACAACACATGGAAGATGATTTTATGTTAGTCTTGCAATTGTGTCATTAAGGTAAGAAGGAATTTATTGTCCTCAACTCTTATATGGATGCATGTGAATACATTAGAAGGGTTTAAGAATCTTGTGGAGGATGAAAAGTTCATGAAACAAAGAATTTCCCTGAGTTATTTGTTAGATAATTGTGATTGAGCAAGAAAACTTGATTATATAGTCCATAGGAGACGCAATCAAAATTCTTAGCCTTGGTTAAGAGATAAAAGATTTATCTCATGTGAATATTAGTGATTGGGTTGTCGAGGATACGAGGACCGATCTGAAAATGGGTGCTTAACTTTTTGCCCTTTTAATCGTTTCTAAGGATCTCAAAATTAAACTCAATTATAAGGATTCAATTTTCCAAAATTGATTAATTTCTTGTTCATAGATGCACCTCAATCTAAATTTTAATCACAACACTGAAATGTGCATTTGTTAAACTTTGTGGATTATGGATACTAAAATTTGCTCTTAAGTCTAATATCCAGTTTAAAAAATGAAATACTTAACCAAATTAATAAAAATCCATGTTACTGATTTTATCCGATTAAAGGCTTCATCCAAAATTGAAATAAACATCCACAAATAGAAAAAATGACACAAATTTGTTTACGAGGTTTGAAATTCCTACGTCCCCGGGTTTGTTGAGAACCGATCCATTAATAATGTTATAATTGTAAATAAATTTAACCTTTACAATAAACCAATAATGAATCAAAACATGCAAAACTATGTTGTTAGATCTTCTTGGGACTCTAGAGTATCCAACAACTTCCCCTCACCTTCCTGATTCACTTACAACCATGTTTCCCTTTGGTTCTCTGCCTTTGTGTGACTTGAACAGATAAAAAATCTATAAAAAATGCTCCAAAATGGGAAAATAATTACACCATCGGACTGCCTCAAAATCTTGAGAAATTTTCATGTATAACTTGAGATCTGGTTTTGAGCAAAAGTGCTGCAAAATAATTATTTTCTAAAATAGGCCCTCATTGCCCCTACTCTGTCTGTCTCGGACCGCAACCGTGCTTCTACAAAATCCTTCGAGCTCACTTTACAACCAGCCAAGCTTCTTGGGTGAGTCGGTCAAGCGAGATATTCCTTGGGGCTAAGAGTTTTGGGGTTCAAATCATGCCTATACCATTTTCACCAATGGTTTTTGGCTAAACATGGGGTTAGTCCCACATTTCTAGTGGAGATGCACATTGAGGGGTTGAAAATTAGGAGGCTCGCACTATTTGCATGTGGCCGTGGTCACACGAGTTATGTTTCCCCACATTGTATGGTGGTTTGGTTTAAATTTCATGTGCTATATAAACCTGCCAAACATTGTTTCATTGCATAATTTAAACCGCTCACCGAGTTATATGGTATGTTGATCCATTGTCTTTATTAGATATATCCGCTAGATCCACCTGTGTAGCCCGAGTTGAATGGGTTGATTTGTATCACCCAATATAATGGCCCCAATATATAGGCTATTGTTTTAAGTTGATACACCATGTTATAAGGGGAAAACTTGAACCATAAGGGATATTACGATCACTCGAATATTGTGGCTTTAATATAGGTCTCGGTGGGGATTTGACCACCCCATCGAGCTAGCAAAGTAGCTCTCCGAGCTCTGCATACCGCAAGAAGACCACTTGCAATGCAAAATTAACTCTGCAATACAAACATAGTCCTACATTGACAATGTTAGAGAGATATATGACATATAATAGATAATAACAATATGAATAAAATGCGGCAAAGGCACCTCTCTTACAAAAGAGTATGCAAACACGGTTGAGGCCCCTAGCCAAGAAATAACAGGCCCACTAATTCTTCCCTCATATGTCAAAGACCGGAGGTAAAAATAAAATTTTAACCTTTTCACCTTTTTTCCAAATGCCATGTGTCAACGCGTAATTTACCTGTTGACCCCTGTTGACCATTTTCAAACCCAATCTTTGACTAACAATAACTTCGCATCCAGGACTCCATTCTTGGAGTTACGTATACCATCGGAAAATTCTATGAACACTCTAATGTGGTCATGGTTTAGGGAGGTTTAGGAAAATTTATAACACTCAAAAATCCTCTAGATCAAGGAACCTTTAGTATTATCAAGAGAGATCACAAACCCTAATACATGAAATTTAATGAGGAAACAATGCTACATTAAAGTTACTTTGTTTCTAGTAGATCAAGACAATGATTAAGTTATTTTTGAACAAGTGAAGCCTACAATTTTTTCTATAAAGGGTTGTTGTTAAATTTGAGAGTCCCTAGAATATGTCAAGGTGTAAAGACAACAGGGATCAAGGACCTTAGGTGAAGTATGCAAACTCAGAAAATGATTTTACATGCACAATTGAGAAGGAATTGAAAGAAATTACAAGAATTTACAATCTTTCTTTATGGTTGTTCATGGGATGTGAGGAACTAAGTTGAATAGAAAGAAAGTGACTATGATCAAGTGGCATGTGGTGTATGAACTCGGAGGGTTTGGAGAATGAGGAGGTGAATGCACATGTACAATCCCTAGACTAAACCGAGATACTCAAAGAACTAGGTATAAGACAATATAAACTAATAAATTGAGAAGATGGGGAGCATAGGAAAGGAACAAGGTGATTAGAAATAGAACTTGTGATATTTTTAAGATCATTAGAAATTTGACAATCTCTCAAACACAAAAAATTAAGGAAGAGTAAAAATTGATCTCGTGACATTTTAGTGGTAAGGAGAAGTGTAGTTGAGGGTTGAAAGGAAGAAATTGGGCTAAAGTAGGACATTATAGTCCTTGTAAGATCTGTAAAGGCATATTTAAGTTTACGATGTTATAAGAAGGGTGAGGAGTCAAATTCAAGAAATGGATAAGCTTTGACTTGAAGGTTTTGAGAGAAATGAGCATATATAGTCTCATTAAAGAACTTTGTGGAGACTAGATAGCTAAATAGGTTATTGGTTGAAACTCTTGAAGATCTAAGCTATAGGAGGTTGAGTAGGAAAGATGATGACTAAGGAATAAGAATGTTTACATGAGAATTGAGAGTGAAAAAATGATCAAGGTAAAGACAAAATAGAGTATAGAGGACTGTTGGAGAGTTCAAACAAGGAAGAAGTCTAAGGGGAAAATTAACCTTAAGGATGATAAAGAAAATGTTCAAACTCTTGATGGATGGTTAAAGATACTATGTTAGTGAGAGAGAGGGAGGTAGATCCCCAAACCAAGTGAACAAAAGGAGGAAAACAAAGTACATCTAGGTGAAGGAATAAAAAATAAGATAGAAACCCCTAAAGTAAGACAAAACAAAAGAAATTGAACAAATTAGTAAGGAGAGATGATATGGGTGATAAGGAGGTTTAAAACAAATTGTGTTAAAGGTTTTACATGTTTGAGAAGTGAGTAGAGTGAGAAGAAATCAAAACCTAGGGTTTAGAGCAAGAAACTCTAACTCAAGCTTATGAAAACAATTAAATTGAGGGTTTGGTGATTGGGATAGGTAGAAAAGGAGTTGAGAAAATTGCAATGGTGAAAAACAAGAACAAGAAAAATGGTATAAAAAAACCTAATCCTTTTTGATCAGTTATTTGCAGAATTTTCCTAGTTTGGAGATTTGAAGGACACGAGGGCTAATTGGCAAACTAGTCAAAATTGCAAAAAAGAGGATAACTTTTTACTGGAGATGAGTTGAGACTTGAAATCTAGTAGGCACCGTAAGAGCTAAATGGGTGCCTAAAAAGTTTACTGAGTCAAGCTTAAAGATGAAAAATGAAGAAATTTTTTTGGGGTCAAAAGCAATATTTTCGTGGCTACAAGGACCTATGAGGGTAAAAAAGGGAAAACATGCAAAATGGAGTAATAGAACTAGTTTAGTGATTTGAGCAAGTGTATTGGGGTTGTTAAACATGTTTGAAGTGGTTTTAGCCTTTGATACAATGTTTTAAGCCTTTTTAGCATATTGAGAAAAAATTTCCTACTAGTACAAAGTGACAAGTTCAGTGTTTTTGGGTGATTGAATAGATGAGATTGTGGTTTCTTATGCATTGTGAATGTTGTAAATGATTTAAATGCAGGTCCTTGTAGAGAAGAATGCCTCTTGCTTTGGCATGGCTTGATGGACAAGCCATGTCGGGACTTATTAAACCCTCCCTTCATATGTTCAATGTGGGAGATGACTCTATATGGTTTGGAACCCATCTCCCTTCCTTAAGGAGGAGGCATGGAGTAATATAGACTATGGGAGAAATAAGGGTTTTGGGAGTCTTGTGATCTATGACAATGATGCAAATTATTTGGTATATGAAAAATGAGATTTAAAATGGGTATTTTCCCCCTCTTCCCCCTCTTGATAAGTATGGAGCTTCTTATAAGTGGGTTTGTCTTTGATTTAATATTGTATTGTTTTTGTGGTGAAGTGTTTTCCCTCATAAGAATAATGGATATTATTATACATGGTATTAGTTTAAAACTTGATTCTTAAGTGAATGTTTTGTTTTCCTTCCTTCTATATTCCCTTATGCATAGTGGATGCATGATTCTCTCCTCTCTCCCATGGGCTTGGAGGGAGGCTAACATGTCCTCCTTATTAGGAAGTGACATGTGATGATGCCATTTGGTTTGGTTGAAAGCTAAAAATTATTTTGCTGTGGCATGTTAAGACTTACTAATGGATTTGGAGATATATTTGTAGTGGAGGAGCAATGGTGTTTTTATTCAAAATTTTAACATGTTGATCCAGTTATAGGGATGATTCTCCACTTGTATTTTAGTTTTGGCGGTTTTGTAAATTGTATGAAAAGAGGAAAATATCATTGTTACATACTTTACAACTCTTTTTAGAAAGGAAGAAGAATGAACATGTGTAAAAATGATCTTGTGTTTTCCTTGTTATCTCACTATTGTAATGGAATAGAGATCTTGTTGTTTCTCCCTTATAATCTTGTATAAAGATAAGATCTTGTTTTAATTTGGTTTTCTATGGCCTTTTATAGATCCAAAATATTTGGTTTTATTGTTATAGCTCTTCCAAAATTTGGAGATAGTTTTAATATGGAAATGGAAATTTATCTCCTTATCATATTTATTCTAATATGTTAGAATTTGTGAAGGGAAGATTCTCTTTCTATCTTGGTTCTCCATGAGATTTTATTTCATATCAAAATCTTATAAATATCATTCCTTGAATAATAGGTGTGCTAGTTCAAAATACCATTTCTAAATCATATAAGCTTGCAAAATATACTTTGGGTAATTGTTGTTATATATTAAAAGGAGGAAAACGGTTTGCATTGTCATTATGTTTAAATGGAAATGAGTTTTGAGCTACCTTCTTTCTAAATGGAATCTTGATGTTTCATGGTATATAAAATAAAAAAGGAGTTGTGTGTGTGTGTGTGTGTGTGTGTGTGTGTGTGTGGTTTGCGTTGTCATTATGTTTAAATGGAAATGAGTTTTGAGCTACCTTCTTTCTAAATGGACTCTTGATGTTTCATGGTATATAAAATAAAAAAGGAAGTTATTATTTTGAGATTTACTAAACTTTCGTCTTCATCTTATTTTCATATTGTTCTCAAAATAAATGGGCTTTAAATTTAGATAAATGGTTTGAGATCTCACCACACACACACACACACACACAAGGGGAGAGAGAGAGAGAGAGAGAGAGAGAGAGAGAGAGAGAGAGAGAGAGAGAGAGAGAGAGAGAGAGAGAGAGAGGGTTACAAAAATCTAAATAAATCTGTATGATGATTTATAGTTTAGACTTTTTAGATGAAAAAAGAAAAAGAATAGATAAACCCATCCCCACTCCCGTTTACTTTGGCTTAAGTCTTGACCATGTTGGAAACCTCCTCCCTTTCATTGAAAAATCTTAGGGCTTATCCTTCTCTCCATGACCATTGCCAATATAATCACATGACCTCCCCGACCCCTATCACCTTGCATTATGCACATATCGTGGCTTTAAACCCCTTATCTCTCATAGGTCCCCGCTCCTTTGTCACGAGTCTTTAGTTGGCCATGGCTCCATACTCTCATCCTCTTACATTTATAAATAAATGTCTATTCTATTGGGGTATGTTGTCACTTACCCAAAAAATGTGTGTACTTTTTGAATTTTTTTAGTAAGGTGACTTCTGTGACAAATTTGTTTGCCTTTGTGAAGTCTTGTGGAAGAGAAATTATCCCAACAGTTAGTCATTTTTGAGTACTTTGAGTATTTGGATATTTTCCTTTTCTTTGTGGAAAAATCAGGTTTTTGGAGCACTCATGTCCCTAGTTATTTTGGGCCTTAGGTTCTCTACATCCTCATCTTTACCACGCTTCATTAAGTCTTTTGTTGCGCCTTTTGGTATTCATCGGTGAACTGTTCCGTTCGAGTCTTGTTTCCCCGCATCCTTTTGTTTCTCGTAATTGCTTTACTTCCACAAAATTTGCACTCATCTTTTTTTGTGTGGATTTTGTGGCCTTTTAAAGAACTCATGGCCCTTGTACTTTCCGGACTTCATTTCCCCACATCCCCATGTTCTTTACATCCAGTTCAATCCACAAAATTTTCATCAAAATATACTAAGTGTTTCTTTGTATTACAAACTTTGTGGGTTTTCGTAGAATTCGCGTTCCCGTGTCCCATGGGCCCTGTGTTCTCCGCCAACCTGATTTCTTCACACTTGCTTGATTTTCTTTGTATTGTGGGATTGTCGGCTTTTTAAAGAACTTGTGTCCCATGATCATCCCTGATGTCTATTCTTGCAAGACCGCCTTTGCCACACCCTAAAGCCTTTCTTATATATTACTTTGGGATTTTGGAGTTCAACGTCCCTTGTGTCCCTCGTTCCCTCAGGCCTCATATTCCCCGCATCTCCTTCATAACCGCAATATGAAGGGTAAAGTGGGAAAAGTGCTCCATGGGTTACTCTATTCTCTGTAACATACTAAAGACCACTATTTAATGCATCTAATCGACTTCATTTTGAATGAAAAATACAAAGGGTAAAAGGGTTCCCATTTTCACCACCACGATCGAGAGTTTTATAGCTGAGTCCCCTAATTTTCCATTCCGTGCCCTCGAACCAATTCCTAACCGTAACTGAAGCATTTCTCATCCAAATTTGAAAATTCAAATTGCTCTGTGATCTGATAGGAGTGCCTTCCTTCTTGCAGCTGGGTGAGTAGTTTTGCAGATTCCCACGAGGGTATTGTTATCAAATTGATTTTGTGCCTTATCATATCATTCCTCTTAAAATTATCATTGAGTTTCTACTCCTCTGAGTGTTAATTTCCTAACTTGGCCACCATGAAGTACCATTATGGGGGCTATGAACATATTCAATCCCTTAAAATGTCTGCCCAACATTGGAGATAGTGATCTACGAAATATTGACTTCAATGACTTCTGGGCCCATGTTTGTGATGCAAACCCCAGTTCTATGGCTCAATGTATCAAAGATAGTGGGATTACTCATTGACGTTTCCTATTTCAATTGATGTGTAGATCTGTTTTAGCCCGTGCTGCTTTGCTTTGATCCAAATTCAAAATAAATTAGAGATCCTCAGGGCCAAGTGATTGCTAAACTAGACATAAATTACATAAATGCTACCTTTAAAATCCATGTTGTTGAAAATTCCAACACTCTCACTATGACACGGGCCAAGGCCCTTTTGAACAAGATAAGGAGAAATACAAAATAATGATAGCTAAATCTTGGTTCAAGGTTCTAAAGAAATGAGCATCCAGGATGCCTAAGAATATGTACATGGATGATTTCAAATAAGATTTGTGTTATATAATCACTTTGTTGTCTAGGATCATAGGCCTTCCCTTAACCAATGATTTTCACTTCTAGATGTGTCCCTATATAAACATTATTTTTGAAGGGAAGCAGAGCTTGAATTGGGGAGAAATAATCTGTGAAAACCTCAGTGAACAATTAGTCAATGTTCAACAAAGTATATCTTTCTATATTATCTCATATTTGATGTACACTATTGTAACATACATAGTCTGGCTAGGTCTTACTCCAGTGGATGAAAGGAAGAATGCACCAATATATAAGTGTTACCCATAATTGACTCTTGAAAACAACATACATCATTTTGGAAGGGTCAATGTTGCATTCACAATGTATATTTTCAAAATTTGGGAGGCAATACAACCGAGAGGGTATCTGTGAAGCAAAAAAATGATCTTAACCTATGGCGAGTTTATTCATCTAGTTCAAAAAGTTCTTATACATCATGTTGGCTGGTTTTGAAGGTGTACCTAACAAGCTTACCATGTACTACAATGATACATTAGTTATAGTAGAAGTCATAGGCAACTTGATATGTTGCATAGAACATGCATGGATAACAAGATAAAATGTATTCAATTCCCAATCACTTTGGGAAATTATACATGCGGGAAAAAAAAAAATGCTCGAGAATGTAGAAAGGACCATTTTTGCATTCAACTTTTATACTTTTCACAAGAGGTCCTGTTTTGACATCAAAGGCTTCATCTCTAAAAACCTTAGAATGGGTTTCTATCACTCACCTGCCCTAGAATATTATTGGGAATATTGTTCAGATGATTATGAGGTGAGAAGAAGATACGTTGGTTGGATTTCCTTGCAGCAGATCAAAGATTTTGGAATTTACAAAGTGTTAGAGGACTTACCAAATGATGATAAAGACTTGTATTATCTTGAATACAATACGACTATTTGACATACACCATGTGTCACCATCAATTAGTTTTGAAGGAAAAATATGATCTTCAAGAGATAATTAACCTAGTCACGGTGAGGAGAAAATTCGGTTTGATAGGAATACGAAAGCATATAAAGCATGAGTGACTCAATCTTCTTCTCATGGAGCATCAAAATCTCATAAGGAAGTTTTAGCCACACACAAAAAGGTGTCAAATATGCCAACTCTTTCTCTTTAGCATGTAGAATCTTTAGTCAAAGTATATTCAAGGTAGGAGAAGACTATGAGGCGAGAAGACAGAATTAAGTAACTAAGGAAAAGGCAAACAATCTCTCTCTCCAAGGAAATTAGAAAAGGTGCAAAGGGTTGAACAAATTGTGGATCTTTTAGAGGAAGAAGAAAAGGGGACAAAGGAGCATGAAGAAAGCAACTATGAAGGAGGAAGTACTGAGAAGGAAGAAGATGAAGGAAATAAATTGAAGAGTGTAGAGCCAAAGTTTGAGGTATTGAGCATTCCCAAGATCAAATCACCTATGAAAGAAGTATCTTCTTCAAGTGCTGGAGCTCCCACTCTCAAGGTATCTACTACTCAGACCCTTGGTTCCCTCAATACACTTGTTCTGGGCCCTCTTCATGGTCCACCTTCTAGTGACTCTTTCACATGGGTTCAATCCCTAATTGATAACAAGAAAAGGAAGGCATCCTCCCAAATCATCACTCCTAAGTTTGATGTTGTAGTTTCTCTCCAGGTATAAATTCTACCCCCGCCAAAAAATCCAAAATTGCGTCAAGGTTGGTATTTGAATCAAAAGGCCAAAAATACTTGGAGATAACAAAACCAAGAGTGGAGAAGGATGAAAAGGATCTAACTATTGCTGACTTGGAGCTAACAAGAACTCTCCTGGGTGAATCTACTCATGAGGGAGAGGTTCATAACTTGAAAGAGACAGTATCAAGGTCATTAAAAGGGTAGAAAAAGGAAAACAAAAACAAGAACAACTTGAGGAGCGGGTGTTGTCTAGGAAACCTCGCTCTCGTATGGGTGAAAGCTAATACTAGAAGCCACCAACAACTTCAAATGATGGAGGGATTAGGATCTCGAGATGCGGATATGGATCTACAAAGCGTAAAGAAGATAGATATGTGATAAAAGAAGATAAATCTACAAAACTAAAAATATGTGAGGGTTTCCCAAACAATACGGTTCTAACAGGATGTTAACTCCCTTGGAGGATGTCAACCCCCGTGTCTAGAAAGATAGTAATAAATGATGAACAATAGATATTGTGTAGAAATAATGAAATGAAAAATGACAAGTAACTGAAATGACAAGGGACTTAGCTTGTGCTCTGATATGGAGATGAAATGGGCATCAAGATGGCAAGATAACAAACAATGGCAAATATTTCTCCCACACTCCTCACCTCTAACTTCTAACAATGGCAAAGATTTACCTTGATCTCAAACTTGCATAACTTAATTAAGTACTTTCTTCTCCTTTCCTAAAAAACTTGAAGGCGAGAGATTTCATGTTGATTCTTCCTCTTCTCTCCGGGTGCGGTATAGGTCTAGGTCTAGGTGCCTTTTGAAAGAGGGGGAAAACCCATATTTATAACTTGGAGGTGAGGTTAGATTGAGGTTAACGAATAACCGGGGTTGGGTAAAGTAACCTAGGTTAAGAGACATGATGTGATCACGTGGGGCCCATGGTTTGACTTATTAGATGGAGTGGGGAGCATGATTGACATGGTAGGTGAGATAATAGATTCTATTTTTGAAATTAAGAAAGGGGTGTCGAGATGGGTATATTATTACCCATGAATTGAATAAAATTGATATGGGAGATAATGCCAAAATTTTAATTATCAAATGGGTCCACATGGAGCCCATTTGATAATTAATTAATTAAAGATGAGTAAATAGATGGGATTTACTCAAATTTAAGAAAAATAAAAGTGAGGGGGAAAGTGGAATGAAGGAGAACGAATGTGGAGGGGCATTATACAAAAATTGGTGTCTACATTTACCCCTTTTTGTTGAGTGGTTTGCGATAGCAAACCACAAGACAAAAATAAAAGGATTGGATGAAGTTATGTGTCTGAGAATGGATAAAGACATGACCAAAGGCAAGATGCCCCAGGTGAAAAAGGATCACAATATCAATGAAAAATATGGTGGTGACTCTAATATCACATCGGTAGAGGACAATTATGGTCTCAACGGAGATAAGCGACAACGTTCTATAGACCAGTGAGTGGGTGGAGACCATTGTAGTATGGATGTAAACCGTGATGACCAATGGGTCATAGGAAAACATAAAAATATGTGTAACTGAATGCGAAGAGTATGTGAAATCCTTTGTATGCGAGGAATTGAGTGAAAAATCATGCGTCCACAAAAGGGATGAGGATGAAAATAATGATGCCCCAACACAGGGCACAAGACAAACAAAAAGTGAGTTATATGCGTCAACAAGTACAAGGATGAAAAGGTGTCCCAACATAGGACACGAAGATGACATAATGGGAGATGGATGTTGAAATAAAATATCCTAGGGGGAGCAGTATGACCATGAATGTGGATATGAAGAACATATTGGATAAAATTCCCCAAGAGGGTGTTAAATAGGATGTTGAATACATGTTTCTTAAGAAAGGTGCATAATGACAACAAATTCGAAGGCGAAAGAGAAAAATTAGTCCCACTTCTTTGGTAAGTAGGATGAGAAGTCAAGATACTTTTACAACAAAATAAAAGTAGAGAAAACATTCATGGAAGAGAACAAGATCAGATAGGCGATGGCCATTATGGTATCCTCCAAGACAAAAATGTCAAAGGAAGATGAGAATATATTCTTAGAAATGGATATGATGATGCCCCTGTGAGAGGACTGACAAAGATAAAATATGTGATAGGGTTCTCAAAAAGAGAAGAGGTCAATGCTGCAGAGAGAAGAATGAGAATGGTAATGAAATGGATTGATGGTGGTACATAAATGGAGAAATATCGGAATTGATTTTGAATGTTAGGTGTGAGGGATGTTTTGAAGGATGTAATGAGAAAGAGAAAAGGGAATGGATATGAGGACTAGTTGATTATGAGAAGAGCAAGAAATGTCGAATGTGAAGGTGACATGGGTATGGAATAGAGGAATGGAGATGGAGGAGGAGAAAAAACATGGTGAGGAAATCCAAGGCAAAGAATATGGAACTGACCGCATGGAAATGCATGTGGATGGTGGGATGATAAAAAGATGGAATAACGCTGAAGAGTTAGGTTATCGACATGGAAGTAAGATGGAAGTGTGAGGTAAAACAGGGAAGAAAATAATATAGAGGAAGTGAAATAAGATGAGGATCAGAAAGGAGGAGAGGACAATGGAGAAAATTATGTGAAGGAAGGGAACCAAGGACAAAGATATTCGATAAAGAGTGAGAAGCATAAGGAACGTAAAGAGAAGCTAGAGGGGAGGAATGACACAAATTGGAAAAGATGCAGAGATGCGTGAGATGAGGATAAGTTGATGATGAGAAAATAGAGAGAGGGTGTATGATGAAGAAAATGAAGAAATTGGCAAGGAAGAATGAAAGATGGAGAGGTGGCGAGGAAAAATAGAGGAAGGGATAGGAGAGGCAACAAATGGATGTTAGGAGAAATCCCCTGATAATGATTAGTAGGGAAGGATGGGATAAAAGGTGAGAAGCGGGGAAAGTAAACAAGGAATGGAAGGGGAAATGCCAATGAAGGGAAGCTAGGATAAGTCCCCGATAATGATCGGAGGTCACAGAGGAAGGATAGAATGAAGATAAAATGGGGCAAATCAAAGGGAAGGATCTAAGCTGTGCAAAATGGGGATGAGTGAGTTTTAGGAGAAGTCCACTGGTAATTATTAACGTGGAAATAAAAGATGATGATGAAAGAATGTTAGGGTGTGATTAATAATAATGAAGAGTAAACATGGAGGTAGATATGTGGGATAACTCTAGAAGATGGAGTGGAAAGAGTAAAGAAAGGAGGGATAATGATGTGTGTGAAGATGAAGGCGAGGAGAGGACGTAGTGGATGAGAATGAATGAGAGAAAGATGAAGAAACAAGACACGAAATGAATGGGGAAGCAACGGTTAAGTAAGATTACCAAGTGAGGGATGATGGAGATGAACATGGGGCAAGTAGGAAGTGGTGTTTGCAAGAATGGAAGAGGAGGTGAGAGGATGTGATGATGGGGAATGACGAGAAAATGTAGATGGTGAGAATGTGGAGTGGTGGGCGAGTGCAAGATGACAAATCATGCTTAAGAGGGACTCTTAAGTAAGATCACCATGCCACATGAGGAGTTAAGTAAGATCACCAAACCGGTAGTGACAATATGGAAGGAGAAAGACAACATTGTATTGGATACAAGTGTGGAATGGTTGGTTGGAGTGGATAAGTACGATGAGAGGCGAGAGAGCAAAAGATGAGGAAGATATGATGGGAGGTGGAAGGTTCAGATGGAAAACCATTCTTAAGAGGGAATCTTAAGTAATATTTCCATGCAAGGGGATGGTTAAGTAGGATCGCCAAGCCGAAGAAGAAGAAGAATGATGAAAATATTGAGCAGTGTATACCAAAATGGAACAAGAGATGAAAGGAGGTGATAACAAGGAAACAAAGGAGTGTGACATGAGTGGATGGAGGAACATATGTAGTGTAGATGGAGAGTGTAAGGGAAATCCTTAATTGGGATGCCCATGTGGTGGGAGTGATGATGTAA
This sequence comes from Taxus wallichiana var. yunnanensis, assembly GCA_018340775.1. Taxonomy (NCBI): domain Eukaryota; kingdom Viridiplantae; phylum Streptophyta; class Pinopsida; order Cupressales; family Taxaceae; genus Taxus; species Taxus wallichiana. The sequence goes on from CM031236.1 coordinate 586,671,157, forward strand.
GAGTGTCAAGCGAAAAGGAGGAGTGGAAAGATGTTTGTGGTGGTGATTGTTGTCCGTTGAAAGAGGAAATGGTGGAGAAGATTCTACAATGGGAGGATCCAAGGAAGAAGATATACCTTAACTAAGATTCTCTAGTTGTATGGATGGTTAAGTAATATTGTCAAACTGAAAGTGGAAGAGTGAAAGGGAAACTCAAGAGGAAAGGCAAGTAGGATATCCGGCGTGGTGAAAGGGGATAGAAAGGTGAGAAGGATGATGTGGAGACAAATGGTGATGAGTGGAAATGGGGAGCGAAGAGCAATGGATCAAATACATTGTTGAACATGTTGGGGGATAAGAAGCTGCAGGATAATGAACTTGCCTTGAGAAGGATCCTCAAGTAGGATTCACAAACTGCAATGACGATCAAGTAGAATTTGTAAACTAAAAAGTGTATTTACGAGTGCATTCATGGATATTATGGATAGATATAGAATTCATAGTGTGAAATTTGATGTGATTTTGATAAAAGATGACCTTGATGAGATGAATGAAACATAGTTGTAGCAAGGGCATACAGGGAAACTATGCTTCAAACTGGATTGGAGATAAACAAGAAAGGTTACCACTCAAGGCATTGCACTTGTAGCCAATAGCATAGTGTTAACACATAACCAACGATAGTTAGTTATAACAAAAGACCGTGAGGGAAATATGGATGAAAGATGCTCGTAATCCTAATGTTGACATGACAAAGGGATTGGAGATGTAACTTGTACGCGGGAAGAGGGATCTCCATAGATGGTTGTTCCTAGAACTATGCCCTAACTTTGGGAAAGGGGAAGAACAATAATAGTAGAAAATTGATCTATGCCGGAAGCTTTGTAAGAATGTTGATAAAAGGAAGGCTGATCAAAGTAGGAAACCTTCCAAATGCCATAATAATAGAGTAGCCATCCTTCAAGGGTATGGTCTACTATATACATAATATGGATGGCAAGAATAATATATATGATAGCCGTCCTTCAAGAGATCGGTCGATTTATTTTAATTTTTCTTTAATTTTGATCTCGTATGCTTTTCCTTTTAGTTGCTTTTTTATTTTTACATGAATAATTGTCCTTCGAGGGATCATCTGCTTTTTTAATAAATTTGATTTTGCCTTTTGCATAAATGAATTTTAGCTTTACATGGGGAGAACTGGGAATAGCAAAGTAAACCACTTAGGAGGGGGTAATGAATGTACAAGAGACACCCTTGGACCCTTTACGTGGCCGCAATAGGAGAATGAGAGGGTGATGGATGTAATGGTTATGAGGTCCTCACCAAATGGGAGAACTTATCCATAATGAATATGCTATGAGTAGAGTCGTGGTGCATGTTAGTGTGAAATCATAGCACCCCCAAATGAGTTATATAGGTCTACTTTTCTAAGGTAGAGTCATTTGGTGTGATTGAATAATATTGAGATTTTCCCAAGGTGTGGGACATTGTAAAATGGAAAATCTCTCCATGTCAAAGGCTGGCTCCTTATCCCTCTATTTAGGTGTATACGTAGGGATTTGCAGAGGATCCATCTCTATACCTAATCTAAAACTTGCCAAGGAGACATGGATAAAAGAGTATAAGAAATAAGAAACAACTAAACTACTAGGTGATGCACCAAAGGAATGATGAACACTTATCTTGCCAATAGACACAAACCAACAAAATGCATACAATAAACAAGCACATATAGCTAGATCTATAATGGAAGACCAAATGAAAGCAAAAGAGACAAGAAAGGATCTAAGATCGATCACAAACGTGTTTTATTGCTCTGTGGATTGATATAGTTCATTACAAAGTAGCCAAAAGGTAGAAACATATTACAATTTTAATGGAAGGCTTGAACCCCACAAATCCCTTTGCTAGAAGGAGAAGGGAGCCTGTAAAACAAAGAATGTCCAACCCTTTACAATGAATCCTGCCCCCATATTTATAGATTCAACCAGAGAGAAGAAAGAGAGAGAGAAGCGGGAAAACAGGTTGAAGCTCAACCACCGCTATTAATGCCTCTGATGAAATCTGCCCCCAAATCCATCTTTACTACATCAATCCTCGATTCGGTGCCTTGAAGTAAGAGGAAATGAAGAAATAGATCAAATCTGATCTGGTTGTTGAGGCAAGAAGGTCTTGCATTGAAATCCCAAAGACGTTTCCCCATTTTCTTCACCCTCAAAATTAAAGTTTGTGCCTCCATGGCGTGGGCGAGGCCGAGATCTTTCCAATGGTGTCAGATTCATAATGTTTTGAGCCCTGAGTCAAAAGCTATGCCCCTTCGAAGTTTGTATCGAGTCCATACGAATGGGTAGGAAAATAATTTGAAAAATGGGTCCCCCTTTTGGTATGGGACACGTGGCAGCCAGATCAAAACAAAAATCGGGCCTACGGTCCGCAATTTATCTTTGCCCTTTTACACAAAAACACAAAACTCAAAAAAACTCCCCGCCCCGAAGCTCCACCTGGACATGTGTCTCCTTTTGGTTGGTTGGGAATGTGCTTCCATCTTTATCTTTGTGCCTTTTGGACGAAAGGTAAATTTTCACTTTTTCCCCAACTCCCCACTTTGGCTTTGACTCGGGTTCACACGCTGACTTTTTCCTTGGGTGGAGTCGCGGGCCATTTTACAACTTTTACCCCTTTTGAGATAACAAGGGGCAAAGAACCAATTTTTCCCTAAGAGTCTTCTTTCCTTGGGACGCGCATCGATCCGGTGCTTCATTTAGAAACCTTTTCTCTATTTAACCCTTGAATCAACAACATTAAGACACTTGGCAGCCTCCGCCGATCTGTAGACTTTTCAACGGTCCCTCTTACTTTTTAGACTTTGGGCTACATGGCGAGTTTGCGCTGATTTGTGTCTCTGCCTTGGGACCAACTCTTGAAGATGCACCATGCTGACACTTGGCGTTCTCCACTTACACTTTTATACTTAGCCAATTTTGAAGCCTCCTTTTGACTTTGTTTGACCATTTGCTACGTGGAGGGCTGGAGCAAGTTTGAGTTTCCGCCCTAGATTCCTTTCCAGTTTTGCACTAAACCAACACCTAGCTCTCCCTTTTGGATTCACCTTTGGAGAAGCGTCGTTAGGACACGTGGTCTCTTTCGCTACCTCCTCCATACTTAGTCATTTTTTAGACCTTTTCCTGAACCGTTTCGAGCTTGAGGACTTCAGATCTTTGTCGTTTCTTCCCCTTCTTGTTTCTAGTTCCTCTACGACATTTCCCCTTCTTGTTTGACCCTCTTATCTCATAGTTGAGTATACCTGTAGCTTGAAGAACAAATTTAAGACATGGAAACAACCCAACATAGTCGTTTCTTTTGTGCAGGTCCGTAGCCTCTCTTGTTCTTTGTTACTTCTAATGTTGAGTCCCTCTTGATCAATTTTCAAGATATGAACGAGTTTTCTCAGGTTCCTTCTATGTGGGGTCATGACTGATTCAATATTTGGCATGGGGGTGAAATATGGATAAAAATTTGGTGACTCATAGGGGTATCCCTGCTAGATGAAAAGACCAATTACCTTGTCGTATCCATTGGGCATGGAGTCAAGAAAGATGGTTTGATACTAATTTTTCTTCTGATTCATGAGCCCAACTACTTGCACTCTCAATTTTCATAAGAAATCTCGAAATGAAGGTTTCTAAGAGTAGAAAATTATTTTAATTCAGGGCTTCATCTATCTCTCTCGAATGGGTGTATAAGAGCCATAAAACAATTGTTAGTGCAAATCAGCAACACCCCCTGGATGTTGATCAGATTTCTAGTTTGATCATTCTAAGCATCCAGTGTGATTACACAACATTGAAACCTCTCTCCAAGTGTGGGACTTGTAAAATGAGAGAGGAATCTCTAGATTAGAGGCTGGTTCCTCAAATTCCTCTGATCAGATATGTTATTTGCACAATCACAGAGGTTTGAATCCTAATCCTACTCTAAATTCCAAGGAGACAGAGATAGAAAGTGTAAAAATTGAAACTAAACTAATAGGTGATACACCAAAGGAGTGGTGAACACTTCTTGTTCATGAAAATAGACACAGATCATGGAATGTAACATAAACATCATGCACAAACCGATAAGATGTAATTGAAAGTCCGAAATGAAGCAAACAACAACACAACCAAAGGGCCGAAAATCGATCACAGAGCTCGTATTGACATTTCCACTTTCAAAATCCTTGCATTACAACATCAAAAGGTAGAAAACCTGTTACAACCATCAAGAGGTCTGATACTTGAAAAAATCACTTGTTGAAGGTGAAAGAAGAAGCTTGCTATCCAAAGAAATGTTCCCCCTGCAAAAATGAGCCAAATCTGGCTTTTTACAATGCATGGGTCGAGCCCAGGAGAGAGAAAATGTGTAAAAACATGGGAGCCATTCCTCATTGAATGAAGATGCATTAAAACAAGCATGGGCATCCTTATAGACCCATGCCCTGACATTTTGGCCATGCTGAAGAAGAATGCGACCCATTTTGCATTAAAACTGGTTGTTGAAACGTCACTTTTGGCCATTACCACGTGCCAGAGATGTTTCTTGATTTTATCTCTCCAAACTGAACCAAAATGCAAGATTGACCCTAGAATCTTGTAGATAATTTCACCATCTTTCCATTGATATAAAGAACGTGGAAATCCGAGCTCTGGATCAAAAGTTATGGCCATTTGAAGATTTAGGGCAAAAAAAACAGCCCAAAACGGATCGGCGGGAAAAAATTTTGAATTTTACCTCTTTTTTGCATTTTGAAATTTTTTCAAATTTTCCCCACACTCCACCACTTAGATGACACATGTTAGGCCCTAAGATTCATCCATGAGCTTCCATTTGGTGGGGGCAGCGGGCCAAAACTCGCCCTTTGGACTTTTGGCAAAACATTTTGCCAAAAATTCTAATTTTTGCCCGCTCCCATTGGGTCGATGGTGAAGACACGTGGCGAGATTTGATTCATCCATGGGCCTCCTTTCAAAATTTTACCTTGCGCCAAACACTTAGCAAATTTTTCAACTTTCTTCCCCTTCTGACACGTGGCACGTTCTGATTCATCCGTGGGCCTCCTTGTCTCTTTTGCGGCCTTTTCACCTTTTCGCGTCCCACGCATCCCTCGCGTACTTTTGTCCCAACTGTCCTGGACGAAAATCTCCTGCTTCGGCCGATTCGGGCTTCCTTGTTCATATTTGTGGCCTTTTCACCTTTTCGCGTCCCACGCGTCCCTCGCGTAGCTTTTGTCCCAATGTCCCCGGTGCACTGGGACAAATATCTCGAACCGCCCGAAATGGATCGCCTTTGGCGAATCGCTGGCCGGTTCGCGTCCTCCGCACTTTTTGTCCCGACTGTCCCAAACCGCACGAAACAAAATACTTAGGCGATTTTTCCTTGCTTTTGGCCATTTTCGGCTTTTCACGTCCTCGTGTCCCGACATCCCAACTGCCCCATGACCGCCCGGGAAAAAATGTCCAACTTAGCTGATTTCCTTTTTTTTTCAGCCCCAAGCTTGGTACGACGAACCTCAAGATGACCCGAAATGCCTTTAAAATGCTTTAGTCCCGCAACCTTATTTTTGCATTTTTTCCATTTTCTCAACTTGTTGGGATTTCTTTGGATGGAAGAGTTAGAGAGAAGTCGAGGGGACCAAAAACATGATTTTGGGCCTCAATCAATCTACTTGCTCGGGATCGAATAATTGATGCATGTTATCAAAATTACCTTGAGGGGTGAATTTTGGATAACAATTTTGGCGACTCAGCGGGGTCATTTGCCTGCTGGATGAAGTTACCAGTTGCCTGAAGCATCCATTGGGCATGGAGTCATGAGTTGTCTGTTTGGAACCCCAACTGACTTAGAATGTTGCAAGGAGGAAGATGGAATATCACCCGATGGAAGCAAGGGCTACAAAACATCTCCAGGGACAGCAAGCCTGTGCCAAAGCACTTAGGGAAAGTAAAACAACCTACAGCAAAACAATGTGCACAAGCACTTGGAGGAATGAAAACCTAAGCTAATATTTACAAGGTGGAGAATTTCCCTTTAGTAGCAATGCTTTAGATAGATTCCATTGATTGGAATCTGCAGTTCTTCGCCATCCAATGAAGACAATTGGAAGGCATTGTTGTCCTTACACTTTGTGACCATGTATGGGCCACTCCAAATGGCATCAAATTTTGAATGCCTTCCCGGTTTTGCTCTATCTGCATCCCATTTTAACACTAGATCTCCAACTTGGAAAGATCTACTCTTGGCCTTCCTATCAAAGGTCTTCTTGATCAAAGCTTGATCCTTCTCCATTGCTTGGGATGCCTGATCTCCGATCTCTAGCTCCATCAACTCGCATATCTCACCTCCATGGGCCCAAACTCTAAAGAACTCTAATCGCTTCATGAGTTCCAATGTTGGAAACTCAAGTGACATGGGCAAGATTGCCTCTCTTCCATAAACAAGCCTGAATGGAGAGTTACCTGTGGATCTCTTGGGAGTTATCCTATCAGCCCATAAGGCTGATTTCAGTTTGGTATGCCAAGACCTCTGATTCTCATCAAGAGTCCTCCTAATGATCCTCAACAAGTTCTTGTTTGTAGATTCACTGGCCATTACCCCGAGGGTAGTAGTTTGATGAAGTACTTAGGTAGATCCGCTTTTGACAAAACCCACTCAGTCACCTTGGATCCAATGAATGCTAATGCATTATCTGAGATTATTGTAGTAGGTATGCCAAATCTAGTTACTATCCCCTCATAGAAGTCTAAGATGCTAGACTCATTTGCTTCCTTGAGTGCTACTGCTTCAGTCCATTTGGTGAAGTAGTCTGTGGCTATCAAAATCCACTTATGCCCTTGGCTTGAATTGGGATTAATGACTCCAATGAAGTCCAAACCCCATTGCATGAATGGCTGGTCAACTGAAATTGGATGCAATGGAAGGGCAGCAAGCCTCTCTTTACCTGTGAAGAATGCACAATTCTTGCACCTTTTGATCCACGCAAAGCAATCATTGAAAATCTTGGGCCAATAATAACCAGCCTTCATGATTTTTAGGGCTGTCACTCTTGGTGTAAAATGACCACCAGCTGGTCCACCATGGAACTCTTCCAATACCCTATGAATCTGATTTGTGTTAATGCATCTCAGCAGCACTCCATTCACATCTCTCTTGAACAAAACACCATCTACTATGGCATATGGGACAACCTGCAATCTGAAGTGTCTTCTTTGGGTTTTGTTCATCTCTGAGAGGGCATAGGCCCATGCTTAGGAAGTGCATTATACCTTGGGTCCAGCAAGGAGTGGGGACAACATTATCCTCTTCTTGAGTGCTACCTTGCACATGGCTGTCTTGAACTGTCAAAACAACCTCTTCTTCATTGCATACTCCCTTTTGCTTGCCCAGAATTAGCTGCTCACACAATCCTTTTCCTCTTACCAGCTTGGTGACCTTGATCTCAATGTCATACTCCATGACACGAGTGATCCAACCTGCCCTTTTCTCATTCAAATCCTTGTTGAGGAGGAAGTCCTTTACTCCCGCATGAGAGACCAACAACTGAACCTTGTTGTTTGAGACTAAATGCTTGAACTTCTTCAAGCTTCGACACGCAAGAACATGCTTCTCAATGAAAGAATATCTCACCTCATAGTCCTCCAGGCTTTGGCTGAAGAAAGCAATTGGCTGCTCATCATTGTCTTTATTCTGCTGTACCAAAATTGCAGAGATAGTATCATCACCCCCAAATGCATAGAGGATGAAATCCTTGGAGAAATCCGGGTTGATGAGAGTTGGTGCTTGGGAGATGGCTTCTTTGATTGCTTCAAAACCCTCCTTTCCTTCTGCTGTCCACTTGAAAGCCATGCTTTTCTTTAACATTTTGGTGATAGGTTTGAAAAGGGCTACAAAATCTGGGACAAACCTCCGAACAAAGTTTATTCTCCCCAAGAAACTCTGAAGGGCCTTCTTATGGCTTGGCAATGGTAGTGCTCTTATGGCTTCAACCCTCTCTGGATCAATTGCTAATCCTTCTTTGGAGACAATATGGCCAAGGAGCTTTCCTTCATGTGCTAGGAAGATACACTTCTTAGGATTCAAAGACACTCCAAATCTCCTGCACCTTTGGAAGACTTGTCTCAAATGAGAGAGGTGGTCTCACTGCATTTTTGAAAAATAGTGATATCATCAAGGTATATCAGCACCACGTTGTTGATCAAACCTTTCAACGCCATGTCCATTGCTCTTTCGAAGGTAGCTCCAGCGTTGGACAGCCCAAATGGCATTTTCCGTATGCATAAGTTCCCCATTTGGTTGTGAAGGCTGTCTTGAATCGATCTTCTTCCTTCACCATAATCTGATTGTAGCCCGAGTAGCCATCAAGTAGTGAAACCTCTCGAGCCAGCCACCACTTGCAAAATTTGCTCCATAGAAGGGAGTGGGTAATGGTCCCGAGAGATGCTCTATTCAAGTCTCTCAAGTCAACACACAATCTGATTTCTCCACTCTTCTTTCTGACTGGAACTAAGTTGGCAACCCAACTAGAATGCTTGATTGGGAATATGATTCTTGACTCAATCAACTTGTTCAATTCCTTCCTCATGAGAGGTTCCATGTGTGGATTGAGTGGCCTTTGTTTTTGCCTGATGGGCTTAGTATTTGGATCCAACTCAATGGTGTGTTGAGCTAACTTGGGATCGAAACCTTTCAAGTCTTCGTAGCTCCAAGCAAACACATCAGGGAACTCTTGACACAGCTGTATGAACTCATACCTTTCTTGTTTAGTTGTCATCTTTCCAATTTGCAATGGTTTGTTCTCTTCTACCAAGATGGATACTGAATCTTCTCTCTTGACTTGAATGTTTACTTTCTCTTTCCTAAACTGATCATTGGGATTGAAAATGGACTCCAAAGTGATAAGTCCCTTGGGCAGCTTGTTAGTTCTCAGCTGTACCACTTGGTCACCATACTGCTATTCCAATTTTTCTTGATTTTTAGCTGAGAACTCAGCTTCTTCTTGTAAGAAATGGATGATTTGCTGGTCATTCTCAAACACTTGCCAACTTACATTGTTGTCCAGCACTGAAGGCCTCACAATCACATGGATGTTTGGCTATACCTTGTCCTTTTGAATGCTTTCCACAATATCAAAGGCTGCCCCAACTGCTGCAAGCCTGTCAGCAGCTTGGTTCTCTTTCCTAGGAACTGATTTGATGCCAAAGCCCTCAAAATCTTCAATGAGGTCCCACACCCTATTCTTGTAGCACTTGAGTAGATCATTCTTGGTAGCATGCTGCCCTTTGACCTGATTTACAATCAATTCACTGTCACCAAAGACTTGCAAGTTCTTTATTCCTCTCTTTATTGCCCAATGCATCCCTTGCACCAAGGCTTCATATTCAGCATTGTTATTGGAGCATGCAAACTGAAATCTAAAAGCTGAATAGTACTTTACCCGAGGTGAAACCAAGCATGGCTCCCCTCCGGCACCTTGTCTACTCCTTGATCCATCAAAAAACAGCTGCCATACCTCATTGTCATCCTTGTGGTCTGGCTTGGTGATGCTAGGAATGGGCTGATCTTTTTCATGTATGCAATAGACTCCTAGCTCAGATTCTTCTACTTCTTGATAAGGATCAAAAGCATGCACCTTGTTTGCCCATTCATCAAGAGTTAGATCCGGGATGCTTCCAACCTTGGTGTCAGCTTCATCAGTGCTTGGGTGATCTTCTTGATCAAATGCCAAACAGTTGGCATTGATCTGACTTGGAGTGTAGGGCTCAATGTGGAAGTTTGCAATAGGTTCGACTGATTGTAGCTTTGGTTCCATACCTCTTTCAACAAAGATGTGTGACCAATCAGCAGACAAATATCCTCCAATCTTGGCTGTGAAATCTCTTGACAAACATAGGGCAAAGAGTGGTGGAAGGTCTATAACTGATACATCTTGTAAAACAACAACATTTGGACATGCATGCAAGGTAAGACTCAAGTTTCTAATCACCCCAACTGTTGTTACTGCTGTCCCATCCAACTGCACTACCCTTTGGATATGGTTTCATATTGAAGTCCTAGCTGATCAACTATTTGCTTGGGAATCACCGAGCTACTTTGCCCCGGAATCAATCATGCAATTGTGCACCAATTGGTTTCCAATGATTAATGAGACATAAAAAGGAGGGGGCTTCAACATTTTACCTTGCATTGTCCTCCATGATTCCCTTCAGGCTGGGTAGCATTTGTGAGCACCTTCTCTTGCATTCGGACTTGTTGATTCAAAGTTGGCCATCCTTCATGGTAGCTTAGTAAAAATCTCTCGGCCCGGGATAGATAGGATTCCCACATTGATATATTTACATTTGTCTTCTTCATCCGATCAATGATACTAAATGGAGATGAAGCATCCTCTTGTTGTCCTTTAGCTTGCGCATATTCATTCCTTGCACATGGGCAGCAAATGGATGACATCGAGTTGGTTTAGGAGCTGGTTTGGGTGCTCCTTGCATGTTTGGGACTACATTTTGTTTGCCAAAAGCTTGTGGAGTGGTAGAAGGTTGTGGATTACTTGGAGCCAATGGCTGTCCTTCACCCAAATTTCTCCTTTTTGACCTTGTGTTGGCTGCAACACTTTGAGAGGGTATTTGATTCATACCATAGAAATCTTCAGCCTGCCAATTGACAAGAGTAGTTTCATTCGGAGATGTTCCTTGCTGAGGTGCTTCTTGCTGCTGATCCTCTTCGTGGCTGGACTCTTGCGACCCACCAATGGTTTACACCATAAGAGCCTGATTTAATGCACCGTTAAAGCACATTGATTGGTTATGTGGCTGACGCACATGGGAAACACCAATCATATTCTTGGGCCATGTTATTTTGCACCGGTACCAAAGCTCTGGATGTGGATGCAACATTGGGGTTATCAGGCTGAAATGGTCTGTTGGCAGGAGACCTTGCTTGATTCGATTTCGATTTGCAGCTAGATTGGGTGGTCTTTGAGGCTGATATGGCTGCCTACGTTAGCCGAGCTTCGAGGCTGATAAGAAGGTCTAAAACTTTGGGGCTTGCCTCTTGAGTGTAACCAGCTCATTGCCTAGATTTTGCAATTGCTTCATGACTTCTTGAAGTTTGTTTGAGGCACTAGAAGATGAAGTAGAAGCTTCACTTGAATTCTGATTTCTAGGAGTGGGAATAGGAGCTAAGACAGGCACTTGACTAGTACTTGGGCTCTCTAAACTTGGATATAATGGCATTGGAGGCCTAGGAGCTAGCTTTCCAGCTTGAATCAAACAATTTTCAGCCCTAATGGCAATGCTATAAGCCATAGGGATAGTTATGCCTCCCATGGACTGAATCAACATAGAAATATCAGAATTTAGAGCTTTAAGGTAATAAAGAAAAGCACCTTCACCGCTGGCCTTATCGCCACCGGAATCCTCTCCAAGTCCTTTGAAATCTGAAGTTGAAGTCGGCCACCGCTCATGGGAGCTCTCTTGATGGTTGTCAGCTGTTCCAAAAGGGACAAGTTATCTCCCTTCTCTCCAAACTACTCGTGGAGGGCTATACATAGCTGGTTCCAATTTTGGATAGAACCTGAGGCAAGGCTCCTGAACCATTGTAAAGCTTTCCCTTTGAATGAGGATGCCAAAGCAATTTGACAGCAACTTGCATCTCATTGATTTCATGAATTGCACAAAGGTTGGCAATGTCTTTAACATGATCACCAGGAGTAGTCTGGTTCTCTCCAGTGAAGTATGGAATGTTCTTCAATGCTGCAACTGGGATTAGATGTTGTGCATTGAGAGCAAGTGGGCTGCTGCCAGTGAAATTGACATATGGATTCGGTGGTTGCACCATTCTGATTGGCCTGAGAACCCTTGTTGATTGGATGAAAGGCCTACCAGGTGGAGGTGTTGACAAGGTTCTATTAGGTGGAGATGGAGATCTTTGAGCTCTTCTTCCCCTTCTTTCTCTTCCTGGAGATAGGTGTAGATGAACAAACAATCCTTCCTCCCTAGTTCTTGACCTGGTCTGTATTCTTCTCATAAATTTGCTAGGCTTGGACTGCTGAAACCAGCGGATTATGCTTCTTTTGGAGTCGCCAGATGTGTGATTTTAAGCTCCTTCAAAGCTGGAACTTACAACAAGTGCACATCGATCTTGTTGCAATAAAAGTGAAGACCTCTAAGTCCCACCAGGTGTGCCAAAACTGTTAGTACAAATCAGCACCCCCTGGATGTTGATCAGATTTCTAGTTTGATCATTCTAAGCATCCAGTGTGATTGCACAACATTGAAACCTCTCTCCAAGTGTGGGACTTGAAAAATGAGAGAGGAATCTCTAGATTAGAGGCTGGTTCCTCAAACTCCTCTCGATCAGATCTATTATTTGCACTACAAAATGCAGAGGTTTGAATCCTAATCCTACTCTAAATTCCAAGGAGACAGAGATAGAAAGTGCAAAAATTGAAACTAAACTAATAGGTGATACACCAAAGGAGTGGTGAACACTTCTTGTTCATGAAAATAGACACAGATCATGGAATGCAACATAAACATCATGCAAAAACTGATAAGATGTAATTGAAAGTCTGAAATGAAGCAAACAACACAACCAAAGGGCTGAAAACTGATCACAGAGCCTGTATTGTCATTTCCACTGTCAAAATCCTTGCATTACAACATCAAAAGGTAGAAAACCTATTACAACCATCAAGAGGTCTGATACTTGCAAAAATCACTTGTTGAAGGTGAAAGAAGAAGCTTGCTATCCAAAGAAATGTTCCCCCAAAAAAATGAGCCAAATCTGGCTTTTTACAATGCATGGGTCGAGCCCAAGAGAGAGAAAACGTGTAAAAATGTGGGAGCCATTCCTCATTGAATGAAGATGCATTAAAACAACATGGGCATCCTTACAGACCCATGCCCTGACATTTTGGCCATGCTGAAGAAGAATGCGACCCATTTTGCATTAAAATTGGTTGTTGAAACGTCATTTCTGGCCATTACCACGTGCCAGAGATGTTTCTTGATTTTATCTCTCCAAACTAAACCAAAAATGCAAGATTGACCCTATAATATGTAGATAATTTCACCAGCTTTCCATTGATATAAAGAACATGAAAATCCGAGCTTGGATCAAAAGTTATGGCCATTTGAAGATTTAGGGCAAAAACAGGCCCAAAACGGATCGGCGGGAAAATATTTTGAATTTTACCTCTTTTTTGCATTTTGGAATTTTTTTCAAATTTTCCCCATGCTCCACCACTTGGATGACACGTGTCAGGCCCTGATTGGCCGTGAGCTTCCATTCGGTGGTGGGGGCAGTGGGCCAAAACTCGCCCTTTGGACTTTCGGCAAAACATTTTGCCAAAAATTCTAATTTTTTCCCTCGCTCCGCTGGGTCGATGGTGAAGACACGTGGCGAGATTTGATTCATCCGTGGGCCTCCTTTCAAAATTTTACCTTGCGCCAAACACTTAGCAATTTTTTCAACTTTCTTCCCCTTCTGACACGTGGCACGTTCTGATTCGTCCGTACGGGCCTCCTTGTCTCTTTGTGGCCTTTTCGCCTTTTGCGCCCCACGCGTCCCTCACATACTTTTGTCCCGACTGTCCCGGATGAAAATCTCCTGCTTCGGCCGATTCGGGCTTCCTTGTTCTTGTTTGCAGCCTTTTTGCCTTTTCGTGTCCCACGTGTCCCTCGCGTACTTTTGTCCCAACTATCCCACGGATTGCCTGGGACAAATATCTCCAAACCGCCCGAAATGGACTGTCTTTCGGCAAATCGGCCGGTTCGCGTCCTCTACGTACTTTTGTCCCGACTATCCCAAACCACGCGAAACAAAAGACTTAGGTGATTTTTCCTTGCTTTCGGCCGTTTCGGCTTTTCGTCCCTGTGTCCCAACTGCCCCGGACCGCCTGGGACAAAAATGTCGACTTAGCTGATTTCCTTTGTTTTTGGCCCCAAGCTTGGTACGACGAACCTCAAGTACGACCGAAATGCTTTAAAACAAATCCCGCAACCTTATTTTTTGCATTTTTTCCATTTTCTCAACTTGTTGGGATTTCTTGGATGGAAGAGTTAAAGAGAAGCCGAGGGGGACCAAAAACATGATTTGGGCCTTAAATCAATCTACTTGCTCGGGATGAATAATCGATGCATGTTATCAAAATTACCTCGAGGGGTGAATTTTGGATAACAATAACACCACACTTTACACAAAAATAAAATCATACATGCTCCAAATTGAACATGCAGAGCATGCAAAGCACTTAGGAGAAAAGCAATCTACACTATAACAAGATGATGTGCATAAGCACTTAGAGGAAAGAGAAAACTAAACTAATATGTACAGGGTGAGAACTCCCCTTTTAGTAGTAATGCTTAAGATAGATCCCATTTACTGGAATCTACAACTCTTCACCCTCTAATGTAGATAATTAGAAAACATTGCTACTTTTTCATCTTGTTATCATATAGGGGCCACTCTAGATGGTGTCAAATTTGGAATGCCTTCCTGGTTTTGCTTGATCTGCATCCCATTTCAAAACCAAATCTCCTTCTTGGAAGGTCCTTGCTTTTTCCTTCTTGTCAAAGAATTTCTTGATTGAAGCCTAATTCTTCTCTATTACTTAGAGAGAATGCTCTCTTCTTCTAATTCTATCAACTCTATATACCCTGGCCTCCATTGGTCTAAATTGAGACATCTCTAGTTGTTTCACGATCTCCAATGTTGGCAACTTAAGTGATACATGCAATACTTCCTCTTTCTCATAGACAAGCTTGAATGGAGAGCTGCCTATAGATTTCTTGGGCGTTATTCTATCAGCCTATAAGGCCATTTTGAGCTTTGTGTGCCAAGTCCTTTGATTCTCATCAAGAGTTCTTTCGATGATCTTTAAGAGTTCTTGTTTGTGGACTCATCTCGGCCATTACCCCGAGGGTAATAGTTTGATGAAGTACTCAAATAAGTCTCATTCTTAACAACCCATCCTGTGATCTTGGAACATATGAATGCTAATGCATTTTTCGATATGATGGTAGTGGCACTCCAAATTTGGTCACTATCCCCTCATAGAAATCTAGGATACTAGACTCGTTGGCTTCCTTCGAGTGTCACCGCCTCGGTCCACTTGGTGAAATAATATGTCGTTGTCGAGAATCCATTTGTGGCCTTGGCTTGAATTTGGGTTGATGACTCAATGAATTCCAATCCCCATTGCATGAAAGGTTGTTCGACCAAATTAGGTGTAGTTGAAGTGTCGCTTAGCCTTTCCTTGCCTTTGAAGAATGCACAATTCTTGCACCTTTTGATCCATGTGTAACAATCACTAAACACTATGGGCCAATAATATCCGACTTTCATGATTTTGAGTCTTTGTCACTCTTGGAGAAAAATGGCCTCCAGTTGCTTCAACATGAAATTCTTGTAGCACTCTCTCCACCTGATCTGTCTCAATGCATCCTAATAGAATGCCATTGATGTCTCTTTTGAATAAGACACCATCAATAAGAACATATGGGATGGCCTATAACCTGAAATGTCTCCTTTTTTTCTTTACTCATCCCATGAGGACACATGCTTGTTCGAAGGAAGTGTGCCATGTCTTGGGTCCAACAAGGAGCAGGTACATCATCTCTCCCTTCTTCTTGATCATCTTGTAGAACAAGAACAACCTCCTTTCCACTGTTTGTTTCATCTTATTAACCTGAGGCTAGTTGTTCACACAACCCCTTCCCACGGACCAGCTTGGTGACATTGATCTCAATGTCATATTCCATGACATGAGTGATCCATCTTGCACGCTTTTCATTTAGGTCCTTGTTGAGAAGGAATTCTTTAACTCCTGCATGGGAGACTAATAGCTGGATTGTTGTTTGAAATCAAATTCTTAAACTTCTTCAATCCTTTGATCACTTCAGAACTACATCTCGGTGAAGGAATACCTCACCTCATAGTATCCAAACTCTGGTGAAGAAAGGAATTGGGTACATTCTGCACTTTCCCTTTTCTACTCGAACCAAGATTGCAGAAATTTGTGTCGCTACTACCAAAGGCATACCTTGTATGAAGTCTTTGGAAAAATTTGGATTCACAAGAGTTGGGGTTTGTGATATGGCTTATTTGATAGCCCCAAAACTCACTTTTCCTTAAGATGTCCACCTAAATGCTAAGCTCTTCTTCAACATCAACGTTATTGGCTTAACAAGGGCAGCAAAGTTTGGAACAAACCTATAGACAAAATTGATTTTTCCCAAGAAGCTTTGAAGATCCTTCTTGTGACTTGGTAATGGCAATGCTCTTATTTCTTGAACTCTCTCTCGGGTCAATTACCAATCCTTCTTTTGATACAATTTGCCTTAGAGTTTACCTTCATGGGCCAAGAATATGCATTTTTTGGGGTTTAGTGACACCCAAAACTCCTGCATCTTTGGAATACCTGCCTTAGATGGAAAAGATGATCTCATTTTTGGAAAACACTGTAATGTCATCCAGATAGATCAACACTATTTTGTTGATCAGTCCCTTAAATGCCATATCCATTGCCCTTTGAAAAGTGGCTCCAACATTGGATAATCCAAATGGAATTTTCCTGTAGGCATATGTGCCCCATTTGGTGGTGAAATTTGTTTTGAATTGATCATCTTCTTTCACCATGATCTAGTTGTACCCTGAGTAGCCATCTAGGAGGGAGAACCTTTCCACCCGACACTACTTGCAAGAT
Organism: Taxus wallichiana var. yunnanensis; assembly: GCA_018340775.1. Taxonomy (NCBI): domain Eukaryota; kingdom Viridiplantae; phylum Streptophyta; class Pinopsida; order Cupressales; family Taxaceae; genus Taxus; species Taxus wallichiana. Next base: position 586,687,877 of record CM031236.1, read on the forward strand.
CTGCTCCATTGAAGGGAGTGGGTAGTGATCTTTGAGGGAGGCTCTGTTCAAATCCCTGAAGTCAACACACAAGCCTGATTTCTCCATTTTTCTTCCTAACCGAGACCAGATTTGTAACCCTTGACTTGAGTGTTTGATTGAAAATATGATACTTTCCTCTATTAGCTTGTTCGGCTCATTCTTCATCAGAGGATCAATATGTGGATTGAATGGTCTCTCGCTTTTTCCCGATGGGACAAGAAGCTAGATCTAGTTCGATTGTGTGTTGTGCTAGTTTTGGATTGAACCCTCTTAGGTCTTCATAACTCCAAGCAAACACATTTGGAAATTCTTGACAAAGTTGTATGAATTCGTACCTTTCTTGCTCGGTGGCCACCTTGCCAATTTGAAGTGTCTTGTCTTCTCTGACTGAGATTGAATCTGAATCTTCTCCTTTGATCTGAATGTTGGCCTTTTCCTTTCTGAACTGATCATTGGGATTGAAAATAGATTCCAGTGCCTCTAAGCCTTTGGGGAGCTTGTTTGAATGCATTTGTACTATTTGATTCCCATATTGCTGTTCTAGTCTCGCTCTCGGGTTCTAGCCAAGAATTCAGCTTCTTCTTGCAAAAATTTAATGATATGTTGATCATTCTCGAACACCTGCCAACATGTGTTGTTATCTGGCACCGATGGCCTCACAACTACACGGATATGTGGCTATTCTTTGTCTCTTTTGATGTTGTCAACCACATCAAATGTTGCTCCCACTCTTTTGCAAGTCTATCAAAAACTTCATTCTCCTTCCCGGGTATGGACACAATCTTTGAATGCCTTGAAATCCTCCATGAGGTCCCATACCCTACTCTTGTAATTCTTGAGCAAGTCATTTTTGACAACATTTAGTCCTCGACTTGATTGGCAACCGAGTTCACTATCACCAAACACTTGCAAGTTCTTAATTCCTAGCTTCCTTGCCCAATGAAGACCTTGGACTAAAGCCTTGTATTCAATAATGTTATTTGAGCAAGAAAACTAGAATCGAAAGTTGAATAATACTTCATACCTTTGGGGGACACAATCATTGCTCCTCCTCCGGACCCTTGTCTACTCCTTGAGCCATCAATTTTTTTTTTTGCCATACCTCATTGTCATCCTTGTATTGTAGCTTAATTAGGTCAAGAAGAGGATGATTTTCTTCATGTAGGTAGTAAACACCTAGCTCAAATTATTTTATCTCCTTATAGGGGTCAAAATCATGACTTTTGTTGGCCCAATCATCGAGAGTAAATTCTGGGATACATCCCACCTTGGTATTTGCTTCAGAAGTGCTTAGGAGGTCTTTTTGATCAAAAGCTAAGCAATTGGTATTGATTGGGCTAGGCACATAGGATTCAATATGATAATCAACAATAGGTTCAGATCTGATTATGGCCTTCACCCCATACCTTGTCCTAAAGAGTGTATGTGACTAATCAGTAGACAGGTAGCCTCCAATTTTGGCAGTGAAGTCCCTAGACAGACACAAAGCAAAATGTGGTGGCAAATCTATGATTGACACGTTTTACAAAATAGTCACATTAGGGCAAGCGTGTAGAGTGAGACTCAGATCCTTGATGATTCCCACAGTGGTCACTGCTGTCCCATCTAATTGGACTACTCCTCTAGAGATGAATTCTATTGGAGACCCAAGCCCCGATCGGTTATTTGTTTGAGCATCACAAAACTACTAGCCTCAGAATCAATCATACAATTGTGCACCAAATTGTCTCCAATAATTAATGAGACATAGAATGGAGGAGGCCTCAAGTTCTTACCTTGTTGTTCTCCATGGTTTCTCCTGGTTGAACCGCATTGCATGCAAGCACTCTCTCTTGATGGTTAGGGGTGATTTGAACTTGACCAATTCTGCGTATGATAGTTTGTAATGAGTCCCTCTACCTTGGAATGGCCAATGACTCCCATAGTGAAATGTTAAAACTTGTCTTCTTCATTTTCTCAATAATATTGAATGAGCTATCATTTAGTTTCCCTTTCCTAGACACATTTATTTCTTGCACATGGGTTCTTCTGACCGATGCGACTAGATTTGGGAGGTGGCTTGGATTGGCTCGCATGTTGGGAGTTACACTTGGAACATTGAGACCTTGTGGGGTGATGGAAAATTGAGGGTCACGCGAGTTCGGTGGTTGGCCCTCTCTAATAATTCTCTCTTTAGACCATGTATTGGTAGCCACACTTTGAGAAGGGAGGGCGGATTCATCCCGTAGAAGTCTTTATCTTTGCCAAATTACTATCATAGTTTTGTTTGGGGTCCACCTTGTTGAGCTCCTTGTTGTTAATCTCCCTCTTTGCTAGGTTCTTATGTCACCATACTTGGTTTGCACCATCAAGGTCTGATTTAGAGAACCATTAAAACACGTTGATTGGTTATGTGGTTGACTACATGGAAAACACCAATGATATTCCTACACCATATTGTTCTATCTTTGGAACCAATGCCCTTGATGTTGAAGCTATGTTTGGATCATACAACGAAAGGTCTAGCACTTGGGGCTATCCTTGGTTCTAGCTCGATTTATTGTTTGAGGTGGTGATCTATTGTGCGTCTTGGGGTCTAGCTTGATATTGAGCCCGGGGTTGGGCTTGAGGTACTGACTGACCTAGAACTCTAAGCTCTTTATCTTTTGATGGTCACTAGCTCATTTCCCAAGTTTAACAGTTGCTTCATCACTTCTTGAAGTTTCTTAGAGGTTTTAGATGATGAAGTGGAAGCTTTAGCTGAAATTTGACTTCTGGGGGTGGGTATAGGAGCTAATGTAGGCATTTGGCTAGAATCTAGGTTTCTTAACTCGAGTTATAGAGGTATGGATGACCTAGGAGTGATTTTTCTAAAGTTTGAATCAAAGCGGTTCTTAGCCCCTATGGAAAGGCTATAGGCTACGAGGTAAGGTTGTACCCCCATTCGATTGAATCATAAAATAAATATCACAATTTAAAGCCTTAAGAAAGTATAAGAAGGCACATTCATTAGTGGGATTTCCGCTTTGTTGGAATTCTATCCCAGGTCCATTTGTAATCCGAGGTTGAAGTTTTTCAATTTGATCGTTTAGGGCTCTCTTGATTGTTGTTATTTGTTCCAACAAAGACAAGTTATCACCTTTTTCCCCAAATTGATTGTGAAGAGCCCTACACGAGGTGGTTCCAATTTTGGATAGAGCTTGCTCAAGGCTCTTGAACCATTGTGAAGATTTACCTTTGAGTGAAGAGGCTAGTAACTTAACCTGCAATGTCCATCTCATGGATTTTGTGGATTGTACAAACATTTGCAATATCTTAGACATGGTCACGGGAGAAGTTTGATTTTCCCAGTGAAATATGGGATACTCTTTAATGCTGCAATCGGAATTGGGTTTTGTGCATTCAAGGCAAGTGGACTCTGCGGTGAAGTTGAAATATGGATTTGGTTGTGCCATTCTAATTGGTTTAAGAACCCTTGCATATTGAAAGAAAGGCCTTATAGGTGGAGGTGTTGACAAGGTTGTGCTTGATGGAGATGAAGACCTATGAACTCTTCTTCCTCTCCTTTCTCTTCCTGGGGATAGATGCAAGTATTAAAATATACCTTCTTTCCTTGCTCTAGACCGGGTTTTTCTCATGAATCACCCAAGCTTGGGCTGCTGAAACTAGTAGACTTGTCTCTTTTGGAGTCACGGATGTACACTTTTAAGGCTTCTTAAAATCCAAAATCAAAGCAAGTGTACATCAATTCCTACTTTGTAATAAGATGGAGACTTCTTAGTCCCATCTAAGCGTGCAAAACTATTAGTGAGAAATCACATCACCCCTAAATGATTTATACATGTCTACTTTTCTAAGGCGAGTCATTTGGTGTTATTACATAACATTGATATTTTCCCAAAGTGTGGGACCTTGCAAAAATGGAAAATATTTCTGGTCAAAGGTGGTTCCTTATCCCTCTGTTTAGGTGCATACGTAGGATTTGCAGAGGATCTATCTCTATACCTAATCTAAAAATTGCCAAGGAGACATGGATAAAAGAGTATAAGAAATAAGAAATAACTAAACTACCAGGTGATGCACCAAAGGAATGATGAACACTTATCTTGCCAATAGACACAAGCTAACAAAATGCATACAATAAACAAGCATAGATAACTAGATCTGTAATGGAAGACCAAATGAAATCAAAAGAGACAAGAAAGAATCTAAGATCGATCACAGAGCGTGTTTTATTGCTCTATAGATCGATACTGATTCATTAAAAAGTAGCCAAAAGATAAACATATTACAATTTTAATGGAAGGCCTGAACCCCACAAATCCCTTTGCTAGAAGGAGAAGGGAGCCTGCAAAAAAAAAAAGAATATCCAACCCTTTACAATGAATCTTGCCCCCATATTTATAGAATCAACCGAGAGAAGAAGAGAGAGAAGCGGGAAAAATAGGTTGCAACTCAACCACCACTGTTAATGCCTCTGATGAAATCTACCCCCAAATTCGTCTTTACTGCATCAATCCTTGGTTCGGTGCCTTGAAGTAAGAGGAAACAACGAAACAAATCAAATCTGATCTAGTTGTTGAGGCAAGAAGGTCCTGCATTGAAATCCGAAGACATTTCCCCCATTTTCTTCACCTAACCTCCTCAAAATTAAAGTTTCAAGCCTCCATGGCATGGGCGAGGCCAAGATCTTTCCAATGGTGTCAGATTCACAATATTTCGAGCCCTGAGTGAAAGATATGCCCCTTCAAAGTTTGTATCGAGTCCATACAAATGGGTGGGAAAAAAATTTGAAAAATGGGTCCCCCTTTTGGTATGGGACATGTGGTAGCTAGATTGGAAGAAAAATTAGGCCTACAGTCTATAATTTATCTTTTGCCCTTTTTGCAAAAAACACAAAACTCAAAAAACTCCCGCAGCCCCGAAGCTCCGCCTGGACACATGGCTCCTTTTGGTTGGCTAGGAATGTGCTTCCATCTTTATCTTTGTGCCTTTTGACGAAAGGTAATTTTCACTTTTCCCCGACTCCTACTTTGGCTTTGACTCGGGTTCACATGCTTTGAATTTTTCCTTGGGTGGAGTCGAGGCCATTTCACAACTCTTACCCCTTTTGAGATAACAAGGTGCAAATAACCAACTTTTTCCCCGATTGTCTGATTTCCACAGGACATCTTTGTAAATCTGCCACTCGTTTAGAAACCTTTTCTCTATTCAACCCTTGAATCAATGCCATTAAGACACTTGGCGGTATCCACTAATATGTAAACTTTTCAACAGTTCCCTCTTACTTTTTAGACTTTGGGCTATGTGGTGAGTTTGCGCTCATTTGGGTCTCACCTTGGGACTAACTCTTGGAGATGTGCCACGCTGACACTTGGCGTTCTCCACTTACACTTTTATACTTAGCCAATTTTGAAGCCTCCTTTTGACTTTATTTGACCATTTTCTATGTGGAGGGCTGGTGCAAGTTTAAGTCTTTTCCCTAGGCTTCCTTTCCGGTTTCGTGCCAAGTCGACACCTAGCTCTCCCTTTTCTATTCACCTTTGAAGAAGTCTGTTAGGACATGTGGTCTCTTCCACTACCTCCTCCATAGTCATTTTTTTGGACCTTTTCCTGAACCATTTCGAGCTCAAGGACTTCGGATCTTTGCCATTTCTTCCCCTTCTTGTTTCTGGTTCCTTTCGGCATCATGCCCCTTCTTCATCGACCTTGCTTTATCTCATAGTTGAGTCTACATATTGCTTGAAGAACAAATTTAAGACGTGGAAACGACCCGACAAAGTCATTTCTTTTGCACAAGGTTTTTAGCCTCTCTTGGCCTCCACTACTTCTAATGTTGAGTCCCTCTTGATCAATTTACAAGATCTGAATGAGTTTTCTTAGGTTCCTTATGTTGGGTCGTGACTAATTCAATATTTGGCATGGGGGCAAAATATGGATAACAAGTACTTATATTCAAGGTCATATCAAAGTAGTGATGGTAGACCACATCATTCATATCATTACAATGACAAATGGAAGGGCGTAATGGTGGAGGAGTGATCTAAGGATATAACTAAGTGCTCATTGGTAGATATGCTAATAGTAGATTGGTTGCAAGTGCAATGCATTAAGAGGTTATGTCTCTGGTTTACCACTAAGAGAGGGAAGACATTAAGTTGCAACAGGATGAGATGATAGTTTACAAAGGATTAGATGTGATAGACAAGTGATAAATAAAACTATGTCCTTAAGGAAGCAAAAATATGACCTTGAGAGTGGATTTGGATGAAAATAAATGATGCCCCGAGAGAGACACAAATATGGCAGAGACAAAAATGGCCACAAATGTGGACTTGATGAAATAGATGGTGCCCCAAAAGAGACACAAATATGGCCACAATGGTGGACTTTGGTAAGCAAAATAACAATAATGGTCCCTCACAGAAGGACAAAAATGGCCACAATGGTGGACTTAGAATGAGATGAGGATTTGGACAGAATTAGTTTAGATTGGATGAATGTGAAGGAGGTAAACAAAACAATGTCAAAGAGTGAAGTCCCCTAGTGTCAAGGGAGTTGTATGGATGATATGCTCAAGGGCAAGGGAAGGTTGCTCCCCAATGAGTTAAATGTGAAGGAGTTAAAGGATGTCAAAAGAGTTCGAGATGAGATTCTTTTGGATTAGATAAGATAAACAATTGGAGACTATCGGTGCACTTGGCAAGATAAAAAACATTGATGAATAATGAAGGGCATTCCTTAGGAGGAATGTCATGTGCAAGAGGGATGTTAAGGGATGATGTGGATGAAGAAATCATGGGAAACCCGATGGATGGGATATGAATTGGATTAAATGTAGATGGAGAAGGATATTTCCCTGAATTAGGAAATTATCTTTCTCAATAAAGTTGTGGATGATTGTATGAAATTCCTTCCAATGTTCAATGTCACAACCCGAAGTACGATGATAAGCGCAACTACAATTAGGATCAAACCATGATGGATTTGGACCATAGGGATTAAAGGCTTTAGTGGGAGGAAGTGTGATGGCAGATATTCGAGTTAAATGTCGAAGGATATACGTGTAAGAGCCTATTGAAGTGTCATAGGAAGGTAACTCTTATGATTTTTGGATTGAACTTAGGTATTGATATAGATTGGATGGGTAAACTAGATAAATCAAATTTGGTTGGAGGACTATATTTTTTGGATTGGGATTTAGGTGAGGATGTACATTGGATGGGTAGATTATATGTCTTAGATGAAAAATCGAATTGGATTGGAGGATTGGATTGTTTGGCTATAAATTTATTATTGCAAGATGTTGTAGATGGAGCGACTGATCCTAAAATAGATGTTGTGGCATTGGATTGTTGAGAAGAGGGAAAATCTAAATGTTTTTGAGGATGCACAAGGGACTATCGGGGATGTTTTCCATGAGCCTTAGACTTCAACCGAGAAGATTTACTCTAGTAGGGATGATAATAATATCAACCGAAGGATCTGATAGTGGTGGTGTGGTTATTAATGGAGAAAATGTCCTAAAACAAGATGAGGATGTTAATGGAGAAATAGGTGTTTGTATGATGCGATTAATGAGATCTATGTGAGATGTGGATTGTTTAGGTTTTGGCAAGGAAAGATTTAATTTTGTAGAGGGATAATGTAAACCATATTTATTTGATTTAGATGGATGTGTTGGTTCAGTAGATGTTTCAAAGGGTATCTTTGATAAGGTTGCAGATCGAGAAGATTTGTTCATTGTGATAGACAAATTAGGTAAAGAGTATTGGGGTAGACCGGGTGATGTGGCCATAGGCAAGGATGTCAAGGTAGAGATAGGTGGATTTGTTGATATGATAGATATAGGGGTAGGTGGGATAGATAGGGATGTAGACATATTTGGAATATTTGGAGATGTGGGTGATGTGATAACCGATGGAGTAGACATTATGGGTAATGTAGAAAATGCAGGAGTATTTTCAAGTGTAGAAGTAGGTGGGACTAGTTGTTTCATAAATGTTTTGAGGGGTAAGAATTATATGTTTGTTAATGGAGTTGACGTCGAAAGGTGGGGCTGTAAAGGTGCATGTAGTAGAACTGAGTTTAGTTGGGATGGTTTTAGAGAGGAGTGATGTAGATGTAGTAATAGGTGTGTTTGATGAAGATGTGGGTGAAGGAATAAGTGTGAGAGATGTAGGGATATGTGTGGATATCAGTGGGGCTGAAATATGTGCTAAGGATGAATCTAATGTGGTATATTGGGGTATGATCAAAGTGGAGGAAGTGGATGGTATAGTCAAATTTGATGTGGATGTGATAAGGATAGGAGGTGTAGGTTTAGGACAAGGAGTAAAAGTTGACATAGGTGTGTTAGGTTCTGAATAAGGAGTGGGCATAATGTCTAAGGTAGGAATATGTGGAGTCGGTGATAAGATGAGATCTTGATTGACGGTGTCAATCATATAAGAATTTGATAGTTGAGATGTAAAGGGCATGGCTTGATTTGTTGGTGGTTGATTAGGTAAAGTTTGAGTAGTGGAGCTATTGATTTGGATATCCCCTTGATTTATGAGTTGTTGGACATGATCTTTGAAGGAACGACATTTCTCAATGTCGTGACCTTTGACTCAATGATATTTACAATAGTGGGCTTTGTGATACCAAATAGGCTTGGCTTGCAAATTGTCCATGGGTCATATGGGAGGAAGTTGGATGGATTTTATGGGTCTAAGGGGGTATATTCGATTTGTTAGTTGAGGGACTCGTTGTTGAGGCCATGTGTTGGATATAGATGCAGATGAGGGTTTAATGACCACAATGTTGGTTGCACCCTTAAATTTGTTGTTATGTGTGAATGGTTTAGTAGATTCGATTTTAGGTTTAATTGAACTTAGTTTAAGATGACCCTGCTCAATGGCATGGGTTTTGAGTTTATGAGCCATTGTGAAAGCTTCATCAAAGGTTCAGAATGATTGGACTTGTAAAGTAGATGATATATGTTTTGCACATGAACGTGAGAAGAGTTCGATGAGTTTAGTTTGCGAGAAGAGTGAAGGATAATTGGTTTACAACACCACGCCATCATGTGACAAAGTCGGTGATGGGCTTGTCTTCAAACTATCGGATGGTGTATAGGTCAGCGATAGTAGTTTTGCGTGTAATGTTAATTGAAAAGTGTTCTAAGAACAACTGCACGAGTTGAGTGAAGGAGAATATGGAATATTGCGGGATATTGTTGTACCAGTCTAACGCGGGACCAAACAAGGACATGGGGAAAGTGTGAAGCAATAGATCATGATCATGTGCAATAAGACAACATGCATGTTTAAATGTACAAAGATGTTGTTGGGGATCTTTCTTGTTGAACTTAGTAAACTCAAGAAGTTTCCAATGAGGAGGGTAGGGTTTGATTGGAATCGATGGATGAATCAGTTTGTTACAGATTTTTTCATAGGATAAAGTATCCTTAGGTGTTAAGGTGGCAACTTCTAAACTAGCCAACCAATTTATTAAGGCATGAATTGGATCACTTGATGTGTTGTTAGGTTGAGATTGGATTGGTTGTGTGGTTTGAAATGTAGTTTGATAAGGTGAAGGGTATGTTTGTGGATGTGTGGGTAGTTGGGGAATTTTTGATAAGGTGGTTGATAAACTTGTGGGGGTGCAGGTGTGTGGGGAATTATTTGGTAAGAATTAACATGTGTCATGGGTTGAGATTATTGCATAGGATTAATTTGGATAATAGTTACATGATGTGTTCATTGAAGTTGGGTAGGTTGTTGTGGTAAATGATAAATGGGAATATGGGTGTTAAGAGGTTGAGATGGTTGGAGCATATGATGCGTAGGAATGTAAATATTTGGCGAGGTTGAGATTGTTTGATGGGCATACTAGTAGAAGATGAAATATAATTGACAAAAAGGGATGTGGGTGGAATATGATCCACCAATTGAGGAGATTGAGTGAATTGAGATATTATGGGGGATTTATGAAATAAAAAATTATATATGGGGTTAGGAGGAGGCCCGAGTGTCTATAGAGGATTGGGAGATGGTGATGCAGTTGGTTTAGGAAGAATGGCTTGGTGAGGGATATGAGAATTAGTTTTAAGATAGGGAAAATCATGGATGACATGGTTCTCATGAAGTGAGGCCATAGAGACATGGGGTTGGGTAATTGAAGGCGTGGTTTCAAGTTTAGAATCTTGTTGGAACATATCATTATAGGAAGTAATTTTATTGGGTGGAGCGGATTGCTGCGTTGTTTCGATTTGAGAGAGAGTGACAATAGATGTGAAATAGAGAAACATATGTTTATGTAATTTATTGAAAAACAAATCAAGCAACATGTTTTTTATCATCATGATTAATTTAGAGGATGTGAAATGAAAAGGAAAATGGATAATGAAGGTGCCTAAAGAATAGAAGTCTAAGGCTGGTTTTAGGTAGTTTTGGCTTGGGAGATGTCTGAAATGGTTTCCTATTGGGTGTTTATACATACCCAAAATTGTAGGGTACTGCACCGCTGGAACAACATAACACATGCCCCAATGATGATACATGTCTCCTCGCAAGGTGTTCGGGATATGGAAAAGCTCCTCAAGTATGCGTTAACATCCCACATGCCCCGCTTAGCCCCTGTGTGCTTTGTTGTTCACTTATCCCCTCTTTTCCTTTGCATTTTATTCTTCGATGATGAAACCGCCACCCACAGGCGGCGGTCCTAAAACCACCACCTTGCTCGAGTGGCGATCCTTCACGCGTTTTCTAGAATTCTCTTTTAACACGACTCACATAAAATTTCAATGTTTACTAGCTTTTTTCACCACCTTTGGCTTGCATTAATGATTCTGGTTCCCTGGAATAGTGTTTTGGCATTGTTTATGGTTTAAGAGATCAATTTGGTTTTTACCTTTGGGTAAATGGAAATGCTATAAATAGTTGGCTTGTGCTCAAGCAAATGGCCCCTCAAATTTACCTCTGAATTTCTCATTTCAATAGTTTAGTCTTCCATTTTGTCTAGGATTCATAGTTTTGTTCATTGCATGCTTAGTTAGTGTTATTTTGCTATTAGAAAGCCACATATCCATCTTGTGCAAATGCTGTCATTACTTCATGCAGTCCATTGAAATAGAGCAGTTTAATTTTCAGTAGGAAGCCATTAAAGTTGCAGGTTTTGCTCGTCAAACAAGATAGTTTCAAGTTCTGGACATTTTATGCTGCATGACTCGTAATAAATCCCGCTAGGAATTACATAGGCCAAGCTCTGTACTCTTGCGCTATCCCTCTCCTACTCACATTGTATTCAGTCTGCATCCTAAGCTACCTTTGCTCCAATATCTACTTCTGTTGATGCTAGCATTACACACTTTTCTAGATCCACGTGAGCACGAAGGAACAAGGAGATCACACTGAGGGGACAAAGCCACACACACCATTGGATTCGCCACTATTTTGTAGAATCCAGGTTATAGCTTTCAAAGTTCTAGTTAGAAGCTTATCAAATAGAGTATCCAATCATCTTATTTCAGTTAATTTTAATTTCTATATTGCTAGGGAAGCTTTGGGGATTAATAGTTTCTGAGAAACTATGATTCACTCCTCACTTCTGAGGTAGGATCGAGAGTCTTTCAAATAGATTAGATAAGTTATTTCATTATTTACAATAGATTCACAACTGCACAGGAAAGTAGCTATACTCGGTTGCTTTGTTTGTTTTAAATTTGTTATTAGATTAGTTGTCAATTTCTAGATATATTAAAAAGTTGCTCTTTCAATTTCATTCAAATAGTTCATTAGAAAAATACAAAAATAGAGAAGTTATATATGCTTATAGATATACTTCACATAGTTAATTTTACTTTGCTGCAGTTAGATTTACATTGTTGCTTTTGTATGACAATCACGGGACCTAGAGAGCCCAGAGAATACGTATTCGAACCAATCGTACCCCAACCCAATCTCGTCACAAAGCAATAGCGATATAGATCGAGAATCTTAGGATCCAAGTCTTCTGAACAACAACAAACTTACAACAGATCACCTTCCAGTTAAACGGGTTAAATATAGAAGACGACCAAGCGCACACGTTTTGGTCAAATCAACCAAACTACAGACTACCCTAGATACATATCCACATGACTATAAAAGGATTGAAAGAGAGAAAACGTTCGGTTGTGATCCTTTGGTCCCATAACCAGATGCAGGAGATACTCTCACAGACATAGATACTAGCTTAAGAATTCAGGTTGCACGAATGCCCATGAGATACTCTGAGAAGATCGCACAACTATTAATTCTGAATATAGAGGCTGAAAAAGCATATGACTATTAGATACTAGGGATTAGGGACTGAATCCACACATGACCATAGCAGGACCACAACAACCGCAAATCTACGGTTGTGACCCACAAATCCCACAGCCCAACAAATCCATAGGTGAATCAGATATAGATGTTGGCTTACACATATTAGTATTCAGATCTACTCCACTCCCACCTATAATCATCGAACAGTTATCCTTGTTAGACGTAGCAGCTAATAAAGCTAAGGAGTTCTGGACTAGACCAGACAATCACCCGTAGAGTCCACCGTACCCATCATCCACCCTATGACCCTGTCTGGAGATATACACAAAACTATCCCAAGTCATTTTCCACGTATCCCACAACCCATAGACCGAATCACGCCAGAGCTCGATATTGATTGGAGCCTTCGAGCAGTCATCCTTGCCGATCGATCTATCACACCGGCCTGAGTTAGGAGGGCCTTCTTTGCCTTATATTCGTAGTTTCCCTGTGGTGTGCGTCGAAGACATAAGATTGCCTAACTAGTTTGTCTACATCCCACACATATTTCATCCCCACCACTGTGTCTCGCATGACCTCGGGAGGTCGGGTGAGGAAGAGTTACTTGTAGATTCCCACACTCACTTGTCACTTTTCCATCGTACGAAATTGGTGAACCCGACGTGAAACACGCAACCTTCTGATCTGGAGTCATATTTCTACTTGTTCTTTCAATTAAACTACTTTTCATCTTTTCCACCTCATCAGCTTCACCAAAACAACATTGGTAAAACTAACGTGAAGCAACACAGTGCTTTCCTTTTCCGTATTACCTATTTTATCCACCTTCTCTCCTTCCCATTATTCTGCATGGGTATTCATATACCCCCAAATATGTCGGGATTCGATGCATATGGCAGGCCTCTCTTAGGTCTTGAGGCATACTACGCTCAACTGAATAGACAATCATCACCCTCACTCTCAGTATGGGGTGACAACTACTCAACTAACCAGTTGTCAACACAAACTCCATCTCCAAGGATCAGATATAGCTCATCCTTCCAAACAGAGGAGTTGGATCAGCTCGCTCAAACACAACAAACAGAGCCTTTAGGCTCGAACAATATGACGTTCACAGGAGAATTTGGTTCATCTCCTCAGGTACTGCTTAGACCACAAATTAGTAGACAATCGACCCATACCTAGTTTTAGATGATGAACATTCGAGTACGTTATGCTAGGAATGAACAATGCTCTCGGAGTATGTACCCACCCATAGGGAGTTTACAAACGCAACCCGAGGTCTCTTTTCAAGAAAATACCTCCATGCCACTACATATAGGAAATGCCCTCGGGGAAACTTGGCAGGGAAACAATCAATTCATAGCAGGATATCACATGCCTATACAACATCAGGATATACAACAAATGCCACTAAGGCAAAATATCATGACTTCACCAAATGAGGTCATTTCAACTTTAGTAGAAAAAGTTAGGGGGTTGGAACTTGCTAAGGAAATCACCATTCTCAATTCATGCAGGCAAGAAATTCTAATCCTCCACACCATCCTAGCCAAGTAGACCTCCTCACAGGAATAGGCACATTGGGCATGCCTCCTCAGTATTCACAACAAACGCCAACTAGAACCGCCATTTCTAACACCGTTCCGATACCTCCCGGTCTAGTACAAAATAATCCATTCTTGGACAATACCCCTTCATACTTAAACATGTACTCCAAATCACCACAAGGGGATATGTTCTCCTCTCCCAGCATGGTTGCTCAAACATAGGGGTTTCCTTATGCCCCTGCCAATGCATACGCTACACCATATCAACAACCCATTCCACCACCACTCCCTCAGCAAGCACCATCAATGGTCAAAACCTATGCGATAGGGACTTATTCAGAATATTTGAAAGAGCCCTTAGATTTCACCATACGAAGCATCATGCTTCCAAGACCTCTTCCCAATTTTCCCAAATACAAAGGTGAGGGAGATCCGAATGCACATATCAAGGCTTACGCCACAACCATTCGAGAACTACTCCCTTGGGATGGGGTTGTTGCTAAAATATTCCCCAAAACTTTGGAAGGCATCACTCTCGATTGGTATTATAGAATACCTGAGGCTTCCATCCATTCATTTAAACAACTCGTTTTAGAGTTCATCAAAGCATTTGACATGAACAAACTATTAAGAACAGGAATCAGGGAATTCTTGCACATTAAGCAGAACACAATGAATCTGTCGCTCATTTCATCCAAAGGTGGCATACAGTTCTTTATTCTTCAGCCAGTGCTCCAAATATGGACCAAATGGAACTATGTGATTTATTCCTTCATTCTCTCAGTAGAGAAGTAAAGGAAGAATTCCAGAAGTTCCCACTAAGGACTTACGATGAAGTACTTGAGAGTGCTCTCCAAATAGATCAAGCGGCAATAGATAGTGGTCGTAAGACATATGGAACAAACGGAGGTTAATCACCTCCAACCAGAATACTACGGCTTATCCTACTACCACAAATGTCAATCAAGGACCTAAAATCCTCAATAAAAATCGTGGAGTGACAACAGATGGAGTAACCGATCAGGTTAAAAAGGTAAATGTTGTGAATACTCCACCGCTAATAAACAACCAACGAAACAACAACTTTACCCCAACAATTAATGCAGTGGATTTTAATCATCCACAACAACAACAACAACAACAACAAAACCCTACACAGGGTCCAAGCCAAAACTCAACTAGATATCAAAACCAGAACCAAAACCAAAAATAGCAAATGCAAAACTTTAATCCTAATAGGCAACGGTTTGATCAGAGTTTTGGGCCACAATATACACCAAACCAACAAACTAGGAATTATGATCCTAACTCGTATTGTGATTTCCACAAAATTCACGCTATGACACTAAAACATGCCGTGATATAATAAGTTCATGCAACGCTTGCCAGAAGAACAAAGACAACTTTTCATAGATATGTTCTTGGTAGATCCTGCGTCACCTAGCACCAAATACTTTTACAGGGGCAGTTTCCCCTCAAAATGCACCCCTCAAGATCTTTAATGATCAGCTCCCAAATCACAACAACAATAGGTTAAATCTGAATGGGACAAACAAAGGTGTAATCATAAAACCATGATCATGAAGCCTCAACTTCACTAAATCCATCAGTTGTGCCACAATTAGGAAGTCAGCCACGACCTAAGATGGTTGGCTTAGTTGAGTTAGACACCGAACTAGTGTAGAGAGTCATAATAAGGACATGAGAGTATTCCTCTTAGCTAAGTCCAAGTTACCCGCTAGAGACAGACAATATCCAACAAATATTAGTAAAACCCATGGGTGCCTACGATTTAATTAGTGATCTAACAAAAACCTTCTCGCACATTTCTTTTTTGGACTTACTAAAGAACTCTCCTGCCCACAGGGCTGCTCTTTTAGAGGCATTAGGTTTAGGTCATCTAATTAACATCACTCCACCTCCGAAACACAAGTAAACCATATAGACTTTGATATCCACCCTCCGGGACAGCCGGATAGGGATACCAAATTCATATTCAAAATAAACAAAATGCCAACAGACGCTGAGATTGCATGCCAAGGTGATCCAACCTTACATTTGCAAGTATGGGTTTATAACAATTATGTGAAACGCGCGATGGTTGACGATGGGGCAGCGGTTAACATAGTCCCCTTCTCTTTCCTTCAAAAGCTAGGGTATGGAGAAACGAATTGTTCCACAACTTGAAATACGCTAAGAGGCTATGATAGCCTTAAAGCCACCTCGATTGGAACTATAATACTACTGGTCACCTTAGGACCCAAAACAATCCTGACTGAGTTTTATATTATAGATCGGGAAACTAACTATAATATGATCCTTGGCCGACCATGGATACACCGTATGAAGGCAATCCCTTCTACGTTATTTCAAGAAGTAAGGTTTTTACACTTAGGAAAGATATTCATAGCCAAAGGTGATCCAAAACCATTCGATATACACTTGGCTGACTTAAAGAAAAGACCAGTGCACTCGGAGTTTGAACTCCCAACAAACCAACTTAATAAACCCACCGACGTGAAACCGGAAGAAAAGTTGGTACCTACGACAGATCTTGAGACTATGAGCCTAGTCAAGATGATCCCAACCCTCAAAGATGAGGCAAATATTGTAGAAACAGTATCATTAGGAACTACTGCAAAAATTGTTGAATTGCTAGAACAGGATCTACCAATGTTCCTACCATTTGATTTTGTAGGCATGGGATACACCCTAGGTGTTGGTTCTCTTCCAGCAGTGGATCTCTGCATGGTAGAGGTAGAAGATGTTAACACAACAAATATCCCAATGCCCATATTCCTAGCTAAGTATTGGACTCTCCATTTTGATGGAGCTAAATGTCATTACGGAGTTGGGGCAGGTGTAATCTTTACTTCTCCCGAGGGAAAGTCCTACCATTTTCCTTTAAACTAAATTTCGAATGTACAAACAACGGTGATGAGTACAAAACCCTCCTCCTTGGCCTCATCCTAGCTAAGAGTATCGGTGTTAATAATATCAGGGTGTTAGGAGACTCACAATTGGTAGCAAACCAAGTCTCTGAGATGTATGAAACCAGAGCCGAGCACTTACAGCTCTACAAAACAATTGTATTGAATTTAAGCAAGGAGTTTGACTTCATATCAATTGAAGCAATCCCGTGAGAACAAAATCTTCTCGCCGATTCAATAGCAACCTCAGTGTCACGCTTTACTCCAAACAGTGAGTTGGAGGATACTCGTTTCATGGTATCCCTTCGTACTGAACCACTGGTAAAAACAATGTCAAATCCTCTTTTAACAAACATAAATGAAAACAAATCTACTATCCTAGACCACATTGATAGTGATACAACCACTCTGAATTACTTAAACGCCTATGCAGCGTTACATCTCACCCATCATGCAGTAGGTTTATCCTTAATCCCGCATTCATCTTCCTACTTCGGAAATCCCATGACAGAGCTTCCCCCACAAAAGACCTCAACATATACGTAGTAGAAAATGGAGACGATCTGGAATTACCTCCAGCCCCGCTTGAGTTTGAAGAAGGTAACGTTTCTCTAATCAAAGAAACAATTGATATTAACATCGGAAGGAAGAAGAACCAAGGATATTGAAGTTAGGGTCCTCGTTAACTCCATCGGAAGTAGAAATACACACTCAAATCCTCAAGGAACATCAGAAGGCTTTTGCATTTAATTATAAGGAAATGATAGGGGTTGCACCACACATTGTGGTACATAACCTTGTCACTAAATCAGATGCAAATCCGATTAAACAAAAATCAAGACCAATGAAACCTAAGGTAGCTCTCATGGTGAAAGAGGAGGTAATGAAACTCCTCCAAGTAGGATTCATCAAACCAATCGATTACTCTCAGTGGGTATCTAATATCGTTCCCGTTCTAAAAAAGAATGGGAAGATATGCATCTGCATAGACTTTGAGACATTAACAAGGCGTGTCCCAAGGATGACTTCCCATTACCATCCATAGACGTCATTGTTGATGCAACAACTGGATTTGAGCTTTTATCTCTCATGGATGGATTCTCGGGATACAATCAAATCAGAATATCCAAACAAGACCAAGCTAAAACCACATTTATAACTCCTTGGGGAACCTATTGCTATGTTGTTATGCCATTCGGTCTCAAGAACGCTGGCGCTACATACCAGCGGGCTATGACGTATATATTTCATGACCTTATTCATAAAATTGTGGAATCCTACATAGATGACTTGTTGGCCAAGGCCAAGAAGTGTTGTGACCATCCGGAAGTACTTCGCATCATTCTTTCACGTCTAATAGAATACAGAGTCACGCTAAATCCAGAAAAATGCATCTTTGGTGTAACAGGAGGGAAGCTCCTAGGTTACATTATATCATCACGAGGGATCGATGTTGACCCAGCCAAAATCCGGGCTATTCTTGAAATGACCCCGCCTTCAGATGAATCTAGAATCAAGTCATTTCTTGGAAAACTTGGTGCAATCCGGAGATTCATCCAGATTTAAGTTTTGCCATTCATCCAATCAACAATCTACTCAAGAAAGATTATAGTATTGATTGGACCAAAGACTGTAATGAAGCTTTTGACGCAGTTAAGCATTTCTTGTTATCACCACCTACGCTAATGCCACCTAAGCCAGACCGCCCATTAATTTTATATTCGCGAGCTACCAATGTCTCACTAGCCTATATGTTGGCTCAAGAAGACGATGACAAGAGAGAACGCGTGATATATTTCATTAGCCGAATGTTGCTCGACTATGAAACACATTATACATAGGCAGAACGAGAATGCCTTGCCATAATTTTCGCAACCAAACGCTTAAGACATTATATGCTAAATCAAGAAACGAGGGTCATTGTAAAGACAAAGCATTTACGAACCTTCCTCACGCAAGGGTCCTTGTCTAAAAAGGCTAGACGCTTTATAACCTTAATGGGTGAATTTGAATTAACATTCATAAATTAGAAGTCCGTTAAAGGAAAAATCATCGTAGATTGGTTAGCTGATAACCCACTAGACGGAGGTGATCTAGTAGATCTGGACTTTCTCGATGAGTGCATATACTACATCGAAACCCGACCTTATATCTCTCGAGTGTACTTGGTATACCGATATTATTAATTATATCATGGACCATACATATCCGGGAAGGTGCTACACAAAGAATAAAGAAGGTAGTTACGCATTATGTAGCCAAATACGTCATTATAGAGCAAGTGCTCTATCAAAAAGCGTTCGATGGAATGCTCTAAGATGTGTTGACATAGAAGAATCCAAGAAGATTCTCCACGAATCTCACGGTGGAATGTGTGGAGGCCACTTTGGTGGCCATGCCACCACTCGTAAAATACATCGGATGGGCTATTTCTGGCCTACTCTAGAACACGACACAGTAGAGTTTGTACAAAGGTGTCATAAGTGCCAAGAATTCTCCCACGAGATCCACATGCTGGCACAAGCTCTACAACCAATCACTACTCCATGGCCCTTTTCTACGTGGGGCCTCGATTTGATAGGGAAATTCTCTCCCTCGTCTACAGACGACCATAACTTCATAATCACGGCCACCGAATATTTTACCAAGTGGGTAGAGGCCATGCCTCTACTACTTTATGCACGGTTCAGAATCGCCAAGTTCATTTTGAACCAAATCATTTGCGAGTACGGTGTTCCTGCAGATCATTATCTCGAGATAATGGGACTTCTTTTAAGAATGACGAAGTTCGTGAATTGTGCAATAAATTTAAAATAAGCCATCATACTGACCTCCTTGTATTACCCCCAAGCCAACGGACAAGCTGAAGTGACAAACAAAACATTAAAAGCCATTCTTCTTAAAACGGTGAAAGAAAACAAATGAGATTGGCATTTGAAGTTATATCCGGCCTTATGGGCCCACCGAACCTCAATAAGAACACCAACAGGAGCGAATCCTTTCTCGCTAGTATTCGGGGTAGAAGCAATTCTCCCGCTTGAGGTTGAAATACCCAGTCTCCGTATCTCATTACAAGGGATTCTAGACGAAGACGCTTACAGAGAAGCATGTCTCTCCCAACTAGAAAGCCTAGATGAAGCTAGGTTAGATGCTAAACAGTGGCATAGAGTCTATGCTGATCGGATGTGCAGCAGTATAACAAGAAGGTCTATGAACGAGACATATATGAAGGTGATCTAGTTCTAAGGCTAGATAACTAGATCAATAAAAAGACCGGCGAAGGAAGGAAGTTCCGGCCCAAATGGTTGGGCCCATACCAAGTCATGAAGGACTATGGAAATGGTGCATATCTCTTATGCACACTAGAAGGTGAGGAATTTGGTGAAACAGTCAATTCCCTACACCTTAAATGATTCTATGCATAAGCAACCAGCACTACTTGTATAATTATATCTACATTGCATCTTCATATAGTTAGGATCATTTTTTCTACTTGTTTCGTATAATTTTGTGATCAAGTAATTTATTCTCAAAGAAATTCATTACAAACTTATAATGGTATTGGCATAAACACTCTAATCATACTTCTTCATTTCATAATATCATCACCTGTTTCGGAATCATTTCATCAAATAAAGCTAGATATGACAAAGTCTTAATGGTAACCATACCAAAATCTGTAGGTTTGTTCTCACCTTTGGTCTCTTCTTAGGATAGGTGTCTTGCCTATGGTCTATTCTAGAAGCTTCATCGTGTCACATCTATCCCATATGTACATCTCTTTGGAAGTAAGAACATACTGACACTTTGCTCAAGTAAACGAGTCAAATATAGATCAAACAGAAAATTTTAAATTTACACATTTCCTTGCCCCACCAACCTTTGGTGATAAGCTTGCATCTCTTACTAGTGACATAGGGTTGGGAAAGGATGGAAATGCCCTTACTCACCTATGCCTTTCCCATGGTGATAAACCCACGCTTCTTACTAGTAGCATGGGGCAAGGTGTAGGGGGTCCTCTTGACAAACAAACGTTAAAGGTCATAAACAAACAATTCAAATCTTGAAGTCTTGAGTCAAAAAAAATGAATCAGATGTCCAAAATTCCAAGAGAGTTAAAAACCCTAAAACCCAGATTTTGTCTACCATGTGGCCATCTACGGATCTAAGTCTAGATAAACCGCAAAGCAAGTTACATCCCAAACTATGGAGTCACTCGGGTAGAATAGGCTTGTAGCATCCTAATTTGGTTCCATCAAAACTTTGTCTATCTCTCATCACTATCATTCCAACACATTTCATAACTTGTGCCCTTTCTAGCTCTCGGTGATGAGCCCTCGCATCTTACTAGTTGCGTGGAGTTAGGAGTGGGGCAAGTTTATCTGCTCATCATACTGGCTTATCTTCACCACTTTGCCAAAACAGATATGAAGTACCAAAATTGCTTAAAGAAACTAAAGTTCAAAATCACATTGTGTCTACATTATCATATGTCAGCACCATGAAATACAAAAAGAAGGTTAACATTTGTATCATTTGTTATCCATTGCATACATTCTAAAAAGCATATAAACATAACATCATAGTTTACATGAGGAAACAGAAACAAAGTCATAGATGCTAAGAGTCTGATCCAAAAAGAATATATATGTAAATGGTCAAAATTCTGTCGACAATGCCATCATGCGCTAAGCATGGTCAAAACGCTCAAAGAGCCCAGGAAATACAAAACATCATACAAAAATCTAAGAGAGCCAAGTGGCTTCTCAACCCCTATGAGATCCCTCTGAGGGTGCACACCCATGCCTAGGACTCCAGATACGCTGGTGCTTTGAGTGCATGGAGGGCTCACGATCCCGAGGCAGCTGTGGTCTCGCCATGAGAATGACTCCTCATCAGGTGCTCTCTGTCCTATACCCTGCCAGCTCAAGTACGAAGGGTAGATACCATCCTGGCCACATGCCAGATAGGGGAAAAGGCGTCGGTATATGCCCGCCACCGCCGAAGGCTCCCTGCATCTACAAACAACTCTGCACAGGTCCTCTCCATAGGGATCATCAGGGTATCAGTGCATACCTAGCGAATCAGTCTCGCCACTCATCGGTAGTCTCTGTAAATAAAAGAGAAAATGAATTAGAAATAAAACAAGAGATAAACACAAGTGTAAACAAAAGGAGAGATAGCAATTAAGGTGATCCTAACTCGAAGCAAAGGGAAGATAACTTACTCGGATCGCCGGGCCTCCAGGATGGATCTCTAGGGTCAGCACCTACCACAGATGCCGCCGCTGACTGAGGTACTCCTCCCATGGCTAGAGCAACATAGCATCCCGCTATGGACTCATCCTCCCCACCATGGCCCTGAGAGAGTGGCTCCTCTAAAACCAGAGTCACCCTCTCTGCACTCTGCTCTACCCTCTCTGCCTGCATGATATCTTGAGTGTCATGCCACTCAGGATCACTGTCCTCCTCTCCGCCTAACTCGCTGACCTCAGCCTCGGTCTCCTCCTCGGTCTCCCCCCGTGAACTCCTCCTCGGACTCGGAGTCTATGTCAATAGTGGTCGTCTACTACTGTGGCAAGGTGGACCGGTGGCATCTGAAGTAAGGGTGCCTGGGGAGCATCGGCTCTCCCTTAGGCACGTACTACCCGCCTAGCCGTAATAGGAACGCCGGGGGGTAAAAACTGTCCAACCTTGACCCCTAGGACCCCCTCTGGCCTCTTGAATCGACTCAGTATACCGGCACCACCGGGGAAGCATACCCATGTAAGGCAAGGCCAAACCACCGAGGAACTCAGCTAAAGGGATGTATCTCCACTCTCCCTACCCTGTCAACAAGCTACCCTGTGGTGGAGCAGGAAATCAAAGTAAGAGCCTCCTCGCCCCATAAACTGCCATGGCCTGATACGGTGTGGCCTCCATGTCATCGGTGGTCAGGGAAGCAACTGGCTGGTGAGGTGCTCTCCGAGCACCGACATGTCTCTGGTCCATTCTGGCTGCCCTCACGGCTCTCCGGGATCTCGCCACCTCTACACCTCTCGCCATGGGGATGAAGTGCTCATAGACCCGGCTCATAACCGTGGTCGGATGGCTCAAAGACTACCCCTGTAAATGGACCACCTTATACAAATCGTGGTAGGTAGTCCCAAGTATATTGGCTCCCCAGGCATAAATCCAGCCATGTCCCTCGATCTGTGCAATGATGGGGGACCAGCAATATAATAGTGTGTCTCCTCCCTTGTCCCCGATCAATCTCGAGGCAAGGATCCCCACAATGGCCTGGCGAATCAAGGGGATGGGCAGGCTAGGAATAGATCGGAACCTCACCCCCTTCTTGAGCCCAGTGGAGATAACTCCATCTCCCATGTAAGAAGCCCACTGTGCTATCTGAGCCCGTGAACCTACCGTCTCAAGAGTAAGTCATCTCCCGATGATCGGGACCCCCAAGATATGGTAAACATCCTCCAAAGTGATGGTCCACTCACCTCGGACCCCAGAAGCTGGAAGGTGTTCCGATCAACATTCCAATAAGAAAATAAGTCACAAAGTATGTGACTGGATGGTGCAACATGTGGGATGCGTGATATACGTAGTATACCGGCCCTCTGAAGAGTGTCCTCCTCATCCTGTGAAAGGGCATCTAATACTGCTGAGAGAGCCACACACTCTCTCTCTCTCGACTCCATCGAATGTACTCCTCCCTCGCCTGCATACACCCAAAAACACACAAAATAGAGCAAGTTAGCATCCAAATGACATTAGAAAAATCATGAAAACACATAAAAGTGCTAAAAACGTAAAAACAATTTCAAACAAGTGTTCCTTTGGCATTTCAGTGAAGAACCACCACCCCGAGCAGGTGGTAGTTTGGTAACCGCCGCCTTAAAGGTGGGATCTTGTAACTCACCGCCCTGAATAGGGTGGTGGTCGTGTCCCAAAAACCCACGCGGGTTTTGTACTTTAAAAAGGCCTAAAAATGCAAAAAAGGGACTATTTTAACTAAAACAAAGCCACCCAAAGAGGCACCCCCTAGATAGACCTTTTAAACCTAACATTTTCAAAAATAACCCCCCCACGACAAAGATTTTAACATTTTAAAATTTTGGGGGTAAAAACGGTAAATTGAGGAAAACTAACCTGTGATCTCACGGGTCGATGATATGCTCATGAGGCATGATCACTATCTCGTCACGAACGTTTTGACTCTACTCTCGTCAGAAACCGTCACCATGGGTCCCAGAGCTCAAAATCAACCAAATCAACACGCAAATGAATAGGAAAATGGGCCCACTTTTTCATATATAGCAACCTGACTTGTTTTGAATACCCTTTTCATAGGTTTGGAGCACCGACGGAGGTAAGTTCTTATCCCCGCACAAATGGTACGTCCTCATTTCATGTTATTTTAGTATTTATTTTTGATCTTTTTTGTCTATCTGCACTTGAGTTCTCTTTTCATTTTGCAGGTGGCAAAAATTTTGGATGGCATCATTTCAACACATGGACGTATCAGGTATAACTTCCAAACTTCCCATTTCAGACTGCCATACTCGGACCCACCATTTTACGCCTCTTCATGGCTAAAATGCTTCTTCGAGGGGGCAATATGTACGTACCCAAAATTTTAGGGTACTGCACCGCCGAACAACGTAACACGTGCCCCAATGATGATACAGGTCTCCTCGCAAGGTGTTCGGGATCTAGAAAAGCTCCCCAAGTATGTGTTAACATCCCGCATGTCCCGCTTAGCCCCTGCGTGCTTTGTTGTTCCCTTTTCCCCTCTTTTCCTTTGCGTTTTATTCTTCAGTGACGAAACCGCCGCCCAGGAAGGGCGGTGGTCCTGTAACCGCCGCCCTACTCAGGGTGGCGGTCCTTCATGCATTTTCTAGAATGCTCTTTTAACACGACTCACGTAAAATTTCAACGTTTACCGATTTTTTCACCACCTTTGGCTTGCATTAATGATTCTAGTTCCCTGGAATAGTGTTTTGGCATTGTTTATGGTTTAAGAGATCAATTTGGTTTTTACCTTTGGGTAAATGGAAATGCTATAAATAGTTGGCTTGTGCTCAAGCAAATGGCCCCTCAAATTTACCTCTGAATTTCTCATTTCAATAGTTTAGTCTTTCATTTTGTTTAGGATTCATAGTTTTGTTCATTGCATGCTTAGTTAGTGTTATTTTGCTATTAGAAAGCCACATATCCATCTTGTGTAAATGTTTGTCATTACTTCATGCAGTCCATTGAAATAGAGCAGTTTAATTTTCAGTAGGAAGCCATTAAAGTTACAAGTTTTTCTCGTCAAACAGGATAGTTTCAAGTTCTAGATGTTTTATGCTGCATGACTCGCAATAAATCCCGCTAGGAATTACATAGGCCAAGCTCTGTACTCTTGCGCTATCCCTCTCCTACTCGCATTGTATTCGGGCCCCGCATCCTAAGCCGCCTTTGCTTCAATATCTACTCATTGATGCTAGCATTACACACTTTTCTGGATCCATGTGAGCACGAAGGAACGAGGAGATCACACTGAGGGGACAAAGCCACACACACCATCGAATTCACCACTGTTCTATAGAATCCAGGTTCTAACTTTCAAAGTTCTAGTTAGAAGCTTATCAAATAGAGTATCCAATCATCTTATTTTAGTTAATTTTACTTTCAATATTGCCAGGGAAGCTTTGGGGATTGATAGTTTCTGAGAAACTATGATTCACTCCTCACTTCTGAGGTAGGATTGAGAGTCTTTCAAATAGATTAGATAAGTTATTTCATTATTTACAATAGATTCACAACTACACAGGAAAGTAGCTATACTCGGTTGCTTTGTTTGTTTTAAATTTGTTATTAGATTAGTTGTCAATTTCTAGATATATTAAAAAAGTTGCTCTTTCAATTTTGTTCAAATAGTTCATCAGAAAAATACAAAAATAGAGAAGTTATATATGCTATAGATATACTTCACATAGTTAATTTTACTTTACTGCAATTAGATTTACATTGTTGCTTTTGTATGACAATCACGGGACCTAGAGAGCCCAGAGAATATGTATTCGAACCAATCGTGCCCCAACCCAATCTTGTCATAGTAATAACTGATATAGATCAGAATCTTAGGATCCAAGTCTTCCGAACAACAACAAACTTACAACAGATCACCTTCCAGTTAAACGGGTTAAATATAGAAGACGACCAAGCACACACGTTTTGGTCAAATCAACCAAACTACAGATTACCCTAGATACATATCCACATGACTGTAGAAGGGATTGAAAGAGAGAAAACATTCGGTTGTGATCCTTTGGTCCCATAACCAGATGATGCAGGAGATACTCTCATAGACATGATACTAGCTTAAGAATTCAGTTGCACGAATGCCCGTGAGATACTCGAGAAGATCGCACAACTATTAATTTTGAATATAGAGGCCAAAAAGCATATGACTATTAGATACTAGGGATTAGGGAATGAATCCATACATGACCATAAAGAGACCACAACAACCGCGAATCTACGGTTGTGACCGACAAATCCCATAACCCAACAAATCCATAGGTGAATCGAGATATAGATGTCGGCTTACGCATATTAGTATTCGATCTACTCCATTCCCACCTATACACATATTAGTATTCGTTTGTGATCCTTTGGTCCCACAACTAGATGCAGGAGACACTCTCACAGACATAGATACTAGCTTAAGAATTCAGGTTGCACGAATGCCTGTGAGATACTCTGAGAAGATCACACAACTATTAATTCTAAATATAGAGGCTGAAAAGGTGTATGACTATTAGATACTAGGGATTAGGGAATCTGAATCCATACATGACCATAAGAGACCACAACAATCGCGAATCTACGGTTGTGACCCACAAATCCCATAGCCCAAAAATCCATAGGTGAATCGGATATAGATCTTTGGCTTACACATATTAGTATTCGATCTACTCCACTCCCACCCATAATCATCGAATAGTTATCCTGTTAGACGTAGTAGCTAATAAAGATAAGGAGTTCGGACTAGACAGATAATCGCCCGTAGAGTCCACCATACCCATCATCCACCCTATGACCCCGTCTCTGCGGAGATATACACGAAACTATCCCAGTCATTTTCCGCGTATCCCACAACCCATGGACCGAATCATGCAGAGCTCGATATTGATTGGAGCCTTGAGCATCATCCTCGCGATTGATCCATCACAATAGTTCAGTTATGAGGGCCTTCTTTTCCTTAGATTCACAGTTTCCACCGGTGCGCGTTGAAGACATAAGATTGCCTAACTAGTTTGTCCGCATCCCACACGTATTCCATCCCCACCAAATTTGCCTTGGCACGACCTCGGGAGGTCGGGTGCGAGGAAGAGTTACTTGTAGATTCCCACACTCACTTGTCACTTTTCCATCGTACAATGTTCAAGTCCTAATCAATTAACCGGTGAGAGGAGTATATCGATGTGTTGATTTTATTCGTGAAGTTTTAAGCAGTTTGTGATAAGTGAAATGCAAAAGGTTAGATCCCTTATTTAGGCTATGTGAGCAAGTAAGATGCATGCATTTCATTTTAGAAAAAATTTGAAATGTGACGTTCAATGCGAGACAATTTCTTAGAAAAGGGAAATTACAATGCGAGTAAAGTGGAAAATAAGGAAAACCGAGTAAAACACGGAGAACGCTTTCTCCCATTATTTTACTTTATGTGTTAATGACATTTGTGAAGGTGGTAGTCGGTGATTGGGAATATCCTGGGTACCCTAGAATTATACCATTCACGATCGTGGATGGGGTCGATGAAATTGTTTTGAGCTGGGCATTTGTTTTAAATATTGGTTTTGACAACGTTGTTGAATGGGTCGTAGACACTACCCTGCAAAATCGAAGAACACAATTAGCCACTTAGTCTGAAATGGTGTCAAGGAAAATGGAAAGATCATAAAATAGTTATACGATACATAAAGCAAATGGAATAGAAAAATAAGTAATCAAAATATGATAGTGTACAAATTAAATAAGGATATCAGACTACTTAGGATTAAATAATAAAGGAACAATGCATCTTATCTAAATGAAACAAAGTCAAAATGGCCTAAATAACAATAAAAATGATTGTTGATTTAATATAATCTATTAAAAGGAAAGGATTTACCCGAGTGGAGTTTGATTGACAACTTATTTGTGACAAAGATTGAAAACTAACATTGGATGGTTTCCACCTCATAGTTCGGCGATGACAAAGACAACACAACATAGGCGGCACATCTTGACAAAAAAGGAATACGTGGCCCAAGCCACAAGTTAATGGGTTGGTTATGCCTTTGAAAAACTTTCTCAACTACGACCACCCATGCATGTCGGCAAACTAATACACCTCACACCGAACCAAGCACTAAGGAGCACTCCACGTGGGAGAATGGGGTGGTGTATCTTTATCAAGTTTTTATCAATGGAGGATCAGTTCAAATCGATGGCAGATTATTTCAAATCCTACTTTACATGAAGTTAATGTGTGGAGGGTGTGAATTAGCGGTGAGAGATAGGCGAGCCAAGGAAATTGATCATTGTATACTAAGAAGATGTGACGAAAATGATTACAAAAAGTGAATGCTCTATATACCCCTTAGATTGAATTTATACCAGCACAATTCTGATAAATGCAGTACCTACAATGTTAGGTTGTCTTCGAGATGGTGAGAGGATAAAAAAGTTAAAACAAAGTGAAAAATATCCAAATAAACTCTTTGATATTTTTGACAGTATATCTTAACAGCTATGTGGCGGTGGATTGTGGGTTCAGCCAACTACACATGGAAATGACTCTTCAAATGTAAGATGTCATAATGAGAATCATAGAAAAATCTAAATGAGAAATTTTTAATTAGATATGGTGCTAGAAAACGTGTAATAAAGAATTGTAAGCCAGTCACTGTAAAGAGACTGTACAGTCGCTACTTACAAAGCTTGCGTGGATTTAGAACTCAACTATAAACAATTGGAAATAATCAGGCATAAGAGGTTTATGAGTCTACATGGATATTCCTTTCTTACCAATACTCACAAAGCTTACGTGAATTTGAAACTGAGATGGAAACGGTTGTTAGAAAGCAAGAATTGTAAGCTAATCGTTATGCCTGTGTTGTTTAAAATTGTGTTGTAGAGAATTGTGAGCCTATTGCTATGAAGTGATTGTACAGTCACTACCCACAAAGCTGTGTGAATTCAAAACTAAAATGGAAATAATTTCTCAAAAATCCTATTAATTTGAGTGTGATTATAATAAAATATCCATTTGGAGGACGTGGCCATCAATTTCATGGTTATGGAGCATGACTGAAGATCACCACGACTGAAATATTTTTGTTGTATGTCTGTTCTCTGTCCAAGACGAAGTGAGGGAATGAATTGTATTGGTATTCGGGGGAGAGGTAGCTTGGAATGAAACTCAGTGAAAGGGGATCATGGCTCAAGTTGGGTAGTGGGATGGCGAACTACAATGGGTAGGTGGGAGTTAGTTGGGAGGTGAGTGGAGATAGCTCGACCGATGCTGGATTTACGGGAAGCAAGTGGAGGAGGTGTGGTGAAGGAGTCATGGAGAGAGGCTAGATAGGAGATGAGGAAGATTTAGGTGAAGTGGGTAGAGAGAGAGGTAACCTGGGGAGTGAGCAGAGTTGTATGGTAGCTCAAGTAGGGAGCTCGGTGAAGGGTTGTGTGGAGTGGAAAGAATAGGCATTGACAAGTGGATTCGGAGGTTGGATTGAGGTGTGGGATGAGAGCTCGGTGGGGAGCCTGTGTAGGGAATTAGCTCACCGGTGAAGGGGTTGGAGAGAGGTGGTTAGAAGGGAGATGGGGTGTTGAGAGGGAGTAACTCGGCCGACTTGGCCGAGCTAAGGAGATTAGGGGATAGGGGTAGTGTTAGGATAATAACTCTTGTTTTATTTTTTATTATTATTATTTTTTTGATGTTTTTTTTTAATTTAATATTTATTATTTAGATTTTTTTACATTTATTGATTATTATGATTAATATTTTCATAATGACAAAAATAACTTTATACTAACTACGAATAACAAAATAACAAGCCGATTGAAAACAAAAAGACCACTTACCTCCAAGATGACATTGACCCCTAAATGTAAGAAGGACACCACACTGGTGGAGACAACTTTAAACCCTACAAACAAGTGATCGAGAAAAATGAAATATTTGCAAGTGAACGAGATCTATGAAACATGATAACTATTATACTTACGACACATGTGCAAGACAAGTAAGGGAACAAAAAAATAACAAGAACTTGGGTTTGGTCCCACCGGCGTGCCAAAATGTCAGACAGAAACCTTGTTCTCATGCGGGTGAAAACCGATACTAGAAGCCACCAAAAATTTGAATGATGAAGGGCTTGGGACCTCAGATGCGGATATGGATCTACGAGCACAAAGAAGATAGATATGTGATAAAAGAATATATATTTACAAAACTAAAAAAGATGTGATTAAATAACAATATGCGGGGGTTGCGGACAATACCGGTTCCAAGAGGATGTTAACTCCCTTGGAGGATGTCAACCCCCATGTCTAGAAAGATAGCAATAAATGATGAACAATAGATATCATGCAAAAATAATGAAATACAAAATGACAAGTAACTAAAATGACAAGAGGAATTAGCTTGTGCTTTGATATGGAGATGAAATGGGCATCAGGATGGCAAGATGACAAACAATGGAAAAGATTTCTCCCACACTCCTCACCTCTAACTTCTAATAATGGAAAATGTTTTCCTTGACCTCAAACTTGCAGAACTTAACTAAGCACTTTCTTCTCCTTTCCTAAAAAATTTGGTAAGCAAAGATTTCATGTTGATTCTTCCTCTTCTCTTCCGGGTTTGGTATAAGTCTAGGTCCGTGTCCCTTTTGAAAGAGGGGGGAAAACCCATATTTATAACTTGGAGGTGAGGTTAGATTGAGGTTAACAAATAATTGGGGTTGGGTAAAGTAACTGGGTTAAGAGACATGATGTGATCAAGCGAGGCACATGGTTTGAATTTATTAGGTGGAGTGGGAACATGATTGACATGGTAGGTGAGATAATAGATTCCATTTTTAAAATTAAGAAATGGGTGTCAGATGGGTATATTATTACCCATGAATTGAATAAAATTGATATGGGAGATAATGTTAAATTTTAATTATCAAATGGGTCCACATAGAGTCAATTTGATAATTAATTAATTAAGGATGAGTAAATAGATGGGATTTACTAAAATTTAAGAAAAAAAGTGAGAGGGAAAATGGAATGAAGGAGAAAAAATGTGGAGGGGTGTTATTCGAAAAATTGGTGTCTACAATAGGTACAAGTCCTTTTTGGTTTCATCAAATCCCTCCTTGCAAGTGATAAAGTGCTTGATCCTACCCCTCTGACTTCAATGCCTCCTCCCATTATCCTGTCTCTGTTTAAGAAGTTTAATCTATTAAGGACATTCATAAGCATGCTGCTTATGGAAAGGAAATTGAAGCAATGGTTGAGGGAATGTTGATGTCTAGTTTGAATTTCATTGATGAAGCACACAAAGCATATGACAACATTTCTCTAGGCTAAAGTTAGATTGATCCCAAAAACATTAGCTCGAAAAGGAACTTAAAATTTGGTCAGAATGCATTCAAGATCTGAGACTCATGAAGGATACAAATGAACAAATTCTCCTTGCACATAAGATTTTTGATGATTCAAAGAATAATCTTTCCAAAAATGGGTTTTCAAAGATAGAATGGAAGATAAAAGTGCTAGAAGAAGCAATTGATGAACTCAAGAGCATGGTGCAAAAGGGAGAAGCATTCAAATCTGCAATACTTGCTGAATTTCTAGCTCTTTAGTGCCAATTTTATAAAGATAATTCTACAGAGAGGCACACAATACAAGAAATTAAAGAAAATTTTAGAGCACTCATCAAGGAAGACATATTCAGGCCTAAAACTGTGACTAAGAAGAAAGTGGAAGAAATTAGTGAATTGCATAATGTAGTCATAGAAGTAACCAAAGGATTAGTGCAAAATGCATATATGGGAAAGGATATGGAGGATTCCTTCGGCGGTTGGATAAATGCTATGACAAATACCACCATTCCCAGAGGTATGGAGATTACTAAAGCTCTTGTTAAATTCAAGAATCAAATACTCAAAGTGAAGACTCCAGCAACACCTTCTACAAGTGTTCCTTCTCCTAGTTCATAGGTTCTTCTTTCTAGTCAATATAGTTCAAAAGTTAGCTTTATTATTTTAAAATATGTGAAATTTTAAATAAAGCTAACCAAAGTGTAATTCATTAATTAAGTGGAAACACTTAATTAAAATATTATGGAACTAGGAAGGTTAGTTACAACCACCCTTATGCCTATATAAGGCTTTCTCTCATTGTAAAATGGGTTGGTTTTTTATGTTTTGAATGTAAAAATATAGAGCTACCAAAAGATCAATACAGAAGAAGTTCTTCCCTCTCTTTTCTGCGACCTTTCTATTTTTGTTCTTTAGCTTGTGAATGTGGATTTGATATATTTGGATATGAAACTTTGTGTTCAATTCAGTTGATGTAATGCTGAGAACTTTGTGTCTACTGCATATATGTCATGTATTCAAATATATATAGATTCATGTGCCCTTGAGATTTCATGTATGCATAAGTAGGATATTATTTTACAATCTATATATCTAAAAGTGTTACCATTTCCATTCCTCAAATCATTGATTCTTCCACCTCTTTTTCTTTTGTATTGAGAATGATTGAATATGGATACATTTGATGCATCAAAATCCTCATTTGAATATTGATAGATTGTATATTTGTAAATAAGTAGGTTTTTTTATTTTATTTGGTGAATAAGGAACCTATTCCATAAAGATGAGGATTACTATCCCTTGGACTGCTTGTGTTGTGATACAAATTTTCCAACCAACAGGTATATCTTTGTGTGACCTCTCTATAAGATAATTTGGAACCCTAAAACTATACATATACATATGTATGTGTGTGTATGCACACACACATATGCATATATATGTGTGTGTATGTATACATATACATACATACATATATGTATGTATGCACATATGTATGTATGTATGTATGCATGTATCCATGTATATTTTTGGCTGAAAATTTTGTAGTTATGAATGTGTCAACAAGATTCAAGGATGATAGTTCCTCCTCTTTAATGGGGAGGTTCCCTTATTTAAACAAAAACTTGAATCCTAAACTATTTACAAATATAAATTCTATCAAATCTTGATGAGGATGTTGGTTCCATTAAGTAATTTTATAATTTTGAATATAGGGAAAATATTAAGAGAAGAGAAAACTTGAATGAAGGAAGAGAAGAGCTAACAACACTTTCAAATAAGAAGGAAACATATCTTATTCTACTCCTGCATGTCAAGTATAACTCAAGAACACATCTAAATATAATGAAATCCACTACTGTAAACAAGATACAAATTGAATCAAATTTCAATGATTCTTGGCACACAAGGGTGAACACAAAGTTTCAAAGATATTGAAAACATGTAAATGGTGTAAAATACCGAACATAGATAAGAAAGAAAGATAAATATAACAAGAATGAAAGGAGAGAAGGTTTTCTTCTATACTCAAAATTAATATCCTTTACATCAAAATCCCCAACATCCAACCCCTTTACAATTGAAACTCAATCCTTTTATAGGCAAGAGGGGATGAATAACTACTTGAACTAACTAATTATTAATTAAGTGACTAATCACTTAATTAGTTAGTTACACTTAAAATGAATTTACATTAAATATTCCTTTTACAAAAATAAATTCAATGAAAAAATATAACAATTAGCTATGTTCAGTACTAGAAGAAGGAAGAGAGGAAATAAAAAATGTGGAACATTTAATTTTAACATGTGCGTCTAGAATTTTGTGACTACAATCGATATTTATGTTTCCTTTGACACAATTTCACCCGATTTCTTAGTTTTTATGAGAAGTACTTGATGAAATAGATAAGGTAAAGGTGGTAAGAGGAATACCTGATTTGGGATGTTTAAAGGTTGTATGCGCACGTATCTGAATCCTGAATCAAAGTGATTGTGAGGCCTTCCTTTTGGCTAGGAGGAACTACCTGTATAAGAACCAAAACAAGACCACCAAAGAGAGTTAAACAATATATGCAGTGGCATGCCTAGCATGTGCTAGATCCTGGAAGTGCGATACTTCCTAGATGGCTGTCAGTCCACTGTTTAAAATAATTCAATGCTGAAATAAAGTAAATATTGTCCTACTGTAGTTTAATATGATTTAGGAATCTCATACAAACACAATAGGATATATCTAATCTAACAGGCTAGGCTAGAAGGAGATCCAGAGGTCAAGTAGGTTGGTTATAGGTGAATCTAAGCTAACAGGCTAGGTTAGATACAAATCTGAAGGTCAAATAGGTGTTCAGGTAGGTATAGGCTAGGAACAATGAGGTCAGGTTGAATGTGAGTCACAAACAAGTTTCTTGTTTTGGTAGAGATAAGGAAAATAGAGACCGACCACGGTTCTACAAAACCAATGACGGTCTTACTGTAACCGGCAATGGTTAGAGAGAATCGATGACGGTTAGGTCGGGAATTGGTAAAATCACACAGTTTGAGTTTTGGGAGTTTTGGGGCAAAAGTGGAGTTGGTGGAAGGTAGGGATTGATCACAGAGGGGGTGTAAATATGTTGTAAAGGTATGAGATTACTGAAGAGGTCAAATAGATAATTAGGCAAGGTATTAAGACAATTGGGTAT
Source organism: Taxus wallichiana var. yunnanensis (assembly GCA_018340775.1). Taxonomy (NCBI): domain Eukaryota; kingdom Viridiplantae; phylum Streptophyta; class Pinopsida; order Cupressales; family Taxaceae; genus Taxus; species Taxus wallichiana. Next base: position 586,722,445 of record CM031236.1, read on the forward strand.
AGAAGGTGGCTGAAACTGGAGAGAGGGAGTGGACAAAGGGTGAAGGATTAAGTTCCTTTACCAAAAGTATTGTAGATGTTGATAAGCAGATGAAATAGTCTGGATGAGGATATTTAATCTTTTGTTAGGTACATGTCTAAAGAATGATGAAGAGGTTGTTTGTGTTGGAGAATCTTTGGGTAGAAAGTTTCCTTTGTTGTGCGGTGTATTTGGTTGCCTTTGTTGATCTCCAATCAGTCTTCGTTCTGCTGCTGCGTCTGTAGAGATTGAATTTATGATAAGAAGTTTCAAATCAACAATGAACAACCAACAATCAACAACCCATATTATAAAGTCAGTAGATGGGTCTAAATAGGCCATTTGGTTCATCCCGGTATAACCGACGTTGGTTTAGGGTAAACCGGTGTCAATTTAGGTAAATCTACGTCGGTTTGGGTGAGATATCTCGGAGTTTTTCAAAAGTTGCTTGGGAAGTTGTTCCACCATTTGATAAGGGTCTCTTATTTTCTCAGGGCAAAAACCGACCTTAGGAGGCTTTTAATGTGAGGTGAGGGGATGGGTCTAATGTTAGGTTTTATTTAGGACATTGGTTTAGGGTTTAGGTTAATGGGTCAAATGATGGGGGTGGTTAGGTGAGGTGTATTTAATAAAGGCAATTATATTAAATAGATGTGTGAGGGTAGTGAATTAATTTAATGTAAATAATTAAATTAATATGTGTGTGGGTAAAAGGTCATTAACTTAATTAAAATAATTAAATTAATATATATGGAGATAAATGGAATTAATTTAATTAAAGTAATTAAATTAAAATGTGTGGGGTGCAGGGGGTAGGTGCTAAGGTGTTGAGGATGAGGAAGTGATTATAGGGCTGAGGTAGGGGACCAAGGTGATTACGACACGATTTCAGTGTCTACATTTTTCCCCTTCTTGTTGTGTAGCTTGTATTGGTAAGCAACGTGAACAAGAATAAAGTGTGGTTGCCCCAAGTGGGAATGAGGGTGATCCCCCTCAAACCAAAAACTGATGAGGTAATAGAACACATCGGCAAGTGGTTTGATAAAAGGTGATGTGAAGAAGAATAGTGAAAAATGGGGAAAGGAGTAAAGGGAAAATCGGGCATATAGGTAAACGGGTAAATGGGCCAAGGTCAAAGGTAGTGGTAGTTGAACACACGCACACGTATAAAATGTGACATGGTACCAAGTTGAAGAGCTTGCAAACTCTACATCATCTAAGGTCGATAGGTTTATCCAAACAAGGTTGAAGTGATTCTAGTATCCAAGGTATAGGATATGGTCAAGAAGCACAACGTAGGTTAGGTGTAGGAATGTTTAGGTATGTTCGGTACACCAAAGGTAGGGTTAGGATAAACGGTCATGACAATAGGCAAGGTAAGGTCATTAGGTCAATAAACACAGGTAACAGTGCCATAAGGTATAGCAAGCACATGGGGTCCAAGGTCACAAATAGTTTTCTCGGGTCCAGGTAGAAATGTCACAGCATGGGTAAGGCCGAGGTAGGGATAAAAATAAGGAGATGCCAATCGGCTAACGAGGTGAGGTTAAGAAGGTGGAGGGCCAGAGAAGAAGGTAAAGTGGTCCAGGTAGGTATAGGGGAGGCAAAAAAGAGGGGAGGTAAGGAAAATGAGGTCAATGTGAGGGAAATGAGTATGTAGGGTAACCGACATGGTCAGTATGAACCGATGACGGTGGAGAGGAACCGATGGTGGTTGGCTAGGGTAGAAGACCAACAGTGGTCAAGGGTTAACCGATGTTGGTTGAGTTAGGTAGGTTATAAAAGTGAAAAACCCACATTTTAAAAATTCATTTGTGCATTTGGAAAAGGAGAAAAGGACAAGAAGAGAGAAAAGAGGAAGAGGACAAAAGAGTATGGGTAGAGAGCTTGGTTGGCGAGCCACGTAGGCATGGCGGAGGCCGGAGAGGGATCGGGAGGAGTGGTTCCACCACGATGGAGGCAATGGGATCGGTAGGATTCAAACCTTTTGATTCATTGTTTGGTGAATTTGATGCAAAATATAGAAAAGATTAAAAAATGGGGGTTTGGGGGAAAGAATTTCAAAATGGGAAAAAGAGAGGGAAAAGGGAATGGGGAAGGGTAGGGGGTAGGGTAAAAGGGTAAGGTAGGAACAAATAAGGGTGTAAGGAGGGATTTGGGTGGGTAGAATGACTAGGAAGGGAAAAAGTAGGGTTGGGAAGTTGGGGCGGGTGGCACGACAGTGACCGATGTCGGTCGACTTGTGGCCAACGTTGGTGGGTAGTGACCGGTACCGGTCATAAGAATAGTGACCGGTGTCGGTCAAAGGGAGACTGTGGTCGGTCTGGGGATAATCGGGGTCGGTTAATCTAAGTGTAAATTGGGATAAAAAGGGAAGAGAGTAAGGGTAGGGTGGGAAAGAAGTTAGGTGAGAGGGGAAGGGTTTAGGGTGAGAAAGTAGGGTAGGTGGGTAAGGGTTGAGGGTGGTTTGGTGAGGGTAGGGTAGATAGTTTCAGGTGGATGGGTTTGGGTAGGTGTGGGTGAGGGTTAGGGTAGATAGGTAGGGTAGATGGGTTTGGGTAGGTGTGGGTGAGGGTTAGGGTAGATAGGTAGGGTAGATGGGTTTGGGTAGGTGTGGGTGAGGGTTAGGGTAGATAGGTAGGGTAGATAGGTTCGGGTGGATGGGTTTGGGTAGGTTTGGGTGAGGGTTAGGTTAGATAGGTTCGGGTGGATGGGTTTGGGTAGGTTTGGGTGAGTGACAAGGCCAACGGGATGGGGGTGGGGAAAGAGATTAGGTTAGGATGTGGGGTAAAAATAAGGTAAGTTGGGAAGGTGGACTAATACATTGCTTTTGTGGGATGTAAGCCTAAGATGAGCTACGGATGAGGGCTCGGGTGCCGCCCTTATTATTGACAGTACGGGTGATCACGACGTAGGTAGAGTGGTAGCATGTGGCAGAGGTGGGATTGATAGGTGTGCGGTGCTACGGCATGTAGTCTAGGAGGCGAGTCTTATGGTTTCCCTCATCGATAGATGGGACTCCGATGACCAAAACCTTCCATTTACCGATGGGGAGATGACGATCACCCTAGAGGATGTCTACAGGATCCTGTGGTTGCCCATATTGGGGGCCCAGGTTTATTCCATCTCTTGAGGCATTTGAGGAGTTCTGCTTTGTTTTTGGTGAGGGTGTAGCAGATATGATGTTCCATAAAGCACTAGCCTAAGCTATGGAGTGATGTATAGATCTCATCCAGAGGAGATGAGGTTAGTGGTGCTCATGATGGAGGTAGTGTGCTGCTTCGCATTTCCGGATGCGAGAGGGGGATGATTCTCGAGGTCATTGATGGAGTCCTCCATGACATGATGATATAACGAGACATGGTTCGCATGGGCACCGCATTCTTGACGTAGGTTTAGGTGTAGAGAGCTATGGGCCTATGGGTGACTATGGAGGTTCAACATCTGTTGTGTCATACTACTACATTTTTGGGCTTATGAGCACATTGTTTGTGTTTGACTAGTGGGGATGCCCCAAGTAGATGCATTCCCACGGAGAGTTTTGAGAGTGGGGTACAGGCGGTGGGTACCGGCCATGGGAGAGGCCCAAGGTGCCAGAGCTACACATGATGTAGCTTATTACAGGAGGTTACTGGAGGGGCTATCCGGGGTGGACATCATTTGGAGGCCATATGTGGGCTTCCCCTCATACAAATAGATGGCCATGGAGCTAGTTGGGATACATATACATCTGTGCATAGAGGGGAGGAGAGTGGGAGAGCATGAACATATACATGTAGAGTGGGTTAGATGCCAGTTTGGATTGGTCCAGGGTGTACCACCTCCATTCCCTCAGTACCGAAGAGATGATGTGGAGAGACCTATGTCTCCACCATGACCCATAGTGCCGGAACTAGGCAGAGGAGTAGCCAGTAGATGTACAGATTGATGATGTTAGGGTTGCAGATGGGTACAAGTGGTGGGCGGCACAACTGAGAGCTATACCACTAAGGCTAGGGTAGCTAGACTTAGCCACCATCATAGTTCAGAGAGATACCCTACAGGGGCAGGTGGTTACTTTAGTGACGCAGGTTGGGATCATGCAGGGGCAGCTTATAGGTTCAGAGGCATAGGTTGCCCTCTTATAGACCCAGATAGCTACGCTACAAGCTTAATTAGGGCAGGGACAAGTACCTGCACAGGCGGAGGAGGGGGAGATGGAGATGGAGAGGAGGTAGGTGGAGATGGAGGAGAGATAGCCACTCTATAGGCATAGGTGCAAGCTTTACAGGCCGATTGGCCACACACAGTGCAGGACAGGTTACGGGTCTACAGGCCGATTGACAAAGAAAGACAGCAAAAATTACTACCCTATAGGCCCAGATACAGGCACAAGCACAAACTCCAAGGCCGACTCAAGATCTAGTAAAGATAGGGCATAGTGTAGGGTCGGGGGACATGGTCCCATTGTATAGGTACCCATGCAAGTAGCGAGAGCCATGACACCTCTACTGACAGTGCCCATGGCTAGGTTCAAAGATGCCCTAGGAGAGGCACGATATTAGTAGGATCATTTGTTAGCGGCCGGGCTAGATGTGCCCTCGTATGCCAAGTATAGAGCATAACAGGCCTCTAGTGAGAGGACTAGATCCCGACTCACAAAGTGTGGAGATTATAGGGGCCGGAGAGCCCAGGATAGAGTCATGGTGAGATCACTAGTGTACAAAGTGTTGGTCCGAAAATCGCCGAGTGGGCGAGATCTATAGATAGACAGGCAATAGTGTGCAGGCATATCCCCTCTTTGAGACAAAGAAAGTGAAATCTGGTTTATTGCTATTCTACCAAAGTAGGAATAGGTGCAAGTCTTACAAAGGTGCCTTCAAAGGGGGGTGTGGGATCTCATCCCAGTAGAGTAAGTTCTAATAAAAAAATAAAGGGATAAAGGAAGGAATAGAAGAAAGATGGATTTGAAAGGAGAAAAGAAATGAATTCCAAAGTAGAAAGGTCGAGGGTTTATGTTTGGGCCGATAGTAAACAGAGCCAAACTTACTCACATAAACAAACAAAGCAATACTATTAAACAAATGACAAAAGCATAGGTGAATCCAACAGAATAAGCATGCAGATCTAACTTAAGAAAGATCTAACACATAACATAGGAATTCAACACCAAGTCTCAATTTTTGTATTAATATTTTTTTCTATTACAAGAAAGCTCAAAATATTTCTCTCCTCACTTCTATTTTTCATACAAATTTGCTCACCCTCGAATACTATAAGTATCCAAGTATTTATAGAAGAAGAAGGAGAAAGAAGTAAAAAAGGAGCCAACAACTATTTACAAAATATCTAAAAGTCAAATGTTGACTTTGGGGCAATTTTGTGGATGAAAATCTCATGGTGCAACATGGATGATGTCATCATTTGTGCCAACATAATTTCAAATACTTTTACAAAAATGGGATTAATCCCAGGAGGAAGGAGCCTATTCGTTGTCATCCCTTGGCTTAAAAGGAGTGTCTTGATTTTGCTCAGGGGAGGTAATGTGAAATTAAGCTCGATACTCCATGAACTTGCTGACCATCGCTTGAAGTTGATCCTGAATGGGACCCTTGGTGTGATCCCTGATGACTTCGCAAGTTTCCTGTTCATCTCTGAGTCTTTCCGGGAGTTTGAAGTATTCATTTCCTGCCTCCATCAGGTATCTAACAAAGTCATGGAAAAACGAAGGTTGTTGATAGATTCTATATCAAAAGTGGCCTCTGACGCTAAACCCTGTGATGTGATTTCCTTGAAAATCTGAATAGTATCATCTGCCTTCCTCAAGGCGTACGATGCACCGAGCAACCCTGGAGACATTCTTAATATGATCTGCTCCATTTGATGCATGGCATCCAGGGATTCCTCCTTGATTTTTTCTATCTTTTCCAAGACAAACTCCATTTGGTCAACCCGATAGTCTAAAGTAGTAAGGAATTTGTTGGGTGCTCGTGTGTGATCAAAGACACCGAATTTCACCAAGTCATCGATTGGATTGAGCATCTTTGGATCGTCTCGTGTTGGAACCGACATGGTCCAACTCTTTGGAGATAGGCCCTACTATTGCCTGGAGTTCCTTATTAGCTTGATCTATATTTTGATAGAGCTCTATGAACTTTGTAATCACTTCCTCACTATCTTTGAGGATCTACTCTCTCCAGGGAAGACACTGTTACACCTTGCTCGCCAATCTTGGCATACTCATTTATCTTCTCTTGACTAAGAACTTCGGGAGGATTCGACGGCCATAGGAGGGCATTGCCCATCTTTTGCGCAGGCTTGAAGAAGATGCTTGTTTTGTTCTTTTAATATTCTCTTCTCTTCCTTTTCTTCTTGAAGCTTCTTGCAAAGGGCATCCACCGTGGATAAGGCCTCTCCTTGCATGCTCTCTGATGATGTTCCCATCATGACCCGAGTCACTGTAAAATCTATAGGAGACATATCTTCTTTCTTCTTTGTGAGATCAGGGTATGCGATCTCCATAACCCTTTCACCTGAAGCACTTTGAGAGAAGTGGGTTATAGCCTTTTGCTTCTTAGGCCCTTTAGCTGGAATAACAGAGAAGTCCATGGGTGCAATAAGGACTTTCCTCTTGTGCTGGCTTAGGTGTTTGGAGATCCATTATGGACTTAAGGGAGTGGGACCAGAGGAAGAGGAGGAAATGGAGGTGGAAGGAGTAACTACAGTAGACATGGGGAAATGTGTCGAGACACTTAGTGGTGGCATTGAGAAAGAAGCCAACACTCCAATGCTCACGGGGTTAGGAGTGACTGTAGGAGAGGAAATTGTGGGGGTGGAAGGGATTTGTGAGATGAGGGAAGAAATGTTGGGGGAAAGATCCGTAAGGGAAGAGAAGATGGAGGAAGAGGGAGGGGGAATGGTAGAAGACAGGAGAAGACACAACCAAAGGAGTGGTTGGTTGAGTGACATGAGGAGGGGAAGGAGGAGTGAGAGAGGGAATGGTTGGGACCTCACTAGTTGTAACAATGGCAACATCCTGAGTGGATGTGCCCGTTGGAGCACTGGCGCTTCTTCTCTTCTTGGGGACACTAAGTCCACAACTTGTTCCTCGGTTGTGGAAGGAGGGCTTTTAGGGAGTTATTTTTGAGCAGTGCTTACCTCTCCTTCTATGTCTTTTCCTTTGCCTTTAGGCAAGTGTTTCACTGGATGGTGCATCACCCAAGGGAGACATGGTAAAGTCTACCCCAAGGTAGATGATACCATTTTTCTTGCACCAATGCTCGGTGCACTGCAGAGTGCCTTTGACCCTTTCCTTAATAGTATGAGGGGCCTTGTTTCTATTAATTTTAGTAAATGGCCAATTGTCCCCATCCATGTCTAGATAGACCTGATCAACTTCTTGATCAGTTGCTTGGAAATCCTTTGGGATGATAGCCACACCATATTGAATGATCTCTACCAGGGCCAGATGGGAGTGATCCTTTCGTCTGAGCTCAACTTCGTGATATAGATCGATGTAGATATCTTCGATCTGAGGGATGTGAATTAGATCGATCTTTGCCCTTGGAAGGTAATCATGAGGATCAAAGGTTGGCCTTACTAGGAAATTATGCTTCAAATTGAGAAATTCAAGCTCTACAAACATCTCCTAGGCTTTGCTTTGTGAAGTGCAGTGTACCTGCCTACTATGGGAAGGAATTTATTTCCACCCTTCTTCCTTTTTAAACACTTCTCATGGTATGTGATAAGCTATCTAGACAGCTCCAATAGGATCAGTTTGGGTCCCGCATACCTCGGCAATTTGGTGGGCTCTCCCAAGAAGTTAGCGGCTCTGAGATAGGTGAAAGTGGGGAATTGCGTGAATAACTCTCCCCACTTATCTTTGGTGGTGACCACACTTTTGGTCATCCGACCGTAAGTCATGTTGGGCCTCAAGAAGCGAGATGACACCATAGAAGAAGACATCGTTGACTTTACCGGAATTGGGCTATTCTGTTCTCCGTCTTAGTTACGGATAGTACTCGTATATTTTGAATGGGGACATACCCCATACCAATTCAATGTTGGGTAGTCCCTCTCTGAGGTAGCAACATATACCACATAGGAGTTCATATAGAACCTCCTAGTTGTTAAAAGTTGTTGAAGCTGCTCCAAGATTGTGCTACTGATAATCTCTCCCCATTCAAAACGATGATCAGGAACATTTTTATTCATGGTTTCTAAATACCGAGCATCCATTTGTGAAAGTAATGGGCATCAGGAATCCCAAACACCCTACTCAGGAAGGTGATGGTGTCACTCAGATCCTCTGAAAAGTCACTACGATGAATGACTTGTGGCCACCTGCTTGTCACCTTCTTATTTTTGAGGTACACCTCATTCATTAATTACATACATTTGTCTTCGTTTTCATTCCATGTCTTCATGTAGTCCTCCTGGCTAACTGCTACAAAATGTCGATGGTGAGGGATACCTAACATGATTTCAAAATGTCGGGCCGTGAGGTTGATTATTACCTCGCCCTTCTCATTTTTGACACATCTTGTGTCCTTATTGTAATAATGACCCACAAACATCATGAAATCATTATTGATTGCGCTCACTTTGGGATCCTCAGCAGCAAAGTGCGGACCATCACAACCAATTTATCCATCCATGGGCTACCGTGACCTTCTTGGTTACGGCCAGAAGTCCTCCATGTTAATGTGCTAGAGATCCGAATATCCGATATCAAGATCACACTTTGCAAGAGATTCAGGCATTCTGACCCTTTGGTATTTATATTTCATTTCTTCTTTTGTTAGCCTAGCTTTACCCTTGGACTTGGTTGGCTTCTTACTCGATGAAGACATGTGTGAATCTGAGTTCAACTATTGATCTGCAAGAAGAATCAGGGAAGTCCATCATAGAAGAGCCATGTTAGCTGTTAAGTCATCCATAAAAGCTTACAAAATGAAAAGTTAGCAATTTATGAGCCTTTGGGTGCAAGGCGCAACTTTACTGTAGGTTGTAGGGACTTAGAAAAGTAAGGCGCACTTTGGGAAAGTGTTACATGGGAGAAAACAACGCCAAAAGGGGCGCAGGGCATGGAAAGGCTACACACAACATTCAAATGTTGGTGTCAAGGGATGTGCGCTTGTGCCATTAGAAGTATTTTTAAGTGGGGTGCAGATATGATTGGTGTAGCAAGGTCCCAGGATGCACCATTGGTGCAGATGTGGTAGATGCTACATGAGAGTGAGGTGCGCCAAGTGGTTTAGTTTGCACAGCGTGGGAAAGGTTTGCACAACATTCAAATGTTGTTGTAGTTGTTTTGGTGCCAGCGCTTGTGCCTAGGAATTTTGTAACATTTTTATAAGGCACAGAGAAGGCTTATGCCACATGCAGGGACAATGTGCCTGTGGCACGATTGTGTTTGATGTAACAAGGATGAAGTTTGTGCCGAAGGAAAAATATTGGGTTGATTGCAAGAATTTTATGATTTTCACTCTTTTGGCTAAGATTTTGATAGCAAGGGGTTAACCTTGGAAAAGCAAGAGACAGAGGAGAAAAGGGCAGGGGTCCATTTTAGAGAGAGCCTTCCCAGATTAGAATCATCTAGAGGAGAGTGAAAAATGGTTTGAAGGTGGGTTTTGCAATATGTGTTGGGATTGTGTTATCTTCTTAGGTTCATTGTTTATTATCAATCCTAATCACCTAAACCAACATAAAAACCACAACAAATCCACAAGAAGGGCAAGGGCCACTTACTAGGAATATATAACGATAAAGGGGACGAAGTGGGGTCCACGAATGCAACAAATGGCAACACGCGGGACTGGGGAATGCCGACAAGTACGAGGAATAAATTTTTCATGTTTTTTGAATTGTGAAAATGACAGGTCAGACGCACCTATATATAGCAAAAAGTGCAATAAATGTGCCACCAAATTTTTCTATGGCGCACTTAAGTGGATGTCGACACAATGGGATTTTTGCGCAATGGCGTAGCTTTGGGGGTGTCAACACTATGTTTTTAGCGCCTACAATGCACTTTAGAGAGGCACAACATTTAGAGTGTTAACAAGATGGCACATGTGCCTGGCGCACTTTTTATAGGTGCAACTTTTGGAGTGTTGACATTCCTTAGAATGCGTCAAGAGAATAGAGCGCAATTTTGAGAGGTGGAAAATTTGGAGTCCGACACTCCTTAGGATGTGCCAAAGAAATAGAGGGGCATAATTTTGGTTGATGTAACAAGAATGAAAACTGTGCCAACCCAAAAAGGTTGAAAATGACCAAGTTCTAAAAACTAGATTTTCCGGAAAGGGATTTAATGTCATTTTGAATGTTAAGGGACCTCAACGGGGGACCAAAATGGAAATTTTGGTATGGTTACCTGCAAAACCGCCCTTGTCAATTTTACAGGATAACATACGAGGCCAGCCCAGGTAAGGGGCCATCAGCAGGAGGTAAGGTAGGTGCCGGGCCCTAGACAGGTGTGACAGAGGGGTCGGGAGAGACACAACCACAGGGAGCATTCCTTGACATCAGATGGGGAGATGATTGACCTACATGGACTCGGCTGTGTCCGAGTCATTTTGTATGTATTATATATGATACCGCCTACGTCTTTGAAGAGATTGTTGTATTTATTATTGTGTTGTACATGATACCGGCTTGCGTGCCAAATATTTTTGTATTGATTCATTCATTCTTTTTGTATATATGAGACCGGCCTATGTGCTGATGACATTTTGTATCATATATCGGCTTACATGCCAACATTTTGAGATGATGGCTATGATGATGAGAACAGATCATGGATTTTGAGATACACAATTATTGATTTATATGATGAGATTCATGGTATTTGGTGATGTGTTGATGTGTTTATAAGATATTGGTTTATGGCTTGTGTTAGATGAGATATGGATTTGTTACTTTGTATTACATGAGATATGGGTTTTTGGTTTGATATGGATAGAAATTAGGTGAGTTAGGAATGATGGAGTCGAGTCGGTTTAGGCATGGATTGAGTCGGGTTGTTAGGCATGGTGGAGTCAAAGTTATAGGCATGGTTGAGTTAGGTTGTTAGGCATGGATCGAGTCAGGTTGGTTTAGGCATGGATTGAGTTAGGTTGGTTTAGGCATGGTGGAGTCAGGTTGGTTTAGGCATGGTGGAGTTAGGTTGATAGGCATGGTGGATTTAGGTTATAGACATGGATGAGTTAGGTTGTTAGGCATGGATTGAGTCGGGTTGTTAGGCATGGTGGAGTTAGGTGATAGGCATGGATCGAGTCGGGTTGTTAGGCATGGTGGAGTCGGGTGATAGGCATGGATTGAGTCAGGTTGGTTTAGGCATGGATGTTCATTTTGGTATTTTGGTAACAAATGGCAATGTAAATGTATGAGATGGTGTAAAATGTGGAAAATGCTAGTTATGTATGAAAATGTGAAATAATATAAATGGTAAAAGTTATGTGGTATATGGTTTAGATGTCGAGGTTTTTGATATGAACATGAAATCAGGTAAAGGTGGGGAAAATGGTTAGGGTAAAGAGTGGCCTAGCTAACCTTCCAGGGCCCATGCCCCGGAAGTCTTTGCCTACATAGTCCTAGCGAAAAGGGACCTCAGGCTGATGTAGTTCTCCCATAAGCTAGGGAAGAATATGAGAAGATAGAAGAATAGGTAGTGAGGTTGATAGTTAGGTTAGATTTGAGGTCATAGGTATGATTAGGTCAAGGTCGATTAGGTTAGGTGGAATATAGGTAAATAGGTATGGGTGATTTTAGGTCGATAGGTAGTGTTGATTCCAGGCCATAGGTATGATTAGGTCAAGGTCGATTAGGTTAGGTGGAATATAGGTAGATAGGTATGGGTGATTTTAGGTTGATAGGTAGTGTTGATTCTAGGCCATAGGTATGATTAGGTCAAGGTCGATTAGGTTAGGTGGAATATAGGTAGATAGGTATGGGTGATTTTAGGTTGATTGAGGTGTGAGAAGAAAACCCCAAAAGGCAGGTGTCGAGGGTCTAGTCCTATATAGGAAGATCAAAAGGTAATGAAGAAGAGAAAAGATAGGAGGGGGAAAGAAAGCCACCCGATTGGAAAGGATCAAAATGTATGAAACACATCTACATATAGGCTAGTGAACGTAAGACCCTAAAGACATTACATGATTGATTACTCTAAAGGTGAAGAATAGTCACAAAATCACCAAATGTTGTAGGTTTAGTAGGTCCCTTGAGGCAGTATGAGGTGAAAAGACATCGGGTCGGGAGGTGAAGGTAATTGGGTCATAAAATGGGAGGTAAAATGCCTTGGGTAACTGAGCCAAGATCACAATAGGCAAGTCCATGACGAAAAATGTTACTTTTATTTTTCTTTTCTTTTTTCTTTGACTTTTTAGATAGACTGATCAATGATGGAAGTCTATACGAGATGAGTATATGTCTCCTTGAGGTCTTCACGAAGCTGATCGATGCGGGAAGCTTCTGAATTTTGATTTTTGAGAAAAATAGTCCTCTTTTGGAAAGATTATGTAGAGAGTTGTGAGCTTTTATAGCTGTCCTTCGAGGGAGTAGTCTACTTATAACAACAATTGAAGGTGGAAGATGTCCTTTTGAGGGATTCATCTTTTATATTGGAAGTTTGACTCAAGGAGTTGATCCCTTATATTGGAAGATGTCCTTCTGAGGGATTCATCTTTTTTTTTTTTTTTTTTGTTTTTGGCTTTTAAGTCATGGACGAGACTATAATGAAGCATTTGGTTCTTGTTGAGAAGGCAAGGGTGAACGACCATGGGATCTCATCTAAAAGAAGATGAAAATTATCCATGAGAATCATGCCATGTGCAGAGCCATGGTGCACATATTTAAGATAAGGAAAAAGGGTGATAGATAATCACATGATGCTTGTGTAGTCGTTGGAGATGAGGTGTGGAAAAGAAAAAGGTAAATGGCGCTCAAGGGATGCTCATGAACTAGGTAGATAGTGATGTATGACTAGAAGTCAATAGTAGAATGGTTGAAGATGCAAGGCATTGAGGGGCTTAGGTTTGGGATTACCATCAAGGGAAGACACGCGATAAGCACCTGATCCATAGTCATGGGTCATGATGTATGGTCTAAGCCAATTAGGAGCAAATTTGCCCTGTTTGCTTTTTTTCTGCTTTGGTTACGTGTTGATTTTCCTTGAGGATGAGGTCACCGACCTTGAAAGTGCATTCATGGACACATTTTTCATAGGCACGCTTAATGCATTTTTGGTAGACTTGAAGATGGTCGAGAGCGTGAAGACGACGTTCATCTAATAACTCAAGTTGTGCTAAACGGTCTTGGCGAAAGTCATCATCAGTAAGCATATCTTGAAGAGAGATACAGAGAGACAGGATCTGAACTTCGAGAGGCAAAAAGTCTTGTACCGTAGACCAGAGAAAAGGGAGTGGCAGCGGTGGAGGTGTGAATACTAGTACAGTATGCCTAGAGGGCGAAAGGAATGTGCGTATGCCAATCCTTCCCAGTATTATTAACCACTTTCATGAGAATTTTTTTAGGGTTTTGTTGGTGGATTCGGCTTGGCCATTGGTTTGTTGGTAATATGGTGAGGAGAAAATAAATTGGATATCGAAGGCGTCACAAAGCTTCTGTAGAGTTTTTTTTTTGAATTGTTTGCCATTATCAGTGATAAGGTGATGTGGAACACTGAAGCGACAAATAATGTGATGAGTGATGAACTCACATATTTTCTCAGATTTAGTGGAGATGAGAGGTATGACTTCAACCCATTTGGTGTAATATTTGATAGCGGTGATGATCCATTGATGTCTTAGGGAAGAATGAGGATTGATTCTCTGACAAGATCCAAACCCCATTGAGAGAAGGGCCAAAGGTCACAAGCGACCTGTAAGGCATGACTAGGTGTGTGATGAAGGTTGGAATGTTGTTGGAACTTTACACAATACTTAACATAGTTGCAACAATCATGATTGAGGGTCGGCCAATAATAGCCTAGGCGAAGAATGCATTTAGCAACAACAAGGCCATTGAAGTGACCTCCACATATGCCATCATGAACTTCTTTAATGGTATAGGGGATTTTGAGCTAGTGAGGCATCGTAAAAGAATACCATCAAATCCTCATTTATAGAGAAGGCCACCCATGATGACATAATGAGAGGCCTTTTTGAGAAATGCGCGTTGTCCATTACGTGTGAGATCAGGAGGCAATATAAAAAGGGAAAGGTAGTCCGCATGTTCGCTTATACCAAAGGTCTTGTGTATTCGGTGAGGTAGTTTGGACAAGGTTAACCCAAAAAGATTTATAAGAAGGTCTTGGTATGCACTTTATGGTAACAAAAATGTTTGAATGGCGAGTGAAAGCAGTATTTGGGAATTGAGGCAGGCCATGGTATCCGCAAATTTATTGGTGGATTGTGAAATGGTTTATATTTTATAGTGGTCAAAGGTATTCAAAATGATGCCGACGTAACATTTGTATTCTTGAAGTATTTCATTATGACACTGATAAAAACCATTGACTTGGTTTACTACCAATTGAGAATCACCAAAGATATTAATGGAATTAACCTCTAAGGCATAGGCAATCATGAGACCCAATACGAGTGCTTTGTATTCGGTGATATTGTTGGTGCACTTGAAGTCGAGTTTGAATGATAAGGGCATGGGTTCACCATCAAGAGGAATGAGGATAATGCCTGCACCACCCCCACACTGACATTTGGAACCGTTGAAGAATAAGGTCATTTGGTAAGGGTCATCATCCAAAGAGAGGTTAGCAATGGATTCATTAGGGAAATCAAAATTTGAAGATTGATTCCCAGAAAGAGGCACATCAATGAGCTAGTCAACAATGTCCTAGCCCTTGATAGATTTTTGGTGAATGAATTCTAGGTCTAGGTCAGCAAGGAGCATGAGCCAACATGTGACACGTTGATTTTGGTAAGGTTTAGCATACATGAAGTGTAAGGGGTTAGTGTTGGTCACAACATAGGTTTTGTGGTTGAGTAGGTAATGGAAAAGTTTGGTGGCAACAAAAACTAAGGCTAAGAAAAGTTTTTCAGGGTGGGTGTATTAGGTTTCATAGTCCAGAAGGGTACAACTTATGTAATAAACCACTTGCTCCCTATGCTGTTTTTCACAATGAGTGAGCATAGCCCCTAAAGAGTGATTAGTAGTAGAGATGTATAGGTAGAAGGGTTGGTCATCTTTAGGTGGAATGAGTATAGGTAGAAGGGTTGGTCATCTTTAGGTGGAATGAGTATGGGTGGTTGGAGATGATATTGTTTTAGGGCCTCAAAAGCATTTTGGCAGTGGTCATCCCATTTGAAAGAGACATCCTTTTTGAGAAGGTGATGAAATGGTTGACAACGGTCGAAGAGTTGGGAAATAAAACAGTGAATGGACTGCAATTTACCTTGAAGGCTACGGAGTTGTTTAAGGTTAGTGGGCAGAGGCATTTCAAGAATGGCCTTGACTTTAGCAGGGTCAACTTCTATTCCACGTAAGGAAACGATAAATCCCAGGAGATTTCCTGAGAGAATCGCGAAGACACACTTTTTAGGTTGAAGGCGGATGCAATATTTAATGAGGCGGTCAAAGATGGTTTTGAGGAAAGTGAGATGCTCGGCTGATGTTTAGATTTAGCCAAGAGATCATCCACGTAATCTTCCAATATGCGATACATGATATCATGGAAGATGTAGGTCATAACATGCTGATATGTGGCACCAACATTTTTAAGGCCAAAAGGCATGACTCGATAGTAGATTGTCCCCAAGGGGTAATGAATGTGGTTTTGTGCTAATCCTTTGGAGTGAGAAAGATTTGGTTATAACCCGAGAAACCATCCATAAGTGATAGCATCTCATGGCCAGCAGTAAGGTCAACCAACTGGTCAATACTAGGTAGAGGAAAATCATCTTTAGGGCAGGCAAGGTTGAGATCATGGAAATTGGTGCAAATGTGAAGTCCCCTTGTTGCCTTAGTGATAGGGATGATGTTAGAAATCCATTGGGGTAATCGATGGGTAAGATGAAGGAAACTGAGAGAAGGCATTGAAGTTCTTCTTTGACAAGAAGAGCAATGCGAGGGTGCATTTTCCTCAACTTTTGTTTTACAGGTTTGGCATCGGGAATGGTTACAATGTTATGGACCATGATAGTGGGATCAATGCCAGACATGTCAACATAGGACCAAGCAAAAGCATGGCTATGAATTTTAAGAAAATAAGTGAGGGCTTCTTGTTCAGCAACATCCAGAGATTGGCCAATCTTGAGAATGTGGGGGTCATCTTGAGTGTGGATGTTGACTTTGATAGTCGATTCATTCAACATTGTTTGCATCTCAGAAGGTAATGACCAGTGAATATAAGAGTCTTCAGCACCAAGGTAGGTGAGTATGGATTCATCATCCTAACATTGAACGACATTAATAGAAGGAGTATCGTCCCCTATCATGTTAGGATACAAGAAAGGAAGAGAGGAAGGAGCCTCACCATCGTGGTGATAGGTCAGAGGTCCCAAGGAAATGGTATTTATGGAAAAAAAGGTAGGAGGGATAGATTCAGGATCCATCGACTCCGTTGGTGAAGGTGGGGTAGGTGAAGAAGGTGGAGAGGGGTCAATGTCTTCAATGAGTTCAATATGGGGCTTTTTGGTAGGTAGTTCGGTAAAACTGATTCCACTACGATCATTGTGTTTACACGTGGTACATGAAATAATGGTGTGATGAACTTGCTCATAAAGGTCAAATCTGAAACCCTTCCAAGCACAATGGTGTAGGAAAGTGTGAGTGAATCGGTGGTTGGTAAGTGACTAAAGGTCAGCTGAAAAAGGTTGGGTTTGTGATGGTGGTTCGGGTGTGTAAGTGAAAATATCAATTTCCCCATAGGTAAGATGGGTACGGAGGTGGGGAGGACCATAAAGGAGACGATCGCCTATGCGGTGATCATAGTGAGGATGTTAGTGAAGGTTTCCATACTCTTGTGGAGTAAGGAATGTATTGACATTATACAGGTGATACTCCCCCATAGTGAGGCTTTGAAAAACACCTTCCAAGGGATTAGCGGTTGTTATATTGGTGTATTGGAATGGAGGAAACATTAGAAGTTAGATCGGTAGAGGTTTTGTTTAGTTAGGAAGCTGATGTGTGTGGTAGAATAGAATATTGTGGGAATAGAATATTTGGGTGAAGGTGAGGTTGCAAAGGTGTTGGTGGATGGGGTCATGTGTGAAGAGGATGTAGGTAGGGAGGTAGATGCCTTAATAGGTACAAGGACATCATTGGGCCGGTAAAGCATGTTGTAGGTTTTGAAAGGTGATGGGTCAGCTGGAATGGTATAGGAACATCCTTCATGTTCGAACTTTACACATCGGTGCAAAGTAGAAGGAACACAACCCATGGCACAAATCTAGGGTCTGTCGAGAAAAAAATTGTATTAAAACTCCCCTTCCAAAACATAGAATAACTCGGGAATAGTATGGGGACCCACACGAATGTGGAGGATGATAGTGCTGAGTGTAGAGGTGATAGCATCATTGAATGAACACAACATGACTAGATGTTTATGCATGCAGTTTTTGGGTATGCACATTTGTTCGAATGCGTGAGAGGAGATGATGTTAATGCTAGCACCCCCATCGATCATAACACGTCGGATGTGTATATTATTGATATGGATGGAGATGAAAAGTGTAGGATCTAGGTCATCGGTTTGGTGGGGGACAATTTCTTCCTCGAGAAACTAAGGATAACAACTTGGTGAACAGGTGGAGGTGATGAGGTAGATGGAAATTTGGTGAGAGAAGCAACATGATGAGGTGTGATAATAGATGCTACAGGTGTGGGGTCATTAGGTAAAACTTCAATAGATTAAAGGACCTCCATGAGGGCTTGACGATGTGACTTCGAGGTTTGGATGAGATCGTATAAGGAAATTTTAAGGGGAGATTGATGTAATTGTTTGAGCATGGTGTGATGTGTGACACCATTAGAAATGGGGTATGCGGGCCGCGAGATAGTTATTTTAGGTATGGGTGTAGATGGTATGTTGGGTATAGGATTGGTTGGTGGGTCAGTTGCCTTTTCTTTTCCCTTCTGTGCATGTGTAGTGACATGTACCATGTTGATTTGAGGGAAGTTGGCAAATGGAGAAGGTGTAGGGTAAGTGGTATAACGACATGAAGGGAAAAAACCTACTAGAGGAGAAAAGCCTTGTGAGGTTAGTTGGGCACAATGAAATTTAGGTGGAGGCGTGGCAAGTTCTCTGATGTAAACCATGTTAATCTCAAATTTTGGTGGTGGCTCTATGAGCTGTGAGGGTGGAGGTTGTGGTATAGGTGTAGGAGGAAGATGTGAAGAAGGTGGTGAGGGTGAAATAGGTTCATCATCCAGGAGGTCATCATCATCAAAATTGGGGTCAAAGGGACATAATTGAATGAGGGCAACCTTTAGACCCTTACAGTTCTCAACATCATGTCTTGGCACATGATGGTAAGCACAAATTTTAGTATCATCAAACCCTTCTAGTTTAGGTTTAAAAGGGTCGTAAGGTCTAAGAGGAGGGAGGGTGATAGTAGAGCTTTCCAGGAGGTTAGCCAAGATGGTGGCGTATGATCTCAC
The DNA here is from genome assembly GCA_018340775.1 of Taxus wallichiana var. yunnanensis. Lineage (NCBI taxonomy): Eukaryota > Viridiplantae > Streptophyta > Pinopsida > Cupressales > Taxaceae > Taxus > Taxus wallichiana. Next base: position 586,741,066 of record CM031236.1, read on the forward strand.
TAGTGGATCACAATGCGAAGTGAAAGTAGGTTTGGTTGGAAGATTGGGTAATTGTGGTGGTAGTTCAGGTGATGCACTCTTGGATTTGGGTTGTAATATCTTTGGTGTAGGTGCGGTAACATAAAGAGGGGTAAGTTTATCCACTTCTTTGAAATTAACGGTTTTTGACTTTTGGTGCCTTTTCTTAGGTAGACGTGTAGGGGAGTACTTGATGTAGATGGCAAGGAAAATGGTGGGAGAGGACGAGTGACCCAAGGGGACAACTGAGGTGCAGCAGTAGGTGTTGGTTGAGGTCGAGAGGGAGGTATAGGTGAGGTGGAAGAAAATGTCATAGGTAGTGAAGGAGGTATAGAAGGTAATGGTGGTATAGGAGGAAAATAAGTTATAGATGGTGATGAAGGACACAAGGTTCACCTAGGTAGAGCTGCAGGCTATGGTGAAGGGGTCAAGGGAATTTTAGGTTTACCCTAGAGAGAGTAGATTTTGTTAAGGTAGAGGGGTGAGGTCCCAAGATGGATGGTAGGGGTGAAGGTGATAAAGGTGTAGTTGGTGAGGTCGGTGCATGCGGATTAGAAGGTTTGGTTTTTCATTTAGGTTGAGGGATTGGTTCAATAGGTATATGAGAAGATGTGGTTAAGTGTATCCTAATAGGAGGATGTGCAAGGTTTGATGTGGGTGTGACCCCTAGGACACTAGTGGGTTTAGATGGAAGAGATGGTGTTGGAATACGTCGGCTAGCCAATAGAGGGGGTGGGGATCGATGAGGATGATGTAGTAGAAGATGTATCAAGAGTTATGGTCATGTGTGGTTTGGGTGGTTGAAACTTCTTCAGATAAACGGTAGAGGTGTTAGTGGAAGATGATTGCATTTGGGTCGAGACCAGGAGTAAGGGATGCCCCCAAAGTGAAGCCCTATTAACATAGTCCATGTGGTCGGCCAAACGTGAGAAAAACATTTTGGTAGATGAGGTAGATGTGGAGCGTGGGGATCCCAGTAAAATGTGTGAGAAATAGGGAATTCATTGGATTTGGCCTCTGTAGGTAGGAGAGCCAAAAGTAGGTCCGCATGATCTTGGGTAGCTGCTGGAGAATGGTCACCAAGCGGTAACGGAAAATCTATTGGATCCTAAATAAATGGAGAAGATGACGTGTACTCCTATGTGGGTGGAGGAGGTACAATTGGTAGTGGTTCACTTTGGGTAGGGTAGTTGAATGAGAAATGATATAGTGCTAATGAGAGAATCCTCTCCGCAGTGTACGGGGAGGTGAACGTCTTTCCCATATGGGTAGAGGAATGGATAAAGTAGGTTCCTGTGTGGGTAGAGGATTTTGGGCTAGGATTTCCTCGATGGAGGGGATAGGAGATATTTGGGAAACAAGTGGTAAGTTAGTAAAGATAACATGTACCTCACGTGTATTACTTTTGTTGTGTGATGTATTACTAGTTTTATCATTAGATGGGGAATGGTTATGAAAGGTTTCTTAAAAATATGAAGGTCTTGATTGGTAGGTGCATTAGGGTTATCTAGGACTAACTCACCGCTCTCGAGCATTCCCTGAATAATGTTTTTAAAGGTGATACAATTGCTTTGTCACTGTGACCATTTACATGGTGATAGTTACAGATAGTCATTTTCCTTGTACCAACCTGGTATGGGGCAAGAGGGTCAAAACCAATATGTGGTTTGATAGGAGGAAGGGTGATGGCATTGGCTTTAATAAGCTTTTCTAAAACAAATGAATATGGCTCCCCAATTGGGGTGTATTTCTTTTGTTCATGTTTGAATTGGAAGGCTTGGATTTGGTACCAGATTGGACAAAGGTTTAGCATGATTGGATGGATGAGCGGGGGCCAGCCTTAAGTACCACTACATTGGCAATTCCTTTGGATTTGGAATAACTCATCCGAGGTTTCGAGGAAGAGGAGGCATCGTGTGATGTAAACGAGGAGTTCTTGTTTTGTAATTATATCTTCTTCTCTTCAATGAAGTTAATTTTGAGCTTACGTGCCATGGTGAAAGCCTCATCGAATGTTTAGAAGGTTTGCACTTGTAAGGTAGGTGAGATATGTCTGAAGCACGAGGCTCGGGTGAAGAGCTCTATGAGTTCAATTTGCATGTAATTGGAAGGTGAGTTGGTTGATTAGGCTACGCCAATGAGTGAAAAAATCTGCGATAGATTCATCGTCATATTGACACGTGGAATAAAGATTGGTCATGCTAACCTTCTTGATGACGTTAATCAAAAAATGATCCAAGAAGGCTTGGGCTATTTGGTTGAATGAGAAGATGGAATGTCTAGGTAATACACTATACTAGTCTAATGCTGGACTAGTTAGGGACATGGGAAAGGTTCACAAAAGTAGAGCATCATCATGGGAAATTAAGTAACACCCATGTTTGAAAGATTGTAAATGCTGTTGTGAGTCTTCCTTACTTTTAAAGTGGTTAAACTTAGGCATCTCAAAGTGTACGGGATATGGGAAAATGGGAATGGATTGGTGAATAGGCTCATTACAAACCTCATCATATGTGAGAGAATTTTAGGAGCCAAAAACAAATGCTTCTAATATCCGCATCTTATCCATCATTAAATTGATAAAGTATTTGTTAGGTTGTTAAGATTGGGCACCCCCTGGAGCAAAAGGAGGTTGTTGTTGGACATATGAAGAATACGACATTCCAGAATATGGTGGTGTTGAATAAGGAGGCGGGAATTGAGAGATAGACATAGAGGGTATATATCCGGACTGAATGAATGATGAAACAAGAGGTGGCTGGTAGTAGGTATGTGAGGGTGGGACACTCGTAGTGACCCTGGTAGAGATGGGAGGTAGAGTTTGGGAATATAAAGGACAACATTTTGAAATGGGGTAGAGGTTACCGACACAAAGGGTGGTAACATTGCAACTGGTATATATGAGACAACAGGTGCGGATGATGCTATGTTTTGGGTGGTGGATGAAGGTATGGTGGAGACTGTGGGTGCAATAGAGGTGGCAGATGCGGTGGTCAAAGATGGCGTGGTACCTATCTCTGCGACACAACTAGGGATAAACGGGTGAGGTCACCGTAGTAGGAAGTGGAGACGAGGCAAAAGTGATCATTAGGGATGGAGATAAGGATACAAGCATGCCATAGATCAATTGGCCGAGGTATCTCAAGTGGAGGACATGGGTGAGGTAGTGGCTCAAAGCGGTGGGATTACGATCCAGGAGTCGTGCAAACTCGTGTCACTTGTAGGAATGGTGATGGGTTGATTGAGATCCATGGATGATGAGATGGAAGGTGGTGAAGGACTAGGTGATGAAGGGATAGGTGGGAGTGGTAGTTGACTAGTGTGAAATACGAGGATGCTTTCCTGACTACGGGTTATCACCATGTGGATATTAACTAATTTTGGCAAGGCGTGTTATGTATGAATGGCACTAACACAACAAAATTAGGAAAATAGTCAACATGTAAGTGAATTAGGTCGGAATTTTGGTGAACTATAGAAAATAGCACAGGTGACTAATGCGGTTCAGTAAACCGATGCCGGTTAAGTTTAACTAGTGTCGCTTCATGCGAAAAACTAACAATTTGTTAAATGATGGTCCTAGACTGACAATTTTCACACAGGAGATGAGATGTAAGGTATTTGTGATTGAAATAATGACAATAAGAAAGGGATAGGAACCTCTTACAACTCGAGAAAGTGAAATAGGTGTCTTTGGATAGGTATCCAAGAAGACTTCACCAGACGTCGGATTGGGTTAAACCGATATCTAGGTTAAAGATAACCATAGTCAAGTTCTTGTGAAATTAAAACAGAGAGAATAAGAAAAGTGGTTGTAATTTAAAATTCTGGTGTTGAATCAAACCCAGAAGCCTAAGAATGATGTAGATGTGGTCCAGGCACACTCAGACAAAGTTAGAATACACCGAATATGATTGGGAGTGTACAAGGAAAGAGAAAAGGAATGATCGAAAGCTCTCACCTCAAAACGAAAATCAAGCAGAACACTAAGAAAGAACATCCCTAAAGTGCTTATTCTATTACGTTTGTTCAACTTATGCTATTTGTATGGACTAACTGTTATGAACAGAACAATAGAATTTCTTGGTGAGGAAGGCTTCCTACGAAGAAATAATTCTAAAGGGTGAGGTTTTAGGAATGTTATGGCGGGGTGGGATTCACTCTGAAGTATGACTCAACAGAGCAACGAGCTGGGTGCCCACTGTACCGTGATCGTGTGATCACCTACAACTTCTTCTAGGTAGGATGTTGTTTAAGAATGTATGTATTTTGAATTTTTGTGTGGTTTGGTAAGACTCAGAGAAAGAGAAAAGGATAGAAGTGCTTTTCTACGATTCATTTGTCAACCATCAGTTGGTCATGACTTCTAGCGTATAGGTTGCCCTCAATTAATGTGAGCTAATGAGCTAAATCAGAATGCAATGCACTTGTTTTAAACCCAAATTGAAAGTATGATATTCGATGAAAACAATAGATGAACAAGAAGAGGGATGCTCTTTCACTAAAATGCAAAAAACAAGAATAAGAAGGTTTGTTTTAAATACACCAAAAGAAATGTGTCTTTCGGAGCAAGTAGAAAGAAGAGAATGTTACCAAGGAGAAACTATTAATGTGAATGCTATTATTAAGGAAACAAACACACACAATTTTCACCTAGGCATGAAGAAAGATGTAAGGAACCCCAAATGGGTCCCACCGGGCATGCCAAAATGTTTCACTTGATTTCTTAGTTTTTCTGAGAAGTACTTGATGAAACAAATAAGGTAAAGGTGGTAAGAGGAATACCTAATTTGGGATGGTTAAAGGTTGTATGCGCGTATCTGAATCTGAATCAAAGTGATTATGATGCCTTCCTTTTGGCTAGGAGGAACTACCTATATAAGAACCAAAACAAGACCACCAAAGAGAGTTAAACAATATATGCAGTGGACTACCTAGCATGTGCTAGATCTTGGAAGTGTGATACTTCCTAGATGGCTGTCGACCACTGTTTAAAACAATTCAATGCTGAAATAAAGTAAATATTGTCCTACTGTAGTTTAATATGATTTAGGCATCTCATACAAACACAATAAGCTAGATATAATCTAATAGGCTAGGCTAGAAGGAGATCCAGAGGTCAAGTAGGTTGGTTATAGGTGAATCTGAGCTAATAGGCTAGGTTAGATACAAATCTGAAGGTCAAATAGGTGTTCAGGTAGGTATAGGTGAGAACAATGAGGTCAGGTTGAATGTGAGTCACAAACAAATAGGTTGTTGTTTTGGCAGAGATCAGGGAAAACAGAGACCGACCATGGTTCTACAAAACCGATGATGATATTATCGTAATGGTGACAGTTAGAGAGAACCGATGATGGTCAAGTCGGGAACTAGTAAAATCACATAGTCCGAGTTTTGGGAGTTTTGGGGAAAAAGTGGAGTTGGTGGAAGGTAGGGATTGATCACGAGAGGGGTGTAAATATGTTGCGAAGGTCTAAGATTACTGAAGAGGTCAGATAGATAATTGGGCAAGGTATTAAGACGATTGGGTATAGAAGGTGGCTGAAACTGGAGAGAGGGAATGGATGAAGGGTGAAGGATTAAGTTCCTTTACCAAAAGTATTATAGATGTTGATAAGTAGATGAAATAGGTTGGAGGAGGATACTTACTCTTCTGTGAGGTATGGGTCTGAAGAATGATGAAGAGGTTGTTGTGTTGGAGAATGCTGGGTAGAAAGTTTCACTGTTGTGCCAGTGTATTTGGTTGCCTTTGTTGATCTCCAATCAGTCTTCGTTCTGCATTGTTGCGTCTGTAGAGATCAAATTCATGATAAGAAGTTTCAAATCAACGATGAACAACCAACAATCAACAACCCGTATTACAAAGCTATAGATGGGTCTAAATAGGCCATTTGGTCCATCCCGGTATAACCGGTGTCGGTTTAGGTAAACCAACGTCGGTTTAGGCGAGATATCTCAGTTGTTCAAAAGTTGCTTGGGAAGTTGTTCCACCATTTGATAAGGGTCTTTTCTTTTTCTCGGGGTGAAAAATGACCTTAAGAGGCTTTTAATGTGAGGTGAGGGGATGGGTCTAATGTTAGGTTTATTTAGGACATTGGTTTAGGGTTTAGGTTAATGGGTCAAATGATGGGGGTGGTTAGGTGAGGTGTATTTAATAAAGGCAATTATATTAAATAGATGTGTGAGGGTAGTGAATTAATTTAATGTAAATAATTAAATTAATATGTGTGTGGGTAAAAGGTCATTAACTTAATTAAATTAATATATATGGAGATAAATGGCATTAATTTAATTAAATTAATTAAATTAAAATGTGTGGGTGTGGGGGTAGGTTCTATGGTGTTGAGGATGAGGAAGTGATTATAGGGCTGGTAGGGGACCAAGGTGATTACGACACGATTTCGGTGTCTACAAACACAATTATATTGGTAAGGTTGATCATCTAGCCTCCTAAAGAATTTTCCATCTCAGAACTCATTCCTCTGAATTGAGCTAAACCCTTTGTAGCTTCCACTATTAGATTATTCAACTCACATAATTATTCTATCTTGTCCTTATTCACATTTTTAATTTTGTACAGGTCCTCTTTGATAAGCTTCTTGAAGTCCTCTTTGATATAATCTATTGAGTTCCATTGGGATGAATTATCCTTGAAGAGATCACAATGGAGGGAAATTAGATTGGAAAATATCTCAAACTTTAAATATTGTCCCTTTTAGATAACATTTTTAATTTCGTGGAGGCTTCTTTGAGAACCTTTATTCTCCATTCTACATTAAAGGACCTTGTATGAGACATATTGTTTTTAGAATCATCAAAATATTCTCAGAGAGGAGGATTTTCTCATCTATATGGGCTATGATATGAAGATATTATATTACATCTGCCCAAATCTTCACCTCTTTGTCAATATTTTCAATTCACAAGATGGACTTATTCTATGCTAAAATGATGTTGTCATATATTTTGCGCAGTCTTCATCAATAAATTATAAAACATGTGATAAGAATTTTCTCCACCCATGATTTTGCTTCTTTTCCATGCATTATATGTTTATGAACCTCAATAATTATTTTCAGATCAATCGAGCTATTATAGCAAATTTTGGGAGAGATTCTAATGGAGTTTGGTCCAGTGGAGTGTTTTTTAAGAGAGGAAGGATTTGATGAAGGTGGACAAAATCTAAACCTGCTCTTCTAATTGTTCTTGAGTTTTCTTCCTCTTCTCAATATTTTCAATTAATTTAGAAATTGTCCCCTTAATATTGTACACATCACCTTTATGAGCCGATTCTCCCAAGGATATTCTTGTTAACTCAAAATATGCTGCAAATTCCTCTTGTTCACTCTTGTCTCTTTTGGAGTTTGAAATTTGAAGGAAATTTTTTCCCTAAGCATATGAGATTAGACAAGAAGTGGTTTTGGATTTCTTAGGAGGGGGAGAAGTACTAAGGAGTGTAGCCACAACATCATAATTAGGAACTTCAATTTTAGATTGAGCTTTCCTTTTCTTACTATCAATCATGGGTTGTACCCAAGAGAAAGAGTCTCATGAAGATGTACCTGAAGGAGTTAATGTAAGTGAAAGTGGTGGAGGAAGAGGTTGAGATGTATAAAATATCACAGTAGTTTCTATGTGAGAGGAGGAAGGCCTTCTTACATCCATCCCGGGTCCTGGAAGTACTTGTGTTCCTTAGATCTAAAGTTACTTTAACTACATCTTCCTCCTCCTCATCATCCTCTTCACTTTCTTCATCATGATTTTCTTCTTCTTTCTTTTCACTTTCTTCCTCCTCACTTCCTTATTTCTTAATTTATTGTGTCTTTTCCCTACTTGTTTAGCTACATTTTCCCCTTTTCATGTGTTTTATCCTTCTTCTCACTTTATTTTTTTGATTCAGTTTTCCTTGCATATACCTTAGTACCAACCTCTTGTTGAGAAGAATATGGAGAATCCTAGTGGGAAGGAGTTACCTAGTGAGGGGGATTTTTCGATGAGAAGCATTGAATTCCAAATATTTCTCATTGAACCATTTCTTAGTACTCAATTGAATAGAAGCATTAAGATCATCAAGATTATCCTTCACCTTCTCGAGACCAATCAGTAGTTGGGAGAGGAGAGAATTGAACATAATTAATGAATTATGGAGCAAGTAGATCAGAATTTTCCTCGATCATATCATTTGGAATCTTGTACAATTTGAAGTCTTGTATTTTCTTAAGAAACATCCTGCCATATACTCTTTTCTTATAGAATTTTATTTTCCCTTCAAGCACTATGCGTACTGACACCTCATTCAAGATGTTAGCTTGCATAGACATGATGATATTTAACCAAGTCATCATTAAATCATATTAAACCATTGCATAGATTCACTTGGAAACACATGTAATAAGGAGAAATAATAGATCAAACAATTACCAATAATAATTGTACCATGTAATCTCCATACTCGAGACATATCAATGATCGTAACCAATCCAAAATATTCCATTATAAAAAAGTATTACATCACAGAAGCTGAATACAAAACCAATCATTACGAATCATGTGTGCAATATTGAAACCCTAGATCATGACTCTAATGCATACAAAAACTCTCATAACTCAACGTGGTAATGATGATGCAAAAACAATGATGTACCACAAATATATATAGGGGTGGGGATTTTCCTTCACCGTACATGCCCTTCCTAATAATAGGCATGCTAAAAATAGCCATGCGTGTACTTACATGCATGCTTTACAAGACATGTAATAATAGATTATCCTATAAATAAGACTTGATTTTATCCTATTAATAGCCTCCATATGTGTGCTTGATTTGCATGTCCATTATCCAAAAATATCCTTTGCTTAATCCGCCAAGTTATCATGTTTTTTTCCTTTGCTTGATCGACACTCCATCCCATTTTTTATTTTTATCTCATAATCTACAAAATCGGCTACGTGCATCGAATTCTATGTGTTTGGGCATGAACCTCCCATGCACTACTATAGCCCCTTTCTTACATGCCCCTTTCACGTCTTTCTCATGCATGCCCAAAACTACAACACGTGACTTATGCTTGGGTGTTTTTTCTGGTCAACAATATCCCACATTAATATCATTGCCACTTGAGCAATGTGGATTCTCAACTAATCTCTCCAAAGAATGAAAATAATAAAGAATGAGTTTAAAATAATAAGGTAGAAATAATATATAATCTTCGGTGCATGCATACTTCTTGCTCCTCAATCGATTGCAAAAATTTGAGGAATTTGTTACTAAGGTTTCTCTCAACTCACCACACTCTACCAAAAATTTGGTGGCCATCTTTGCAATTAAACCTATTTCCTTCACCATCTCATCGGGTGTCGTATTTTTCCCTTATGCTTTAGTTCTCTTATTACTCCCACAATACCTGAGATCAGCCCCTCCAAGTGATTTGTCTTTCACGTGACAAGTGAAACTAGCTCCTTAAGCTGTCTTTGTATACACCCCTTTTTGTCTTCAAGGCATCCCTCTTTTGTGCAATCTTAGATAAGAGCTCCTCTCACTCAATAATCCCTTCTTTCTTTGCATCTTGTGCACTTGCTAGATCCACCTCCTATTGAGTAGTGTATGCTTTGAGGATGGGGTCAAGGTCTTGAATATGTTCAAAGGCCCATCCTACCTTCTTCAAAGTATCCTTTATCGTTTACAACAAGGATTCAAAATCCACAATTTTCGTGCCACAATATTTTTATTCTTCTCCTTCTATGCCTTTATGTTCCCCCGTGTCGCCCCTTACACATCGACTTCTCCTTTAGTGGCATATGGACCAAATATTGCAAAAAATTCAAGGCCGACATGTGATTCTCCTTCATTTTCTCATCAAATTTTAGGGATGCCTATGATTTTCTCATCAAATTCTAGGCGTGCCTCCAAAATCTCATCTCTAATGTTGGTTGCCATATCCAATAAATATTTTTTGAACTTCTCTACTTTGTCGCGTGCCTCGGTCAACCGTTAGACCTCCTGTTCTTTATTCTTCCTGTCTTGAATCATTGTCATGAGGGTGGTTGTACGCACCCAAAATTACACGTGCTACATTGTCGAAAATGGCTATAAAATCCCCAATGATGATTCACGTCCTTTCAAAAGGTGTTCGAGTTCCTAAGCTCATTCATAGTGTATATTTTTAGCCTAGATATTTATACTTATCTTTTCGACACTTTCTTCCATCTTCTTGCTCCTTTCTGTGCATGTTTTGGCCTTGAGTGTCAAAACCACCGCCTTCCTACCTAGAGGTGGCGATGTTAAGCAGAAAAAGTATGACACTTAGCAAAAGGCACACAAAAGGTTCACGCATGGGAACAAGACGTGTTCAAAGGCACAAAAGAATAGGGAAGGAAACACGCGTGAAAGACAAGGAAAGATTCAAACTTAGCCATTTCTAGGATTACGCTCTATTTTTGGAGATAGCATGCAAAGAATTACGCGACATGCATAAGGTTTTTTTGGAAAAGCGTCTACTAAGAAATTTGCATGGGTTCAAGTTAATAATAGAATTATTACTACCAGTTAACCAGAAGAGATCTATTATTAGCACACTTGCATGTGTGTCTATTATTGTAAAGGCACATGGCTATTTTTAGCATGCGACCTATTTTGGGAATTATGTAAGTGGTGAAAGGCAAGTCCCCACCCTTATAAATATGTAGTAATATGCGTAGGTTAGGGAGGACTATGTATGAGCTATTGTAAAGTTAGTTATCTTTGCTAGATATGATGCATGCATGAACTTATGGTACTACTTATTGTAAGAAGCTTTTGTGTATTTACTGTGTTTAATATAATGAAGTGTATTGGCTAAATCAAGGTGTTAAACATGATCGTAACTAGTTCTTGCATGGTTGATTTCATTATGGCTATTGTTTAAATCCGTTACTCTTTAGATCTAGATTTGGAATATACTATGTAGAATTTTTATACTATTTATGGATCTAAATGCATCAACTCTTCATCTTGCTAACATCCTACACAAGCAACACTAAAGAGGGGCCTGGTACCTTTGATCACTCTTTGGCTGGTGAGTGCTCAATCCAGGATGAGTGATGTGCCAACACGCTTGGGTTATTTCTGGTAAATTCTAGGCTGCATTAGGTGGTTTTGTGACTATCGCCCAGTGATAGTGCGGCGGTCCTGCACATTTTTTCTAGAACCTTTCATGCGTGATTTAAACATGCGACACTTCACTTAAATTGAATTCCAAGGTGTTTTTGTGAACCAAATTACCTAAAAATAGTCTTGATTGCATGGTGTTTCTTTCCTCTTCTATTTTTAAATGGATTTAATTAGTTTGAACTACCTCTTCACCTAATGATTTGGCACTCCAAGGTTGCCTTGTGCATGAAGGCACATCCCAACCAATTCCTATATATTCAATGCTTGTATTCAAGAAAAAGAGCTTGAGAATTTTGTGTATCTTGCATAGTATTGCTACAACAATCCTACTAAAAATTACATAGCCAAGCTCTGTTCACTTGTGTTATCTCTCTTCTACTTGCATTGCAACCAAATTTTCCTTCAAGTTTCCATTTCTCAAGTGCCTTCTCCCACTACTACCTTTATATTCCCAATTCCTTGGACTCATACAAACACATAGAGAAAGAAAGGATAAAATGAGGGGACAAACACAAATATAACTAGATTTTCCAAAGCTCTTGCTTATCTAGGTTGGAATTATTTGTTTGTTTGCTTCACTTGTTCAAATTATCAATTTTGAGTTATTCATTTCAAATCCATATCAAATAGAGTAGTAAAATTGTTTCATTTCAGTTAATCAAGCAATTACAAATAGATCAAATCATTAGAAAGATTGCTCTTTAACATTACTAAGGAAGTTGTAGGGAACAATAGCTTCTTTGAAGTTGTGATTTGTTCTCTACCTCTGAGGTAGGGTTGAGGGTTTTGATTGAATTAGTTGAGTTTGAAGTTGTGATTTGTTCTCTACCTCTGAGGTAGGGTTGAGGGTTTTGATTGAATTAGTTTAGTTGTTTTAGATCTAGATTCACATACTTGCACAAGTAATTAGCTACATCTAGTTGGTTACTTGTATTAGATTTCATTTATTAGATTAGAAGCATTGTTTAAATATCAGAAAAGATAAAAAAATTTACTTTTGCTAGATTATTTTGCTTTCATTATTTTGTTCAGATATACTATGTAAATACCAAAACATAGTTTATATTTCCTTTGATAGTTAGTTTTCTTTGTCAAATCAATTCAATTCCATTTTGCATGACCATCAAAGGTCCACAACAAGAGAAAACTTTTGGTTGTGATCCATTGGTCCCACAACCCAACGAAACCCGAGTTGTTAACCGAAATTGATATAGGCTTATGCATGCTAGTTCTAAAAAACCTACTAGGTATTATGAGAAGATAAAATAATTAAACACATTAAACATTGCAGTTGATCAAGCCTACGATTATTGGAATACTCCTGACAACAGGGCTTGATTACGCATATGACCATACAGAGACCAAAACCTCCACAAGTTCACGGTTGTGATCCCTAGGTCCCACAACCCAATGGGCCTACTGACCAATTAAATATTGACACCGATTTATGTGTACAATTATTTAGATTATGCCCACTTCTACCTACGACATTATTGCACAACTTTCAGTGTTGAACATAACAACCAATCAAGGCTAAGGCTTTCTTAACTAGAACAAAGAACCTCATATAGACCCTGTGGTTTCACTATGCCTCTCGTTCTCACTTCCATGACCTTGTCTAGAAATCCATACGAGGCGTCCGCAAGTCACTTTCCACGTGTTCCACAACTAGTAGACAAAATCTCGATAGAGCTCGATATTGACTGGAGCCTCCGAGTATCCATTCTATCCGACCATTCCATTACACCACTTTAGGTTAGGGTGGCTCTCTTTGCCTTAGACTCATAGATCCCGATATTACATGTTGAAGACATTAGGTTGCCTCATTAGCTTGTTCATCACTACTATACACATTCATTTCCATTCCATACTAGGATGTCCCGACACGACCTTGGGAGGTTAGGTGCGAAGAAGGTCATGTGTTGATTTTCTTTTGTAAAATTGGTGAACGACATGAATTGAGCTAGTCTCTTTTCATATCAATTTTATTCATTTGCTTTCCTCTTTCTCATTATTCTACGGGTATTATTATACCCCCAAAATATGTTAGGATATGATGAATACAAATCAACCCATCTTGGGTTTCGATGCATACTACTATCAAATGGGTAGACAACAATAGTCACCCTCACTCTCTACATGGGCGAGATAATTATTCAACCGCTCGAGCTCAAAATCCTCTTCCTCAAGGATCCAACATGGGTTCCTGTACAAATTGAGGATCTTGATCAAATCATACATACACATCCACCTGAGCACTTAAAATCTAACAACATGACTTTCACTAAAGAGATAAGTTCAAATCATCGGATTTTATTCGACAACCCATTAGTATGAGATCTAACCAAGCTTCCACATCTAGATGAGGATTATTTAGCATGATATGCTAGAAGTGAAAAATGTTTCCAGGGCTAGCATAAGCTTGGTATTTTGATAGGTTGTAAGGGCATGTTGATGTTCTTCTCTAAAAATATAACACTACCGGTCCACAATAGAAAACATTGCTAACGAGGGGTAGCATAATAACGAAAAATTTATAGCAGGATACCACACTCCTTAACAACCTCCAAAATTTCAACAAAAACACCAAAGAAAAACACCACCCCATCAACAAGTGGCATCATCTCGGTGTTAGTGGAAAAATTCAAAGAGTTAGAACTTTCCCAAAACACTCAAAATTCATATGCAGGTAAGCAATAGTTTCTCACTATCCGTAGAACTATGGACAAATACCTACTACGCAGACTCCTCCGGTTTACATGGGCACTCCAAGCCCTGAGGATATTCTAATTGGGATGGGAACCTTTTGTATGCCCCCTCACACCACATATGGATATTCACAATAGGGGCTAGTGAGAAGAGCATTCTCAAATACCATGCCATCTAGAAATGTAACATTCCCTGGCTTTGTGCCTTCAAATCCATATCAAAGTGTTAACCTCCTTACATGCACATGTATTCTAAATCACCACAAGATATGCATAGTTACCCAGGTCCATATGGTCAGAAAAAGGGGATTCCTTATGCCCCAACGAATGTATACACTGTACCATTTCAACAACCGATGCAACCTCCACCTCCCCAACAAGGATCTTCAATGGTTGAGACATACGCAATGGGGACCTATTCTAAATACCTTAAGGAGCCTCTTGAATTCTCCATACGAATGTCATGCTCCCGAGACCCTTGCTAGATCTTCCAAAATTCAAAGGGGAGGGTGATCCTAATGCACACATTAAGGCCTACGCAACTACCATTCGAGAGTCAAGCATTAGGTCCTCTATTCCTCTACAAGCACTCCAATCATGGATCAAAAAGCTCTATGATCTATTCCTTCACTCCCTTAATAGGGAAACAAAAGAAGAAGTCCAAAAGTTCCCACTAAGGAGCTATGAAGAAGTATTGGAGGGTGCTCTTCGAATTGATCAAGCGACAATAAACAATGGTCATAAGACCTATGGAACAAATGGGAGTCTAGTCACTCCCAATCAAAGTAACATTGGCTACCCCAATACAAATAATAAACAGGGACCGAAGGTCCTTAATAAGAATCATGGGGTTACAATTGATGGTGAAACCCAATGTTATTATCTCATCCAATATAAACACTAACAACAACACAAATGACAATAGCCAAAGAAACACCAATTTTATGCCAACAATTAATCCTGTGGACTTTAATCATCCTTAGCAACAACAATGACCAAAACATCCAAGACAAGTGTAGATCCAATGCCCTAGTTAGTACTCGGTGAGTATTCAAACCAATTCAAAGATTAGGGGTAGGGGTTCCCAAATTTTAATTATAACAATCAACAATTGAATAATGATCGGAGTTTCGGATCACAACAGAATGTAAACCAAAGACCTCGAGATTACAATCTCGATATGTACTACAATTTTCATAGAGTCCTGTATGAATGCCGCAAGAATGTGCTTTGAGATTGTAACAAATTTATACAAAATTTTCCAGAGGACCAGAGGTAACTCTTTATAGATATGTTTCTAGAAAATTTGACAACACCAACACAAAACAAGTTTGCATGACTGGTTTATCCTTAGAACACACTGCTAAAGATCTTTAATGATCCTCTCCCCACATGCCCTAAGTATGGTAAACTTGATCCCCATGGTTCAAACAAGGGAAATTTTGTGGGAGCTAATGATCATGAAGCATCAAATTCTTCAAACACTCCAGCTGACACCTCTTTTGGACACTTGATAACAAATTGATTGTGAACCTTGTAGAATTAGAGATTGAGCTTGAGGTAAATGCTATGACTAGAGCTTGAGATTATGCATCACAGCCCACACCCATTTATCCATCAATATCGAATGACATCCGATAAGCACTTACAAATCTGGTATGGGCATATGATTTAATCAATGACTTAACGAAGACCTTTTCTCACATTTCCTTCTTGGATTTCTTTGAAGAACTCCCATACTCATAGAGATGCTTTGTTAGAAGCATTGGGTCTTGGTAATTTGATCAACATTACTCCCCCTAAGCATAAGTAAACCACATAGACTTTGATGTCTACCCTTCTGGGCAGCCAGAGAGGGATGATGGGTTTGTGTTTGACATAAGCAAAATGATGGATGTCGAGATTACACGTAGAGGTGACCCAACCTTGTATTTGTAGGTATGGATCTACAATAACTACATTAAATGTGTAATGGTTGATGATGGAGTGGATGTTAACATATTCCCCTTCACTTTTCTCCAAAAACTAGGATATGGTGAAACAAATTATTCCTCAACAAAATACACTAAGGGGTTATGATAGCCTTAAAACAACTTCAATAGGGACCATAGTGTTACCGGTTACCTTAGGAACCAAGATGATTCTCATTGAGTTCTATATTATAGATTGGGAAACCAACTATTATATGATTCTCGATCTTCTATGAATACATCACATGAAGGTAATTCCTTCGACATTGTTTCAGAAGTGAGATTCCTGCATCTAGAGAAGGTCTTCATGGCACAGGGTGACCCAAAACCTTTTGATATACACCTAGAAAATTTGAAGAAGAGACTCGGGAGTCCATTATGAGTTTGAGATCCCAATGAACCAACTTAAAAAACTAGTTGGTTCAAAATCGAAAAAAAATTGGTACCCACAACAGAGTTAGAAGTCATAGGCTTGATTGAGGGCATTCTTGTGGTCAAAGTTGAAACTGTCATAATAGAGACGGTGCTGTTAGGAACCACAAAAAATATTTTCAAGTTTTTGGAGAAGGATATACCTATTCACCTTCCATTTGATTCTATGAGCATAAGACATGCCCTAGGACTCCGTTCTCTTTCAACGGATGAAGTGTGTATGGTAGAAGTAACAACAACAAAGGAAGATGATACAAAGAATGACCCAACATCCATTTTTCTAAGTAACTATTGGACTCTCCATTTCAATGGAGCTAGGTGTCACTTCAGCACTAGGGTAGGTATGATTCTTACCTCTCCTGAGGGAAGGGTTATGTCATTCATCTTCAAGTTAAACTTCGAGTGTATGAATAATGGGGCTGAGTATGAATCCCTCCTTCTTGGTCTCATTGTAGCCAAAATGATGGGTGTTGGTAACATTAGAGTGTTAGGTGATTCACAACTAGTCATAAATCAAGTATTTGAGGTATACGAGACTAGGGCCAAACATCTACAACTCTAAAAAACAACAATGCTTAATATAACAAAGGATTTTGACTTGATATCAATCGAAAGTGGTTCCATGAGAACAAAACCTTTTCAAGGACTCTATAACAAATTTTTCTTCTGCTTCACTCCAAACAATGAGTTGGAAGATACAAAATTCATAGTATCAGTTCTTGCTAAACCTTTGGTTCACAAAATACCGGTAACTCCGATGTTGACATATATAGAAACTAATACCAAGTCTATCATCTTAGACCATGTTGAAAATGATAAAGAAACTCTTGGGTATTTAAACACTTACGTGGAGTTACACCTTTGCTCATCACAAGGTTGACCTTTCCCTTATCCCACATTCTTCTTCCTACTTTGGAAATCCCATGATAGAGTCTTCCTCTGAGGAAGGTCTTGAAATTTATGAGGTAGGAGAAGAGGGGGATTTAGAGTTACCTCCAGCCCCACCTGAGTTTGAGGAAGGAAATTCCTCCTTGATCAAAGGAACAATTGATATAAATATCAAGACAAAGGAAGAACCAAGAATTCTGAAGCTAGGATCTTCTCTAACTCAGAGGAAATAGAAATACACACGCAGATTCTCAAAGAACACTCAAAAGCTTTCACGTTTAATTACAAAGAGATGATGAGGATTTCACCTAACATTATGGTCCATAACCTCGTCACCAAGCTAGATGTCAAACCGATTAAACAAAAGTCACGACCTATGAAGACAAAGGTGGCTCTCATGGTGAAATAAGAAGTGATGAAACTCTTACAAGTAGGGTTCATCAAACCGGTTGACTACTCATCAGTGGGTATCCAACATCATCCCTATTCTAAAAAAGAATGGGAAGATCCACATTTGTATTGAATTTCGGACATTAACAAAGTGTGTCCCAAGGATGATTTCTCACTGCCCTCCATTGATGTTATTATTGACGTGACAATTGGTTATGAGTTGTTGTCTCTCATGGATGGGTTTTGGGATACAACCAAATTAGGATTTCTGAGGAGGATCAGACAAAGACAACTTTCATCACTCTTTGGGAACCTATTACTACGTGGTCATGCCATTCAAAGCTAAAGAATGCTGGTGTAACTTACCAATGTTCCATGATGTATATTTTCCATGATCTTATCCACAAGATTGTGGAGTCTTACGTTGATGATCTCCTAGCCAAGGCTAGAAAATGGTGCGATCACCCCGAGGTGCTTCATATCATTCTCTCTTGGTTAATCGAGTATGATGTCACACTAAATCTAGAGAAATGAATCGACTGCCGACACAAACAATGGTCATAAGACCTATGGAACAAATCGAGTCTAGTCACTCCTAATCAAAGTAACACATACCCCTAATATAAATAATAACAGACCGAAGGTCCTAATAAGAATCATGGGTTACAATTGATGGTGAAACCCAATGTATTCGTGTAACAGGAGACAAGATGTTGGGATACATCATATCTTCATGAGGGATTGATGTAGATCTAGCCAAAATATGAGCAATATTGGAGATGACCCCACCATCAAATGAATCTAGCGTAAGGTCTTTTCTTGGGAAACTCGACACAATCCAAACATTTATCCCTAATCTAACCTTTGCTATTCACCCGATCAACAATTTATCAAAAAATTATTTCTGTATTGATTGGACGGAAGAGTGCAATGAGGCGTTTGAATTCATAAAATGATTCTTACTCTCATCACCTACTCTTATGCCTCCTAGGTCAAACCGACCCCTCATTCTATATTTAAGGGCAACAAATGTCTCACTAGCCTACATGTTAGCTCAAGAAGATGATAATAAATGTGAATGTGCAATCTATTTTATCAGCCAACCACTGCTCGATTATGGGACACGTTGTACAAAGTCAGAAAAGGAGTGCATAGCTATAGTGTTTACAACAAAATGGTTGAGACATTATATGCTAAACCAAGAAATAAGGGTGATTGTCAAAACTAATCATTTATGAGACTTATTTAACTCAAGGTTCACTATCTAAAAAGGCCGTAGCTTTATAACACTAATGGGTGAATTTGAGTTTACCTTCGTTAATTAGAAGTCTGTAAAAGGAAAATTATTACAGATTGGTTAGTTGATAACCCAATGGACGGAGGTGACCTGGTTGATTTAGAATTTCGATGAGTGTATATACCATGTAGAGGTCAAGCCCCCAATCACTGTGTGCCCTTGGTACACTGACATAATCAATTTCATTGTGGATAAGGCATACCCCGAAGGGGCTATGTATCAACAAAGGAGATGAATGCAAATTATAGCCACTAAGTACGTAATTCTAGAACAAGTGCTCTATCACAAAGACTTTGATGGAATGTTATTAAGATGTGTTGACGAGGAAGAATTTGAGAAGATTCTTTATGAATCACATAGCAGAGTATGTGGAGGTCACTTTGGGGGCCATACCACTGCTCGTAAGATACATTGGATGGGCTACTTCTGGCCCATGTTAGAGCATGATGCGGTAGATTTTGTGTGCAAGTGCCATAAATGCTAAGAGTTCTCCCATGAGATCCACATACTAGCATAGGCTCTGCAACCGATTGCGACACCATGGCCCTTTTCCACGTGGGGTCTAGATTTGATAGGGAAGTTTTCTCCCTCATCAACTAATGACCATAACTTTATAATCATGGCCACAGAATATTTCACAAAGTGGGTAGAGGCCATGCCTCTTACCACCATATCGAGTTCCGTAATCGTTAAGTTCATTCTGAACCAAATCATTTATAGGTATGATGTCTTATGTACAGTTATTATATATGACAATGGCTCATATTTCAAGAATGACGAAGTATGTGAACTATGCAGAAATTCAAAATAAATCATCACACGATTCTCTTTATTATCCCTAGGCAAATGGACAGGATGAGGCAAAAAATAAAACGTTGAAATCCATTCTCCTTAAAACCATCAAGGAGAACAAACAAGATTGGTATTTAAAGTTATACTTGACCATATGGGCCTATGGACATCGATAAGAATGATGATGGGGAAACTCCATTTTTCATTAGTATTCGGTGCAGAAGTAGTTCTACCACTCGAAGTCAAAATACCTAGTCTCCACATCTCATTATAGGAATTTTGGGAGAAGGATCCTATCGAGAGGCGTGACTCTCTCAATTAGAAATCCTTGATGAGGCTAGGCTCAATGCCAAATAATGACATAGAGCTTATGCTGACCGGATGTGCCTACTAAAGTATAATAAGAGGGTTTATGAACATGAAGTATATGAGGGAGATTTGGTATTAAGAATTGATAGCTGGATAGACAAAAAGAAAGGTGAAGGTAGGAAATTCAGGCCCAAGTGGTTGGGTCCATATCGAGTAATAGAAAACTACAAAAATGGGGCATTTTTCCTATGTACACTAGAGGGTGAAGATTTTAGATAATCCATCAACTCTCTTCACCTAAAGAGGTATTACACATAATTCACCTACATTTCCACATGTACATTACTGCATCTGTATTGCATTTTCATCTTCTTATCCATTTCGTAAATTTGTAATCAAGGGACTTATTCTTATAGAAATTTCTAAAAACTTCTGAAAATATTGGAAAAAATTAAAAATCATATCTCTTCAAATCCTCATGGTATCATCAATTATTTTAAAATCATTTCATCAATCCAAACAAGCTAAGACAAGCTTTGACATTAACCATACCAAGGCATGCATACTTGGTTCTACTCATAGTTTCTTCTAGATTAGGTGTCTTTTCCTATGGTTTGTTCTAGAAGCTTCATGATGTTACATCTATCCCATACACATCTCTTTGGAAATAATAACATTCTAAACATTTTTCCTAGATAAACATGCCAATTGAAATCAATAGAAAATTTTATTTTACACATTTCTTTACCCTACCAACCCTCGGTGTTGAGCCTACGTCTCTTACTAGTGGCGTAGGGTTGGGAAAGGAGAGAAGTGCCCTTACTCCCCTATACCTTGTCCATGGTGATGGGCTCATACTTCCTACCGGTAGCATGGGACAAGGTTTACGGGGTCTTTTTGACAAACTAGAAAGCTAAAAACAATTCATTCAAATACTGTGAAATCATAAATTAGAACAAATTGAGTTAGATGTCCAAAATTCCAGCAAGAGTTTAAAACCTCAAAACCATACTTTGTCAATCAAATGGTCATCTACAGATCTAAGTCTACATAAAATGGAAAGCAATTTACATTTTAATTTATGTAGCAAACTTGCGTAGAATCAAGTTGTAGGTTCTTAATTTAGTTTTTTCCAAAGCGTTGTTTTTCTCTCATCATTACCATTCAACAAATATTTGTAACTTGCACCCTCCTAGCTCTTGGTGTTGAGCCCTCACATCTTACCAATTGCATGGAGTTGGGAGTGGGGAAATTTCATCCTTCTATCATATCACTCTATCATCATGTTTTGCCAAAACAATATGAAGTATCAAAAATTGCATAGAGAAACTAAAGTTCAGCATTACAATGTGTTTGCATTATCATATATCAACATTACAAAATACAAAAATAAATCATTTTGTTAGCATTCATATCCATTGCATACATTCTAGAAAAGCATACAAAAGCAGAAGTTCTAAGCATCTAGAGTACACATGTGAAGTAAGCCAAGAAGAAGTCAACTCAGATACAATGAATTACCGAACAAAAAAATATTTTGTATATATATCATAATAAATCGAGTTTGTGTACAATGCCATCATTCACTAGGCATGGTCAAAATGCTTACAATGAGCCTGGAATATACAACAAAATATTATAAATGCCTGATAAAATGAAAACTAAGAAATAAAAGCCTTAGTGGTCTATCAATCCTTGTGGGATCCCTGAGACGGTGCATGGATGCGTCAGAGACTCCTACTATGGCTACAACATTGAGAGTGCACCGAATGGTGGGAGCACTCATGATGATGACCACTAGCTATGGTATCACTATAGGAATGGCTCTACCTCATCAATCTCTCAGCTATCTCATACAAGACAACCTAAGTACAAAGAGAAGTCATGATCTCTGCTGCCATCCAGATGGGTGCAAACACATCAGTGTGTCTTCTGGCTGCTAATGGTTGTCTTGTGTCCTCAATCAGATCAGCTTGGGTCTTCCCGAAGGGATCAACAAGCTTTCCATGCACACCCAATGAATAAGATCTCACCATCCCTATGCACTCACCACAAACAAAGAAAGACGGTGAGTTAGAAAGCTATAAAAGTAAAAAAGAGAAGAAATACCAACTAACACTTCCAAATAACAAAGTCAAGAGAAGAGTGTTAACATACTTGGATCTCCCTGCATCCATGTAGGGTCGAATGTTACTACTAATTGGAGCTGTTGTTATAGGTATCTCGGGGTGCCTCCTCCTCTTAAGGTTACGTGATGTCCCATGATAGACTCCTCATCTCTCCTCCCTTATATCAAGGGAACAAATCCTCTGAGACTAAGGTCTCCTTATCCACATTCACCTCCTCCCACTCTGATCTTAGTATATCTCGAGTGTCATGCCACTTAGGGTCAGTCTCCTCCTCCTCCATGTGAGATGCCTAACCAGTCTCACCACCCAATCCTCATCGCATCCTCTCCACTAGACTCCTCTCCAGTCTCATCTCATGTACCCTCCTCAAAATCAAAGCCCATATTTATAGGCTTGTCCTCCTACCCACTATGAGTGGGTGCGGCCTCAATCTGGAGTAAAGGTGCATGAGTGACACCAGCTACCTATTGGGCATGAATAACTTTCCTAACTACAACAAGCACTCCTGGAGTCACCACTGTCTAACCCAAATCTCCTCTAGGGCCCTTTCGGGCCTCCTTGTAACTCCTATACACGGGTGGCACCGGGGAAGCATGTTAATATAAAAAGAATGAAATACTAAGGAACTTGGTCAAAGGAGTGAATCTCAACCTTCCCATCCTATCAATAACTCGACCATTAGTGGCACAAGCTAACAATGTAGTCCCATCCTGCCGCCACAAACTCCCGCCATGTCATGGTACAAACTAGCCACCATATCTGTTGTAGTCAAGGAGGTGGTTGGCTAATGTGAAACTCTAAGAACTGACATCATTGTCCATCTAGCAGCCCCGACTACCCCCGAGTCATGTATTGGCACCCTCCGATAGGGGATGATCCACTCATACACACAACTCATAACCAATGTGGGGTGGCTCAAAGACTGCCCATGTAACTCGATAATCTAATACAAGTCATGGTAGGTGTTGCCAAGGATATCTACCCCCTAGGAATAGATTTGACCATGTGACTCAATCTGCATGATAAGTATAGCCCATTATTACAACAATGTATCACCTCCTTGTGCCCTATCAATCTGCGAGGCCAAAATACCCATGATGGCTTTACGGATAGTAGGGATGGAAGCAAAGTGGGCAATAGATCAAATCTTCATTCCCTTATTTGAACCAAATGACACCATGACATCCCTCTTGTAGGTAGCCCACTGAGTCATCATGGGCCTAGATCATGTTGTCTCCAGAGTCAGCCTCCTCCCAAGTATCGAAACTCCAATTATCTCGATACATGTTCTCAAGTGTAGTTGTCCACTCACCTCGACACTGATAATTAGAAAGTGTTCCTGGGCCTACATCCCAATAAGAGAAAAAGCTACATAATATGTGACTGTAGGAGTGACATGGGGCACTGTGAAATCCTCCATATGCCTGCTCTCGAAGAGTATCGGCCTCACTCAGAGTCAATCGATCTAAAATGTAATGTAATTACTTGTATAAATCTGATTATTAGCAGCAATATAACACAAATGAACACAATATTTCATAGATAAATGATCTCAATGTGCAATAAGAATAGCTTAGACACTTCAAGGGGGAAGCCTCCAAACCAGCATACAAAAAGACTCAAATGCTGAATATGATGATCAACTACTACCTACTAACCCCTATATATACTATTCCTATGCTATGGAAAACACCAAGGCCAACCCACTAATGAAAATATAACATATATGAAAGAGATACATAATGATAAGAAGTTATGATAGCCACAAGTCGGCTATATACATCCAATATAAGATATATGATTAAGGGCATAGCATGCCCCTCCCTTCAAGCAACATTGTCCCCAATGTTGAGAAGATTGGATGTTGCTGCAAGAAATTTACATCCTCCCAAGTTGCATCTTCATTGTCTAGATTTTTCCACTTGATCAAATACTCAGTGATGACCCTTGTCCTCAATCACTTAGTGTGTGTCTGAAGGATGCATTCTGGTTCCAGGATGATTCTTCCCTCTTCATCAAGCTCGGGTAACACTGTCTGGGTTGATACTGTTTGTCCAATTACCTTCTTTAGGAAAGATACATGGAAGACTGGATGAATTCGAGTAGCCAAAGGAAGTTCCAGTTTGTATGCTACATTGCCAATCTTTTGTAACACTTGATAAGGACCATAATACTTAGGTGAAAGCTTGTTATCCTTTTTTTTATTGTTTTAAGGAAATTTGCTTATATGGTTGTAAATGCACAAAAAACCCAATCACCGAATTCAAAATGTCTTTCACTGTGATGTTGGTCTGCCTGTTACTTCATGCGGTTTTGTGACATGGAAAAATTCTCCCTGAGACTAGAAAGCACCTCTTGTTGGTGTTGAATATGTTCTTCAACTGCTCGAACCTTTGGCTAGAATCTCAAAGATGAAGTGATAGATGGTGGATGGTACCCATATAATGCCAAGAAAGGAGACATTTTAGATGAAGTATGAAAGGAGGTGTTATGCCACCATTCTGCCAACAGTAACCATTGGACCCATCTCACTTGCTTATTTGATGTAAAACAATGAAGATATCCCTCCAAGCACTTGTTTACCACCTTTGTTTTCCCATTAGACTAGGGATGATAAGAGGAACTACGAGCTAGTTATGTTCCCAAGCATGAGAACAAGTCAGTCCAAAAATTACTAGTAAAGATAGGGTCTCGATCACTTACTATAATCTTTGGTGTCCCATGTAGCTTCTGAATTATATCCATGAAGGTTGTTGCTATTGTACTCGTAAAAAATGGATGTGATAAAGCACAAAAATGGGCATATTTGGTGAGTCTATCCACCACCACCATGATTACATTTTTACCTTCTGATTTAGGCAATCCTGTGATGAAGTCCATGGACACCTCTTCCCACCTCTGGCTAGGAATAGATAGAGGTTGTAAAAGACCCGGGGACTTAATTGTTTCGCCCTTATTTTGCTGACAAACCATGCATTCTACCACAAACTTTTGGACATCTCCTTTTAGCCCTTCCTAGAAAAATCATGCTTGATTCGATGATAAGTCTTTAAGAAGCCAAAATGACCCCCTACTGGAGAAGCATGGAGCTCAGATAGAACCCTATTTTAAGTATTGAATTCTTACATAGATATAATCTATCTTTATACCATAAAACATATCCTTTCCATACAATTTTTTTGACATGCTTGGATCTTGTTGGAGATTCTGAATGAGATTTTGTATACTTGGGTCATTTTTCCATTCAGACCTTGTATCCTCTATCCAATCCTCCTGTAATATAGATATGGTACACAAAAATGCCTGGGAAGATTCATCCTTTCGAGATAAAGCATCATCAACTACATTCTCTTTTCCTTTCTTGTGTATTATCTCAAAATCACACCCCAACATTTTGAGACCCATTTCTATTGTTCTTATGATGATAAATGTTTCTCTAAGAAGTATTTCAAACTATCATGATCTGTCTTTACTTTGAAATATCGTCCCATTAGATATGGTCTCCATTGCTTCACTACATGAAGTATTGCTAACATTTCTTTCTCATAAATTGGTTTAGAGATATTGAATTGGCGGCTCTTGAAGGCAATGGGTCAAGCATGATTACTCCCCCATACATACCCAAGCATCACATTCAACAATGAATGTTTTTGAAAAATTTGGGGTGGCTAGAACTGGAGTGGTGCACATGACCTCCTTCAACTTCTCAAAGGCCATAATAGCTTGCTTATTCCAATGGAAAGAGTCATTATTCAATAAAGATGTGAGTGGTGTTGTAATGCTTCCATAATTCCTTACAAATCTACGATAATAACCTATAAGCCCCAAAAATCCTTAGAGATTTTTAGGGTTTTGGGAACCTTCCATTCAAGCATGGCTTTTATCTTGTTAGGATCCACTTTAACATCTTCATAAGAGATAATATGACCCAGATATTCAACCTCCTTGACACCAAAAGAACACTTAGAAGGATTTACATAAAGTTGATGTTGTTCAAGAGTTTCCAACACTTTATTTACATGATGCAGGTGTTCCTCCCATGTTTTACTATAGATTAATATATCATCAAAGAACACTAAAAAAACTTTCGAAGAAATAGCTTAAAGATGGAATTCATCAAGCTTTGAAACGTAGAGGGTGCATTTGTTAGTCCAAAAGGCATTACCAAGAACTCATAGTGTCCTTCATGTGTCCTGAAGGTTTTTTATGAATATCTTCATCCCTGATTCTAATATGATGATATCCAAAATGAATATCAAGTTTTGTAAAGTAAACAACACCATGTAACTCATCTAGAAAATCATCAATTACAGGAATAGGAAACTTATCTTTAACTATGTACTTATTGAGTTCCCTGTAATCTAGACACATGCACCAATTGTCATATTTTTCCGTATCATCACTACAAGAGAAGAGTAAGCACTTTGACTATGATGAATAATTCCTTCTAACATCTCTTGAACTATATTCTCAATCTCACTCTTTTGCTTATAGGGGTACCTATAAGGTCTGATGTTGGGTGGTTGACTCCCTAGTACTAGTTGGATGGCATGGTCATGGTCTCTTTTCGGAGGCACCCCTTGGGCATTTCTCAAAACACCATTGAGTGCTCATCTATAACTACTTTCATATCTGTGGGTATAAATGTATTGGAATGATGTGCTTCCAATGAAAATAGCTATGTCACAAACCCTTCGCACCATTTCTAATCAATTTTTGCATCGATGAGAACTTACCATCCGTGGGGACTTTTATCTTAGTCATTTTAGTTTAAAAGTCCTCCTTCGACTGAAATTGCATGAAAAAATCTTGGAAATTCATTTCAATGGTTCCTAAGGTGGTAAGCCACCAAATCCTAACACAATGTCTACTCTCCTATGGCAATGGAATACATATTGCTAGTTAGAAAGTAATCTCCCATGTCGAGATTAATGTTATGGAATTTTCCTAAACAACTAACAGTTTTTCCCATCAGCAATCATGACTTGACATTTTGGAGCTAGATAAACAAAGCGTTCAAGCATACCACCAACTTATGATTGATGAAATTGTGAGTACTTCTTGAATCAATCAACACTATTACCCTCTATTTTTTTAAGAATCCAACTACTTTGAGAGTTTGGGGAGTGCTAATACTAGAAATTACATGACATGATATTGTTGGCTGGGGATCTCCTAATTCCTCCTCTGGCTCTACCTCTTCATCTTCTTCATTTTCTTCTTCTTCAGTAGGTCCCTCAATGTAGAACAACTTCTTTTCAGCACACTTATGTCTTGGTCCAAATTTTTGTCACAATTAAAACATAACCCTTTGGCTCTCTTTTCTTCAATTTGTTGAGGTGTCAGTCTCACTGGCCGAGGGAATGATGGTGGAAGGGTGCTACGATCTCTGATATTACTGACAGTTTGTTTCCTATTGGAAATAAATTTTTCCTTTGCCCTACGTGCCATGATCATAGAGTCTAAAACCTTATGAGGATTAAAAATACACACCTCAGTCTTAATTTTTTCTTTAAGACCCTCAATAAATAAGTCATTCAAATTATCATCAAGAATATTTTCCACCCGTAAGGAAAGGTTTTAGAATTGATGGATGTAATCTTTGATTGTTCTTGTTTGTCTGAGATTTGCTAATTGACTAAAATAATTATTTGACACACTAGAACTATAGTGAAATTGTAACTCTTTGGTGAATACTGTCCATGTAACATTAAGGCCACTCTTTTTCCTTTGAGCACATAACCATCGATACCAAATGAATTGGTCAGGTTCAAGATAAAACGATGCCATGGTAACCTTTTATCTTGATGGAATCTGATGAAGATAAAAAATATCCATCTGGTTAATCCAATTGAGTGGATCCTTTCCATCAAACTTACGCATTTCCACTTTTGAATCATGTTAGGGGCTTGCAGAGTGTTTATATTTTAATTGGTCATGTTTGCAGATCCACCCTGGCTAGTTTGTCTATTACTTTGACCTAAAGATCCACCCTAGTTAATGAGTATGATTGAGTTGTGGCTGATTAGGAAGGATATGATGACCCATGATATTGTAACTAAATTGGTGAATGAAATCCTCCAATCATTGTCCAATCTTTTCTACATCTTCTTTTTGGCCACTCTACCCTCGAGGTTTCACAACTCTAACTCAAGATAGCTGACCTTATGGTCAGTTGAAGTAAACCCTAACCCTGAGGACTTTGTAGATACCCCTTCTAACTCTAACTCCTCAACTATTATCTCATCCTTATCAGGGGTTTTACCCGGAGTGATGGGATTATTTTTGCCTCTTGTCAAAGGCCCAACCATGATGCCCCAAAATGGTAAGATTTAAGGATCAAGGTCGAAATTTAGGGTTTGGGATTTAAATAGGAATTTGGCCAAATTTTATAAAAATTAAAGAATGAAATCAAACTAATTTTTAATCTTATTTTTGGAAATGTAAATAAATTTGAAAAATTTCACAAATTACACCGTAGGTAGCCGAATTATGAAAAAACATAAAACCGCTGTAACTTTTGTAAAATAAGTAAAAACTTCCTAAAATTTGGAGGGAAGCTTACTTGACTGATTTTGCCACACCACATAAGAAAAATTTGCTACCGATTTTGAGATATGGATGAACATTCATAAATAGGGTTTGACGTAATGCTAGCCAAGTTCAAGCTTTCGATACCACTTGTAATGTAATTACTTGTATAAATTTGATTATTAGTAGTAATATAACAAAAATGAACACAATATTTCAGATAAATGATCTCAATGTGCACGAAGAATAGCTTAACCACTTCGAGGGGGCAACCTCCAAACTAGACAATAAGACTCAAATGCTAAATATGATGGTCAACTACTACCTACTAACCCCTATATATACTATTCCTATGCTATGGAAAACACCAAGGCCGACCCACTTATGAAAATATAACATATATGAAAGAGATACATAATGATAAGAATTTATGATAGCCACATGTTGGCTATATACATCCAATATAAGATATATGATTAAGGGTGTAGCATAAAATTGCTTTGGGAGCCAATCACACTCCCTCTTGTGACTCCAACAGATATACTCTTCCTTCTTATGCATCCAAAAAAACATAGAAAAAGTGCAAGTTAGTGACACATTTTAAGAAACAAGCTCATAAAAAACATGACAAAACATAAAAAAAAATTAAGTTAGCATGAGCCCGATGCAGGGCGACAGTTTCGCGACCACCGCCCTCCTCAGGGCAGCGGTCCTAAACCGTTTCGCCATATAACTATGTGGCCCTAAAAATGCCCAAAAATGCAAAAAATACACCATTTTGAATGAAATAAACGACTACCCTATAGCCCCCTCCTAGAGACTCATTTAACACAAGAAATTTTAAAAATAAGCCTTCTTAGGCAGATATTTTGACATTTTATGTTTAAAAACAAACAAGTGAGAAAAACTAACCTTAGACTACACGGGTCAATCTTCCAGTCATGGAGGCATGATCACTATCTCACAACAAACGTTTTGACTATCCTCTCATTAAAAATGGTCACCGTAGGTCTAAAGATCAAAAATCACCAAGTCAATATGTGCAAATGAATTGAAAAATGGGTTTATATATATATATATATATATGTTGTTATAACTTCGTTTTGAGTGCATATGTTCATAGGATGGGAGCACTGGTGGAGGTAAGTTCTTGTCCCCACACAAATGGTAAGTCCTCTTATCATTTTAATTTAGAATTTATTTTTCAATATTTTATCTATCTGCACTTGAGTCTTCTTTTTGTTTTTTGTAAAGTAGCGGGAGTTTGGATGACAAAATTTAGACACATGGGTGTGTTAGGTATAAATTTCTAACTCCCCATTTCGAGAATGCCATACTTAGACTCTATGTTTTACACCTCTTCATGGCTAAGATGTTTCTTCGAGGGGGAAATATGTACACACCCAAAATTTCACATGCTACATTGTCAGAAAATGTTTACAAGATCCCCAATGATGATTCATGTCCTTTCATAAGGTGTTCGAGTTCCTAAGCTCATTTGCAGTGTATATTTGTACTTAGCTTTTCCACGCTTTCTTCTAGCTTCCCACTCCTTTCTGTGCATGTTTTGGTCTTCAGTGTCAAAACCACCACCCTACACATTTTTTTCTAGAACCTTTCATGCGTGATTTAAACACGTGACACTTCACTTAACTTGACTTCCAAGGTGCGTTTGTGAACCAAATTGCCTAAAAATATTCTTGATTACATGGTATTCCTTCCCTCTTCTATTTTTAAATGGATTTAATTAGTTTGAATCGTCTCTTCACCAAATGATTTGGAACTCCAATGATGCCTTGTGCATGAAGGCACATCCTAGCCAATTCCTATATATTCAATGCTTGTATTCAAGTAAAAGAGCCGAGAATTTTGTGTATCTTGCATAGTATTGCTGCAACAATCTTGCTAAGAATTGCATAGCTAAGCTTTGTTCACTTGTGCTATCTCTCTTCTACCTGGTATTGCAACCAGATTTGCCTTCAATTTGCTATTACTCAAGTGCCTTCTCCCACTGGTGCCTTTGCATTCCCAATTTCTTAGACTAATATGTACACATGGAGAAAGAAAGGATAAATTGAGGGGACAAGCACATATACAACTAGATTTGCCAAAGGTCTTGCTTATCTAGGTTGGGATTATTTGTTTGTTTCTTCACTTGTTTAATTCATCAATTCTGAGTTATTCATTTCAAATCCATATTAAATAGAGTAGTAAAATTTTTCATTCAAGTTAATCAAGCAATTGAAAATAGATCAAATCATTAGAAAGCTTGCTCTTTAACATTACCAAGGAAGTTGTAGGGAACAATAACTTTTTTGAAGTTGTGATTTGTTCTCTACCTCTAAGGTAGGGTTAAGGGTTTTGAATGAATTAGTTTAGTTGTTTTAGATCTAGATTCACATACTTACACAAATAATTAGCTACATCCAGTTAGTTACTTGTATTAGATTTAATTTATTAGATTAGAAGCATTGTTTAAATATAAGAAAAGATCAAAACTATTTATTTTTTATAGATTAGTTTGATTTCATTGTTTTGTTCAGTTATACTGTGAAAATATCACAAACATAGTTTATATTTCCTTTGATAGTTAGTTTACATTGTCAAATCAATTCAATTTCATTTTTCATGACCATTAAAGGTCCACAACAAGAGAAATTTTTTGGTTGTGATCCATTGGTCCCATAACCCAACAAACCCAAGTTATTAACCTACATTGATACGGGCTTACGTATGCTAGTTATAAAAACAATCGCTAGGTATTATGAGAAGATAGAACAATTAAAACACTAAATATTGTAGTTGATCAAGCCTACGATTATTGGACTACTCTTGACAATAGGGATTGATTACGCATATGACCATACAGAGACCAAAACCTCCATGAGTTCATGATTATGATCCCTAGGTCATATAACCCAACGAGCTCTGCTAACCAATTAAATATCGACACTAGTTTACATGCACTAGTATTTAGATCATCCCCACTTCCACCTGACATTGTTGCATAACTTTCCATGTTGAACATAATAGCCAATCAGGCTAAGGATTTCTAGACTAGACCAAAGAACCTCCCATAGACCCTATGGTTTCACTATGCCTCTCGTTCTCACTTCTATGACCTTGTTTGGAAATCCATATGAGGCATCTGCAGGTCACTTTCCACATGTTCCAAAAGTAGTAGAAAAATATCAATGGAGCTTCGATATTGACTGGAGCCTGCGAGTAGCCATTTTATCTGACCATTTTATTACACCACTTCAAGTTAGGGTGGCTCTCTTTGCCTTAGAATCGCAGATCCCGATATTACATGTTGAAGACATTAGGTTGACTCATTAGCTTTTTCATCACTACCACACACATCCATTTCCATTTCATACCATTTTGTCTTAGCATGACCTCGGGAGGTCAGTGCAAATAAGGTCACATGTTGATTTTCTTTCATAGAGTGGCCTTTTAATCCAAATTTCTACGAGCCACTTCTACCGCCATCTTTGTTAAAGAATTACTATCATGTTCATCAATGTGCTCGGTTGGATTTATTGTCACATGGGTCATGTGAGGTGCCTTCTTCATTCTCGCACCTTATGCATGCTTCTTCACTAACATCAAACTTAGGTTCATCTATATGCATTT
This sequence comes from Taxus wallichiana var. yunnanensis, assembly GCA_018340775.1. Taxonomy (NCBI): domain Eukaryota; kingdom Viridiplantae; phylum Streptophyta; class Pinopsida; order Cupressales; family Taxaceae; genus Taxus; species Taxus wallichiana. The sequence goes on from CM031236.1 coordinate 586,773,315, forward strand.
ACATAGTCCATCTCAACATATTTATGGCGTGCATATTTTTGCCCTCTCGAGTCAATCATCCCCACCCATATAACTTCTCAATAGTGAGTGTTCTTTGGAATATTGCATATATAATATTTTTGGGGTCATTGACATAACCGAGGTCTAGGTGTTTAAGATTTCTTCTCCCCTTTGGCTACTAGTTCTTCTTCCTATGGGTACATGAGCCTTAATGCCCAAGAACATACCTTCTCCTTTTTTCCAAAATCCTCTTCATGTGCCTCGGATGGCTTGCCACTACTTCTCTCCTTTTCATTCTCTCCAGTGGGACCTTCCTCTTCACGCTCACTAGGTATTTTCGAATCACGATGGGTCTCTTCATGCATGGTATCTTCTTCACCTTCCACATTATGAATAGGTGGGGATTCAGTGTTGTGCACAATCCCATCCGACAACCCTTATTTATTACTATCACTGTGTCATGAGCTTGCACCTTCTATTTTTTTCTTTTCTAGGCTTGGATTGTCCAATGTCATCTTGGTGACCTTATAACTATCTCAAGGTCTCGTGCCACTTCTCCACTCCTTACACTTTCTCCTCAACTTTATTCTATAGATTTGGTCAAGCGCACCATTGTCCTACTCCATTTCTTTAGCCTCAAGATCAATCCTTACTTCTTCCTCTTCCTACCTCGAGGAGTATCCTTGCACATCCTCTTGGTGCCTAAAGTATGCTTTCCTTGGAAGGGTCTCGGTAGTTTCACATCGTATCTAGTAACATGCTTCCCATCCTTAAACTTGGGCTTGAGATAAACATATATGTGCACAACTTATTTCTTCCCAACTACCATGGACTCAGGAGTGATGTCAATATTATCTAACTCCATTGTTTCTTCATAAGTTGTCTTGTTGGGATAGACATAGGTCTTCCATAGTATATGGTAATCTGCATCCACTTTCTCGCATTGAATTTTAGATTCTTCACGTTGTATAATATGTTCATGAGAATCCTTAAGGTATCGCATGGTTAACATGAATGGAAACTTGAACCACGAGGCTTATCTCCCCATCCTTCATATGAAACCTACCCAAATTACAGTTTTGGTAGGCCGGATACTCGCTTGGCAGCCATCTAATACCAAAACAAATTCTCTTGGTATGTGTCATTATCCTTCAAATGATTCACACATCCTTCTATACCATTTATCTATGTGTTACTTGTATGCGCGTAAGATATTACCTTCGTAAGTAAATTTGAAACCTCCGGGCCGGTGAATTCTATTCCATAAGATATACCCACATGTTTTCTCTAGGCCCATCTGGTACCCCAATCTCACTAGAATACCAACAAAAGTAATATTGTGCCCAATGTATTTTTTCACCTTTATCTCCTCGCATTCGTGTTTCTTCAATAATGCCTTCAACAATATATTTGCAAGGTTATATTAAGTTTTATTTGCCATTTTTTACATGATATGCAATCGACACTTGTTTACCTATTTCCACCTTTCGATGTGCCCAACTTATAGATCACAAAGCATGACCACTCTTGTTGCAGGGGTTCTCAATGCATGATACATCCATCATGTGACCTCCTTTGTGGTAGTTAAGTGTGACTGCAGAGCTTCAATACCTACTTCATCATCCAAGTCCACCTCTATCTCTTCTCCGCAGTTATGCAATCTCGTCACTTTCCCTATCAACTGTCTCCTTGTGAGGCACATTATTTTTCCCATAAAATAAAATTAGCCCTCGTGGACTCATGATACTAAACACTAATACATGTATTGATGTTTTCCAAAGAAGGGAAACTCATAGAGATGAAGCACTATAACACTCTCCAGAGTCTATTCATTGCATCACCATAAAATATTTTCCCCAAATCCATCCTCTCACTTGACTTGATAATCATATCCTTCTCAATATCACCCTCATTCTTCTATGATCGATGATTAAAGTTGATTATCTTGTACTTTGTTTAGTGCAACTTCCATGAATTCCCCTCTATTACCTTGCGTGGATATTGCATTTCAGTAAACCACTCTTTCCGGAGCTTCCTCACCATAGGTTTCTTGTTCTTGTCCACAAATTTCCTTGATTCCATTTCTAACAACAATAAAATCTTCTTAACTTATAAGGTTCCCTAGATGTTGGGTTAGTCACCACTACTTACTCTTTTAATCTTTCACCTTCTTATCGACTATAGTTTTTAAACCCACGTGCCCTAATCGTGAATTCTTCTTCTCAAACCCTATCTTTGAACTTCAATCCTCAAACCTCGTATTTTCCACTCCACACACATGCTCTCAAACTTCCCATAAAGGATCTCCACTTTAGGACATTTTAAATTTTTATAGGTTTGACAAATTCTTTTCGTATTCTCACTTTGCACTCGTTCACTCTTGAGTCACTCTTCAAGGCTAAAAAACTCTAACGTACAAGGTAAGAATGAAGTTACTTGTACCCCTTTTATATATTTTTCATTATTTTCCCACATTAATTGCTCTTTACCTACCATCGTACTCAACTTTAATTATGATTTTTCACTTTTTCCACGCTTTTCATTGCTTTCTTTCACATCACGGTCATCACCTTATGGTGCTCTCACTAATTTCTAGGCCATAGACCTCCTCACATGTTTTTCCCTACGCTAGAGTACATAATCCTCTATACCACATAAAAATTAGTTTATCCTTCCTTTGTCTACCTCGTGTTACATTGTGCAATCCATTTCTCTATGCGCGGTCTTCATCTTGAGCAATTTCCTTATTATCACCATCCTTCTCATTTCTTATGACACCTTTTTCCACTTTTCCTCACATGCACCCCCGCAAATGTATACCATTCTTCTTATAATACGCGCATATCTTCATCTACTTAAGCTCACCTCGCAAGCACAAACAAGATCTCTTTCACACATTTCTACCTAGTTCACTCCACACTAAAAGTATGTGTGGTCCTCTGTGCATGAACTCAATAGGTAGTAATCAGCTTCCCTATGCATAAGCACGCTTATTACACAACAAGAAACAAAACATCAAAGCAAGGAAATAACTAGTAAGAAACACATGAAATGGAAACCTAATCTAAATGACAATACTACCTTATTACAAACACCAAAAAGCTTTATTTATAGTAGGGATTCAACCTACTCCCATTGAAGTAATTGGGAAACATAGTGCCATCCAACACCAGAATTGACATGCGCTTGATTCAAGTATCTTGGTTACTACAAAAGGTCTCAACCAATACACCTTCAACTTTCCTGGGTGGCGTGCAAATTTGGAGTCATAGAGAAGGACCATCTTTCTAACTACAAATGTCTTGTTCTTAATGTGCCTATCATGTCAAGCTTATGTTGTACCTTCTCGATTCTATCTCCAACATGTAATAACATGCCACTTGTCTAACTACATTAGTTTATCAATGCATTCTTGTATAGATTGCTCATCATCTAATCCACCTGCACATGCAATACAAAATGATGGTAACATGAACTCCACCGATAGTATCGCCTTTGTTTCAAACACTAGTTGGAATGATGTAGCATTTTTCAACCTTTTGTAAGTTGTCATGTAAGCCCAAAGTACAGCTTGAAAATTTATCATCCCAATATTTTCTTCCAATATCATATATCTTTATCAATGTTTGTCCCAAAATATTTTTGAAAGATTTTATAGTTCCATTAGCCTAAGGGTGATAAGGAGTAATTTTATGGTGTTCTACCATAAACTCTGCTAACAAAATTTTGATTGTCTCATTTAAGAAATGAGTTCCTCTATCACTTGTCAATATTAATGGACATCCATACATGCTAATAATGTTTTCTTGAAGAAATATTGCTGTTATATTTGTAGTATAATCCTTTATAAAGCGCGACTCTACCCACCTTGTAAGATAGTCTATACAAGTAATAATATAGTGCGCCAGATTCTACATGTTGGTTGTGTAATAGGTCCTACAAAGTCAATGGCCTACTTCTCAAAAGGTTTTGCGCTAGAAATTGGTCTAAGTGACATCTCATCTCTATTATCATGCTTTCGAATGCATTGACAATGATCATAAGATTTCACAAAAGCCTTAACATCCTCAGACAAGGTTTCCCACAAAATTCCAACCATAAGAATCTTGTGTGTGGTCGCATCACTAACATAATTTCTCTCCTGCTATACTACCACGAGCCTCATCAATAATGGCTTCATGTTCATGCTCAAGTACACAACAACAAAATATATATTCTATTCCCATTTTCTATAAGTCACCTCCAAATAATTGATAGGGCGCAACTTGAATGATAAGGTAATTTTTCTCTAATGTTTTCATACCATCGTGTACCTATCCAATGCACAAAAATACAACTATATCCTCCAAATATTTGGACTCATGGTTCAAATTAAATAACCGTGCATCTAGCATTGTGTCCTTAATGCTATGTGCATCCTCTCCAGAGTTGATCCTTGATAAATGACTGTGCCCCGAATTAATTTTACTTGGTTTGACCACAATTGTAAAGTGAAATTATTGAAACAAAAGTATCCACCTACAAATGCACCCTTGTAATATCGGCTTATTGACTAAATAATTCAATTTCATATGATCTATATAGAAGATAAACATGGTATCTAACAAGTATTGATAAACTTATGGAGCACGTAAATCATAGATAATGCCTCGCGATTAGTGGTAGTATTATTTTTCTCTACAGGTGTCAAATTCTCGCTTGTAAAACATATAAGATGATCCACATTTCCTTTTCTAGTTGCGCTAAAACTACACCAATAGCTATACTAGAAGCATGAACATGCACATGAAAGGGTTTACCCTAGGAAGGGAAGCACAATATGGGAGTAGTAGTTAACCTTTCCTTCAAGGTCTTAAACGCATGTTGTTATGCATCAACCCAATAAAATTTCCTTTTTCCTTCAAAAAATCCTCTAATGGCACGAAAATCTTCACATAACCTTTGATGAACTTCCATTAATAATCCAATATGCCCTAATAATCAGACACCTCACTGATTGGTAGGTTCCTCCAAAACCAAAATCACAACTATATTCTGTGGTCTACCAATAATCCTTCTTTGCAAATAATGTGTCCAAGTAGAGTTCCAAAGTGTGTCACAAAGATACACTTTTAATGTTGAGAGAGATGTTCAATCACCTATACCTCTCAAACATAAGCCTGAGATTATCACAATGATCCTTGACTAGGCCATACACCATCCAATCATCCAAATACACTTACAAGAATTTATGAATAAAGTATTGAAAGGCCTGCAAAACAATGTGCGAGAATACTACTAGCACATTTTTAAATCCAAAGGACATGACTATATATGTAAACCTTCCCCAATCAGTAGTGAAATTTATCTTCTCCTAACCCTCTTTTGCAATGTGCACCTAGTGATAACCTGAAAATCCATATGTAAAATAATATATCTTGTGCCCAACAACACCTTCAAGGATTTATTTTGTGAAAGGGGTGGGAAAAGGATCTATAACACATGCAACATTGAGTTCCCTATAATCAACACAAATCCTTATCCTCCCATCCTTCTTAATGTTTATGAACATGGGCCTAACCCATTTAAATTCCTCAATAGGCTCAATAATTCTAGATTTTAGCATTTTATAAATCTCCTCCTTTACCTTCATGCGTAGGTTAAGATTCATTATGTAAGGTCTCTTCCTAAATGGGCGTGCACGTTCTTTAAATTTGATCTTAATTTCACCTAAAGAAGGGTTTTCTTCTTTCAACTCATGATATCCCTATAGAAATAAGTCATGTAAGTCACACGATAGCTTGATAATCTTGTCCAATTCTTGCTTTAACCAATAATCCCCAATGATTACTTCCTTAGGTGCATCCTCTATGCCAATATTAACCTTCTTAGTCTTTAGTGAAGCATGGTATACGCGTGTCTTCTCATCTAGTAGTAGCCATTACCTTACATAACCTTTAGTGTGGCTAACATCCAAGTTCTCAAAATCTTCATCATCAATGGTATATACCATTTTACCTTTCTCCCTTTCACATTAACCTAGCCATGGCCCCCTTCACTCCACTAATATTAATTTAATTAAATTAATTCATTATCCTCACCATATTTATTATTTAAATATCTTAATTAGGGATAATGTCCACATACATCTCACCTAGACACCTCATCAAGCCAACTCACCCTAAGACCTATTCTTAGTAAGTTGCCATAACTAACTAAGACTTACCCAAACCCTAAAAATCAATGCCTACATTCCCTCTAACCACATTCCCACATGCTTACAAGAAGCTTCCAGTCTAATCCATGGGTTAATGACACGAGATCCTAGAAAATCAAGAGGATCTCCCTAGTTTAGTAAACCTAGGAAATCCCACCTTGACCGACGCCGGTTACCCCTAACCGTCATCGCCGGTTAAGCCGAAACCACTGTTGGTCACCTTTTAACCCCAAAACAACCTTATTTTGGAGGTTGGAAAACATTGGCACATTCTGAGAGATATCACATCTTTTGAGAACAAATTTTAGTGAGAACACACATGCAAGGAAGGAGATCAAGCATTTTCTCTTGCACAGGCATCCAACAATCATCCAACAACCATCCAACATTCACCCCAGCACAGATTTGATCCAACCAAGAAAAAAGGAATGCACATGCAGCCCATGCAGAGCTTTCCAATGTTTGGTGATCTCCTCAGCATCATTCAACCCTTACCAGCACCTTCATTCATCACTCACAAGCACCTAGGACTAGATTTCAAGTAAGTGGAAGTTTACTCCTCTGGTTCATTTTTCATCATTATATTGTCCTTCCTTTGTTTCCTAGCCTAGCCACCCATTGACCTCCTTTAATACTCACCCCTCCATATACCCGTTAAAACCTCTCCAAACCCCACCCAAACACCTAATACCTCTTCCAACCAATCAATTCCTTGTGTAATCATAAGGGAGATCCAAAGCCCATTTATGTGGCATTCCCAGTATTCCACAATAACTAGCACCGTTTTTCCCAATGGCATCGGTCACCCTTAACCGGCGTCGGTCTCTGTATTTACCCATACAACCCCAAGAAAGTGACCTATCCACCTATTCCCACATCACCCTTAATCACCTGTGACCTACCTGAGACCTCTGTCAGACCTGCAGAGACCCAGAACTAGTTACTTGACCTTCGGATCTTATTTTAACTTAGCTTGTTAGATTAGATCTTTCTTATTGTATTTTGGATGAGATACCCAAATCATTTTAATTACGATAGGATTTACTTTCATTACCCACATTAAATTGTTTTAAATAGTGGACTGATAGCCATCTAGGAAGTATCACACTTCTCGGATCTAGCACACTGCTAGGTAGTTCACTGCACATATTGTTTAACTCTTTTTGGTGGTCTTGCTTTCCATTACAGGTAGTTCCTCCTAGCCAAAAGGAAGTTCTCACGATCAGCTATGGATCAAGAAGTCATACGCGTGCAACAACCCATCAACCAACATTTCAACAGGTATTCCTCCTATGCCCGTTACCCTATCTGTTTCATCAATATTTCAAAGAAACGTCTAAGAATCAAGTGAAACATTTTGGCATGCCGGTGGGACCCATTCGGGGTTCCTTGCATTTTATTCATTCCTAGGAAAAGTTGTGTGTTTTTTTCCCTTCTGAAAAGCATACACATTAATTTTCTTCCTTGGTAACCTACCTTTTCTTTCTATTTGCTCTAAAAGAAATCTTTCTTTTGGTGTACTTAAAAAGAACCATTTCTTCGTGTTTTTCTGCATTTTAGTGAAAGAGCATCCCTCTTCCTCTTCATCTATTTGTGTCATCCAACTTCACATTTCGATTTGGGCTTAAAATAAGTGCATTGCATTCTGATTTATCACATTAGCTCACATTAATTGTGGGAAACCTATATGCTGGAAGTCATTCCCAGCTGATGGTTGACAAATGAATCATAGAAAGCACATCTCTCTCTCTCTCTCGAGTCTTGCCAAATTGCACAAATTCAAAACAAATACATATTCTTAAACAACATCTTTCTGGGAATGCTGTCAATGATCGCACTGATATGAGGATTGGAAGGTACTCCCCAACTCGCTGCTCTGTCGAGTCATACTTTAGAGAGAGAAGCCCCCCCCACCATAACATACCTGAAACCTCACCTTTTAGATCTCCTTCTTTGTAGGAAGCCATCCTCACCAAAAACTCTATTTTATAGTTCATGTGTCAGTCCTTAAATAGCATAAGCTAAACAAACATAATAGAAAAGGCACTCCTAGGATCACATTTTTCTTAGTGTTTCTGCTTGGCTTGCGTTTTGAGGTGAGAGGTCACGTTCTTCATTTATTTTTTGTTTTCTCTGCATGCTCCTCATCATAGTTGGTGTATTTCGACTCTTTCTGAGTGTGCCTGGACCATATTCTCATCATTCTAGAATTTTGGGTTTGATTCCTCATCAGATTTTAATTCACAACCACTTTTCTTTCATCACTATTTCAATTTCACAGTGAGTGACCGGTGTCGGTCCAACGACCATCGTTCGGTTACCCTCTCACCATCGTCGGTTATACCAAATCGGCGTCGGTTCAGGTCCTTTTGTTAACCTACCCAAAAGGACATTTTATTCATCTTCTTCAACTTTTTAGAGTCCCTGTCACTACTATCATTCCCATTGGCCTTGTAAAACTCATCAGATTTGGCATACCTGCCAGATTTGACCGTATACCTTATTTTTCACTCACTTTATCCATTTCCCATAAGTAGTGGTCATGTGGTTACTGTAATCGCACATCGGACGGTTTACCCTAACCAGCATCGGTTAGCCTGTGTCATTTTCCAACTAACATTTAGTACCTAATCCACTTTTTACCACTTGTTTCACCTATCCCTGTTGTTTTTCTGTGTCATTTACAGAGAAGTGGCCCAACTGATCAGTACTGGTTCACATGGTGCTGACCCAAAGACAAGAAAGTGCACTCGTATTCCATGCCAGTTGTCAACCACTCCCACCTAGTCCTTCACCACCTTCCATTTTATCACCCACCATGGATCCTATCCAACCTATCACTATCGCTACCAGAGATGAGGAGTTCACATGACTCCTTGACCAAAACCCTGCCGCCTTGTAGTTTTATCTTTCCCACTCATCCACTCGAGATGCCTCGGGTCAGTTGATATACATGGACATGCCCGTATCTATCCCCCGACTCTCGCTCCCACTCGCGTCCCCCCATCTCGGCTCCCTGCTTGCTTGCCGCATCTACCTTACCCCTAGTCATTTTGCAAGCTAGGCCTATACCCACTATGACTGCCCATTTCTACTACATCCGTGACACCCGCCACATCCACCATACCTTGAAAACCACCCAAAACACAACCTCATCCACCCCTATGGTCTCGCATATACCCGTAGCTACACTACCACCTCCCGTGTCGGTGACCCCTACCCCTTTTCAAAACATTGTCCTTTCTATTCCACAATCGTTAGCCCCCATTGCCACTAGGGTTACCATGACCCTTCCACCTCCATATACGTACTATCAGTAACCTCCTGTTTCATCTATTATTCACTCTGGGTACGTACCCCTATTTCACTACCTCCTTCTCAATCTACCTACATGGACAACACCATATACTGGAGTGCCACCCCATTATATGCCCAAAACCAACCCTCTCATGCTATAAGAGGCACCCAATCATCATGCAACCTACCAACGACCTAATCAAATTGATGTTGGACAAGATGTAGACATTGGAGGCATCGGTTTCGGCTCCACAACACTCTCACCTATGATGAAATTTACAATGAGCCCATCCACCCATCCATTCCTATTCATCCATACCCCGTACATTGGGAGATGCCTAAATTCAACCGCTTCAATAGCAAGGAAGACCCACAACAACATTTGTGGTCATTCAAACATGGGTGCTACCTAATCACTCACGATGATGCTTTGCTCTAAGAACCTTTCCCATGTCTCTGATTGGACCTGCATTAGATTGGTATAGTGGGTTACCTAGACACTCTATATTCTCATTTAATCAGGTAGCCCAAGCCTTCTTGGATCATTTATCCATCAATATCATCAAGAAGGTTACCATGACGACTCTATACTCCACGTCGTTAGTATGAGGATGAATCTATCATAGATTTTGTCACTCGTTGGCGTAGCTTGATCAATCAACTCACCTTCCAACTACCACAAACAGAACTCATTGAGCTCTTCACACATGGGCTTGTGCTAGACATATCTCACCAACCCTACAGGTCCAGACCTTCGAACATTCGATGAAGCATTCACCATGGCATGAAAGTTAGAGATTCAGGCCATCGAAGAGAAGAAAATCCAATTATGCAATAAGAATTGGCATTCAAGTCGAATGATACCTCTTCTTCTTCCAAACCACAAAAAATTATTCAAAAGCTAAGGGCACCGCTAATGCATAGTGGTACTCAAGGCCGGCCTAGCTCATCTCATCAAATCAGGCTACCCCCTCATCTAATCTCTCACCCATCTAGACTTTTCAATTCAGACGAGAACAATGGAAATACACCCCAATTGGGGAGCCTTACTCTTTTGTCTTAGAAAAGCTTATCAAAGTCGGGGCCATCACCCTTCCACCTATAAAACCACACACTGGTTTTAGTTTTTACTGCTCGCCCCATGCCCGCATGGTATAAAGAACATGACTTTTATAACTATCATCGAGTAAAGGGTCATAGTGATGGTAATTGCATCACTTTCAAAAACATTGTCCAAGAAATGCTTGAGAAAGGTGAGTTAACCATGGATAATCCTAACGCACCTACCAACCAAAACCTACACATCTTCAAGAAACCATTTCCTAATCATGCCCCTTCATCTGATCAAACCGGTGAGGCCTCAACTCATGATACCCATACCCACGAGGTCCACGCTATTTTTAGTGATGCACCTGTTGCTTCCCAATTACCCCATATTCCTTCCATAGAGGAGATTCTAGCCCGAAATCCTCCTTCCACATGGAACCAACCTCCCCTATTCCTTCACCCACAGAGGAACACCTTTCACCTCCTTCCTCACCTATGGAGGAGTCCTTCCGCTAACATCGAGACCATTTCACCTTTGGCTTCTCCACTTAGAGAACCGATACCCACAATACTTCTTCAGTTCATGGAGGATACTTGTTTGCCTCCTCCACCCACAAAGGAGCTCCCATCATCTCCTCCACCTATAGAGGAGCACCCATCATCTCCTCCCCCTATCACAGACCTAGTTGAGATACCTTTCCTCTTGGTGAGCATTCTCCATCAGCTACCCAAGATCCTCTGAGACCTACTTTTGGCTCTCTTACCCACGGAAGCTGAAGCTAGCCAATTCCCCATCTCTAAGACACATTTTATGGGAATTTCCATTAGGTCCTCATCAATTCCACCTACAGACATGTGTCGTTCTCACATTTTTGGCCGATCTTAGATTATGTGGATAGGGCCTTACTTTGGGGGCACCTTTTGCTTCCTGTCTCAACGCAGATGTAGATGTCACTTGCTGATACTTCCACTATCTATCCAAAAATATTTTGACCAATCAAACAAACACAACTACCTCTATCACAACTTCTTCCATGACACCCATCATAGCTCAACATACACCCTTACCCATAACTCAAACTACATCTAAACCCAAACCCACACCTACAACATCTTCCTCGACTAAACCTATTACCACTTTAGGGGTCACCCCAACCACCAAGCCTTACTCATCCACCTATCAAACTAGATTTAGCTACATCCTCCAAAGTCAACACCACACCTACTCGGCACCCAAACAAGAAGAACCAAACCCATAGAACTCATACCCTTGCTGTGTTAATCACACTACACCTGTCCCATCCATCTTAGGACCTCAACTTCCCAACATGGTTAAGAAACCTCCACCCATCAATAAACCAAAAACACAACAGCCCATTCCTTCCTCGCAAACCTCTAACCTACCCAAGTGCCCGACATGACTTACTTACCCCACACTGCACTTATAGCATCTCTACCACCCATACCTCCAATACTCTCGTAACTTCTTCACTACCCACTACACTTCAGTCTCTCTGTCTCTCACACCCCTGCACGACCGCATCATCTACCTTCACAAACACCTCTCGTTATCCCCATGGGTAACTCACCCTCTTCCCCCATCTACTTTTCCTTCTAGACCTGTACACCCATATCACCTTTACCCAGAAGGTGCAACCTAAAAACAAAAATCCGCTACCCTCCAATAAGGTAGTCAAAAAAACCACACACCCTCCTTCCCATTCATCTACCATACCCCTACCAAACAAACATGACCAATATCCAAGACCACGCCAGCACCCAAAACCATAGCTCGACCTACTCCCCCTCCGCAAGGACCATTCCTCAACAATCAACTACACCTACACCCAAACCCACTTTCACTTCACATTGTGACCCACTAGCAGGGTCCTATGCCAAAATTTTAACCAACCTCCTTGAGACTTTCATCATTACATTACCGCCACTCAGACCTTATGACCCCCTCAAACCCAAGCCAAAAGGGTTTGATGACACTAAAATTTGTGCCTACCATCGTGTGTCAGGGCATGATGTAGAGAACTGTAAGGCCTTGAAAACCATCCTTATCTAGTTGTGTCCTCCGGAAGCCAACTTTGATGATGATGACCTTCTCGATGAGGACCCTACTTCACCGACACCCATTCCCACACTGCCCACTCAACAACCATGACCTCCACCCCCCACAAGCTCCTAGAACCACCTCCAAGATTCAAAATTAACATGGTTCACATCAGAGAACTTTCCACACCATCACCCAAATGTCGTTTGCGCACCAGCTCACCTCATGAGGTTTTTTCTCCTCTAGTAGGTTTTTTCCCATCATGTCGTTATACCACTCATCCTACACCTTCTCCATTTTCCAACTCCCCTCAAATCAACATGATACACATCACTACACGTGCTAGAAGGATAAAGGTAAAGGAAAAGGAAACTGACCACCAACCAATCCTATACCCAACATACCATCTGCACCCATACCTAAAATCACTATCGTGGCCCCACATACCCTATTTCTAATGGAGTCACACATCGCACCATGCTCAAACAATTACACCAATCTCCCCTCAAAATGTCCTTATATGACCTCATCCAAACCTCAAAATCCCATCGTCAAGCTCTCATGGAGGTTCTTCAATCTATTGAGGTTTTACCCAATGACCCTACACCCGTAGCCTCCATCATCATGCCTCATCATGTAGCTTCTCTTACCAAATTACCACCTTCATCTTCACCCCACCCTATTCACCAAGTAGCCTCCCTTAGCTTCTCAGAGGAAGAGATCACGCCACACCAAAATGATGACCGGACCAGCTCTCTTCATCTCTGTCCACATCGATGACATATGGGTGATGGGTGATGATTGATGGGGGCACTAGCATTAACATCATTTCATCCCATGCATTCGCTCAAATGCATACCTGATAATTACATGCATAAACATCATGTCATGTTGCATTCAATGACGCTATCACCTCTACACTAGGCACTTTGTCATCCTCCACATTGTGTGGGCCCCCCACACTATTCCAGAGTTATTCTACATCTTGGAGGGGGAATTCAATATAACTTGTTGCTTGGAAGACCCTAGATTCATGTCATGGGTTGTGTTCCTTCCACTTTGCATCATTGTGTAAAGTTTGAGCATGAAGGGCACACCTACACTATCCAGCTGATCCATCACCTTTTAAAACATGCAACATGCTTCTACCGACCCAATGATGTGCTCATACCCATTAAAGCATCTACCTCCATGACCACCACCACTTCACCTACACCTCCGCTTACCAATACCATCGCCACCTCCACCGCACATGCCTCTTCCACTCCTACCGATGCCACAACCTCCACAGCCAACCCATCAGCTTCCCAATCCATTAACGCCACCTCCGCATCGACCTCTGACACATCATCTATTTCAGCTACCCACATACCAACCACTGATCCCTTAGAAGGCATTTTTCAATGCCTCACCTGGGGAGTACCACCTATATAGTGTTAACACATTCCTTACTCCACAAGAGTATGGAAGTCTTCATCAACATCCTCATTATGATCACCACATAGGAGAATGCCTCCTTTATGGTCCTCCTCATCTTCGTACCAGTCTCACCTATGGGGGACTTGATACTACCACTTACACACCCAAACCACCATCACAAACCCACCCATTTTTTGCTGACTTCCAGTCTCTCACCAATCACCATTTTCACCCACACCTTCCTGCACCGATGTGCGTGGAAGGGTTTTGGTTTTGGATTTTATGAGCAAGGCCACCATACCATTATTCCATGTACCACCACAAACATAATGACCGTAGTGGTATCGGCTTTCCTGAACCACCTACCAAACAAGCCCGCATTGAACCCATCGAGGACATCAACCCTTCTCCACCTTCTTCACCCGCTCCACCTTCATCACCACCTTCACCGATGGAGTCGATGGATCAGAATCTATCCCTCCTTTTTTTTTTTTCATAAACACCATTTCCTTGGGGCCTTTGACTTATCAACGTGAGGGTGAGGCCCCTTCCTCTCTTCCCTTCCTGTATCTGAAATGATCGATGATGATACACCTTCAATTAACATCATTCAATGTCAGGATGATGAATCTATACTCACCTACCTTGGTGTAGAAGACTCATATATTCATCGGTCGTTACCTCTGAGATGTAAACCATGTTGAATGAATTGACTATCGAGATCAACATTCATACTCAGGATGACCACACATCCTAAAGATCGGTCAATCTTTAGATGTTGTTGAACAGAAGCCATCACTTCTTTTCTCAAAGATCATAACCACACTTTCACTTGGTCTTACGTAGACATGCCGGTATTGACCCCACCATAGTGGTCCACAATATCGTAACCATTCCCGATGCCAAACCCATCAAACAAAAGCTGAGGAAAATGCACCCTCGCATTGCCCTTCTCATCAAAGAAGAACTTCAACACCTTCTTTTGCATTTCCTTCATATTACCCATTGATTATCCTCATTGGATTTCTAACATTGTCCCTATCACTAAAGTGACAGGGGACTCCACATTTGCATGGACTTCCGTGACCTCAACCTAGCCCTACCCGAAAGATGACTTTCCCTTACTCGGTATTGATCAACTGGTTGACCTTACCACTGGTCATGAGATGCTATCACTCATGGATGGCTTCTCGGGTTATAACCAAATCTTGCTTGCCCTAGAAGATCAACACAAGACCTCATTCATCACCCCTTGGGGGACCTTCTACTATTAAGTCATGCCTTTTGGCCTTAAAAATGTTGGTGCCACATATCAATGGGCTATGACTTACATCTTCCATGACATCATGCATCACATATTGGAAGATTACGTGGATGATCTCTTGGCCAAATCTAAATGCCACTCCGAACACCTTGCCATCCTCAAAACCATTTTTGACCACCTCATTAAATATTGTGTTCACCTTCAGCCTAAGAAGTGTGTCTTCGTGGTTCTCTTAGGAAAGCTCCTGGGATTTATTGTTTCCTTACGTGGTATAGAAGTTGACCTGCTAAAGTCAAGGCCATTCTAGAAATGCCTCCACCCACTAACCTTAGACAAACTCGTAGCCTGCAAGGTAAGTTGTAGTCTATTCACCATTTCATTTCACAATTATCTGATCGGTGTCAACCATTTCATCATCTGCTCAAGAAGGATGTCTCCTTTAAATGGGATGATGACTATCACAAAGATTTTGAGGCCCTAAAACAATACCTTCTCCAACCACCCGTACTCATTCCACCTAAAGATGATCAACCTTTCTACCTATACATCTCAACTACCGATCACTCCTTGGGAGCCATGCTTGCTCATCGTGATGAACAACACAGGAGAAGGTGGTTTATTACATAAGCCATACTCTTTTGGACTATGAAACCCGATACACCCATCCTGAAAAAAATTTCTTAGCCTTAGTTTTTCATTGCCACCAAACTCCGCCATTACCTACTCAACCACAAAACCTATGTTGTGACCAACACCGACCCCTTACACTTCATGTATGCCAAACCTTATCAAAATCAACGTGTGCACATGTTGGCTTATGCTTTTAGCTGACCTTGACCTTGAATTCATTCATCAAAAGTCCATCAAGGGCCAAGCAATCACCGACCAATTGGTCGATGCACCTATTTTTGGGGATCAACCCTCTAATTTTGACTTTCTAGATGAGTCAATTGCTACCCTCTCCCTGGATGAGCCCGCTTACCAGATGACACTCTTCTTTGATGGTTCCAAGTGTCAGCATGGGGGTGGGGCTGGTGTTATCCTCATTCCTCTTGATGGTGAACCCATGCCTTTGTCTTTCAAACTAGATTTTTTGATTGCACAAATAATATCACCGAATACAAAGCACTCGTATTAGGTCTCTCAAGCCGCCTATGCCCTAGATGTCAAATCAATCAACATCTTTGGTGATTCTCAATTGGTCGTAAACCAAGTCAATGGTATATACCAATGTCGTAATGAGATACTTCAAAAGTATAAACATCATGTAGACATACTTTTGACCACCTTTGACCATTACACCCTTCAAACCATCCCACGTTCAACCAACAAATTTTGTAGATACCATGGCTGCTTGGCTTCCCAAATACCCACTTCACCCACCGATTCTAAAATCTTTGTCACCATATAATGACTCCAATCACCTTCTTATTTACCATGTGAAGTTTACTCTATCAGAACCGCTACCCTGGACCCGAGTGACCTTTGGTACAAACAATACTCGACTATCTTTCTCTCTCCATCTTACCTCCTGATCTCACCCGTAATGTAATGGACAACACGCCTTCCTTAAAAAGGTCTCTCATTACGTCATCATGGGGGCCTCCTCTATAAGTGGCTTTGATGGTATTCTCTTACGATGCCTCACAAGTTCTGAAATTCCTTATACCATTAAGGAAGTTCATGATGGCATATGTGGAGGTCACTTTAGTGGCCTTGTTATTGCTAAACGTATTCTTCACCTAGGCTATTATTGGCTGACCCTTAACTATGATTGTTGTGACTATGTCAAACGTTGTGTAAAATGCCAACAACATGCCAATCTTCATCATACACCCAGTCACGCCTTACAGGTCACCCGTGACCTTTGGCCCTTCTCTCAATGGGGTTTGGATCTTGTCGGAGAGATCAACCCCCATTCTTCCAATGACATCAATGGATCATCACCACTACCGAATACTATACAAAATGGGTTGAAGCCATATACCATCATCTCCATGAAAGCTGAGAAAATATGTGAGTTCATCAATCATCACATCATTTTCACTTTGGTGTTCCTCATCGCCTCATCACTGATAATGGAAAACAATTCAAAAAACAAAACATTGCAAAAACTTTGCGACACCTTTGGCATTCAGCTAAGTTTCTCATCACCTTATTACCCACAAACCAATGGCCAAGCCGAATCCACTAACAAAACCTTAAAAAAATTCTCATGAAAGTGGTTAACGATACTGGGAAGGATTGGCATATGCACATTCCTTTTTCCCTATGGGCATACCGCACTAGTATTCACTTCCACTACTGCCACACCATTTTCTCTGGTCTATGGTACAGAGGTTGTTCTACCTCTCAAAGTCTAGATTCCCTCACTCCACATTTCTCTCCATGACATGCTTAATGATGATGAATTTCATCAGACCATTTAGCACAACTAGAGTTATTAGATGAACGTCATCTTAATGCTCTTGATCACCTTCAAGTTTACCAAAAAATGTATAAAACGTGCCTATGACAAACGTGTCCATGAACAAACCTTCCAAGTTGGTGACCTTGTCCTAAAAGAAAATCAACATGTAACCAAAGTAAAAAAAGTAAACGGGAAAATTTTCTCCTAATTGGCTTGGACCATACATCATGACTCATACTTATGGATCAGGTGCTTATCATTTATCTTCACTCGATGGTAAACCTGAACCTGAGCCCCTTAACGCCTTGCATCTTTGACCATTCTATTGTTGACTTTTAGTCCTACCTCACCTTTTGTCTCTTTCCATGCTCGTCCCTTGAGCTATCCACTTCATACACCTCACCAATGATTAAACAAGAATCATGTGAGTACCCATCACTTGTTATCTTCTCTTGAATATGTGTACCATGGTGCTGCACATAGCATGATTCTCATGGATACTTTTCATCTACCTTTAGATGAGATCCCATGGTCGTTTCACCCTAATTTTTGAACAAGAATCTTATTCTTCACCTTGGTCTTGTCCATGACTTCAAAGCCCTCACATGGGACCCAACTCCTTGAGTCAAACTTCTAATATAAAAGATGACTCCCTCAAAAGGACATCTTCCTCTCGACAACCGCTACTATAAATAGACTGCTCCCTCAAAGGACAACTATGTAAAGCCCAAAAAAAAAAAAAAAAAGAGAGAAAATTTGAAGCTTCCCGCATCGATCAGCTTCACGAAGACCTCAAGGAGTTAAATTCCTCATCCCATATAGACTTCCCACATCGATCAGTCTATCTCAAATACAAGTCAAAAAAAAAACTTTTTAGTCATGGACTTGCCCATTGTGACCTTGGATCTCTTGCCCGAAAGAGCATGCTACCTCATATCATATAAAAATTAACCACCTTTCACCCTTCTCACCATTCCCACTCCCATTTCCTACTACCTCAAGGGACCTCTTGGAAACCAAGACATTTGGTGATCATGTGACTACTTTTCACCTTAGAACAATCAATCATGCAATGTCTTTAGGGTCTTACATTCATCACCTCCTCCAAGGTATGATCTACTCGGTATGATCCTAACCAATTAGGTGGCTTTATTGCCCCTCTTATCTTTTTTAGCCATTTTTTTATGTTTTGATTACCTTATACAGGACTTGGTCCTCGATGCTTACCTTTGGGGTAATCTTCTTCTTTTGCCACAATCGACATCACCTATACCAATTTACCTATAACCCACCCACACCTAACAGACCTAAACCCACAACATGCCTAAAACCTACTAACTCATTTTCATACCTCATCATATTCTTCCCTAGCTCATGGGAGAACTACATCGGCCTGAGGTCCCTTTTCACCGGGACTATGTAGGCAGCACTCCGAGGGCATGGGGCCCTTGGAGGTTAGCTCGGCCACTCTCTACCCTAAACAATTCATCTTTATCTTCCTAACATTACATCATACCCCACTTAGTTTCCCTTTTATATCCAAAATTTGAAATTAAACCACATACATAACAAGTTGCTTCATATTTTAATCCTCATCACAACATACATTTATTACGACTACCATTTCTCTACCATCATCATGCATGTATTATACCACATCTCACATATGACCCATATTATTATTCATTGCACAAAATAATGAATCACAACTTCACCTACTTTTAACTCAACCATGCCTAAACCTAACTGACTCAACCATGCCTAAACAAACCTGACTCAACCATGCCTAAACCGACTCAACCATGCCTAAACTACTGACTCAACCATGCCTAAACAAACCTGACTCGATCCATGCCTAACCTAACATGCGACTCAATCCATGCCATGCCTAACTCAACATGCCTAAACTATGACTCAACCATGCCTAAACCAACCTGACTCGATCCATGCCTAAACCAAACCTGACTTCATCATGCCTAACTCACCTAATTTCCATCCATATCAAAACAACAAAATCAAAAGTCTCATCAAAACATCAACAAATCAAGAATCTCATGTATCTCATCATATAAATAAATGTGTATCTCAATACAACATACATGGATATCCCATCATGTCCATCATCTCAAAATCATCGGCACACGCAGCCGATACTCAATACAAAATGTCATCGCACGCAGGCCGGTCTCATATATAATAAAATAATGAACCAATACAAAATATCTTCACACATGAGAGCTGGTATATGCTCAAAATATACAACAAAAAACTCTCATACATCCTCACTATCTTTGCACACAGGCCGGTATATATAAAAAAATGACTATAATACATCAAAAATCAAAAGCCACATATCAGGCATCTCGGTGGATATCCTCCATCTCTATATCACCTATACCCTCTCCTCCTCTCGCCCCCTGTATGGTGACCTACTAACATCTCCCCACCCATCATAGGTGGTGGTTGAGTCCCTGTTGGTGCCTCACCTAGAGCTGGTCTCCGTGCGCTAGTAGCCTCTCCCTGATCTGCCCTCGAGCTCGATGGCCCCCTGTGCTCTCCACACTGTGAGTGTGGGATCTAGTCCTCTCACTCGATGCCTGCTTGTGCCCGGTACTCTCCATAGGATAGAAAGTCTATCCCAGCTGCCATCAGCTAGTCCTAGTAGTATCTGGCCTCACCTAGGGCATCCCGTAACCTGGATATAGGCATGGTCTGTGGTGGCCCCATAGGCCTCGCCCCCGTACTGCCTATCTGTGGGACCCTGTCCCACTCTGCCTGTGAATCTGGGACCGTCCCTGCTGCTGTGGTGGTGCCCCTACCCCTGTGCCTGTATCTGGGCCTGTAAGGCCCCAATTTGTGCCTAGGCTATGGCCAACTGGCCCTGTAAACCTGCCACCTATGCCTGTAAGGCCGCCACCTGACCATCATCCTCCCTCTCCATCTCCATCCCCACCACCAGCCATCTAGGGCTCTCAGACTAGCCACTGTACATGTAGCTCTGCTACCTCTGCCTCTGAGCTCGCTAGTTGTGTCTGTACCATACCCAACTAGGTAATTAGAGTAGCCACCTACCCCTGTAGGGTGTCTCTCTGCACCGTGATGGTGGCTAGATCCGGCTGCCCTGGTCTGGGTGGTATGGCTTGTAAATGAGCCACCCACCACTATCTATACTGTCTGTGACCCCGACATCATCTATCCGCCTGGTCCACTGCCTGCTCCTCCTACCCTGTGGGCACTGTAGGCTGTGGTAGAGGTAAGGGCCTCTCCACGTCGTCTCTCCTATACTTGTGGGAGGGCGGAGGTATGTCTGTAATAGCCCGAACTACCACCTGACTCTATCCACCGGGATCATCTCGTGCTCCCCGACATGGTGACCCTGTATCCATCTCAATAGCTGGAGCTCAGCTAGCTCCTCATGCATATGCCTATATGAGGGGAATCCCACATATGGCCTCCATATAATGTCCACTCAGACCCCTCCAATAATCACTAGAAAATAGGCCACATCATGTGTGGGCCTGTCTGATCTCCACTCTCCAATAGCTGACACCCATCGCTGTACCCCACCCACACAAATCTCGGTGGGAATGCATCTGCTCGGGGCATCCCTACTGGCCGCACACAAACTATGTGCTCATAAGCCCAACAAGTGTAGTAAGAAGGTACAACATAGGTTGAACCTGCGCAGCCACCCATATGCCCATAACTCTCTCATATACTAACTGCACCAAGAATGTTGGCACCTAGGAAAAGTGGGTCTCATCTATCATCATGTCGTGGAGTACCCCCATCAACGATCGGGGAAAACATCCACCCTCTGCATCTGGCAGTGCAAAGCAGCACACTACCTCCATCAAAAGAACCACTAGCCTCGTCTCCTCCGGATGGGCTAGGTACATCTCTCCATATCGAATGTTGGCACTATGGAATGTCAGCTCGGCCATCCCCTCACCAAACACCATCAACATCAGCTCCTCCGAGGCCTCGGAGGAGATAGAGTAGACCTGTGTACCCAATATGGGTAGCCGTAGAATCTTGAACACGTCCTCCAGGGTGACAAAGTGATCTCACCCGTCGGCAGGTGGAACATGTTGGTCATGGAATCCCATCTATCGATGAGTGCGACCATCAAACTAGGCTATGGACTACATGCCGATAGCGTCGGACTCCACTCAAGCCCACCACCTCCACATGTCTGCAGCTCCTCGGGGTCATTGTGCCATGCACTATCATAAGGGTGGAACCCTATCCCACATATGTAGCTGATCTCTCCCCTGCATCCAATACAAACAATACATTAATCTACATTTATCACACCCATACTTCCCCCTATCATTTCCCAACAACCTATTTTACCCCTACCCATCTTAATCACCCAACCTATGGCACTTTTGGCCCTTATTCCCCAAAACCTAGACCGGTGCCGGTTATCTCTAACCGACCCCGGTCACCCCTTAACTGGCATCGGTCACTGTTTGGTGACTAATACCGGTTCAACCCTACCGACGCCGGCCAAACTGAGCGACGACGCCGGCCATCATGTCGTGGTGAAAACCCGCGACCCCCAAACCCCCTTTTCTCAAAAACTTCCCACCCTGACCCTTTTTACCCACCTAAACTACCTACACCTCCCCTTACACCTCATCCCCTCCCCTCCTCTCCCACTTATTTCTCTCCCCATTCCTATTTTACCCACTTTACCCTCCCATTTCCAAATTTTTTTCCCCCACCCAAAACAAAAACAAAAAAACAATTTGCAAATCTCTAATCTATCTAACCAAATACAACTAGAGTTGGATGCTTACCTCATCATGTTGCCATCATCATGGTGGCACATCTGGCCGACTGCACCGGTGGCCCACCCGATCCCTCTCGGCCTCTGCCATCACCAAATCTCCCCCGCATCTCCAACCAATCGAATCACATGCACCGATCCTGTGGACCCACCTCTCACCAACCAATCACCCGCCGTTCACACCGCCAACTCAACACTCCATTCCATCTGGACACTTTTCCCTCTTTTCTCTCTCTTTTGTCATTTTCTCAATTCACTATATGACAAATGAATAAAAAAAACATGGATTTTTTGTTTTTATAACAAACCCGACCTAACCGACGCCGGTTTCACCTTCACCGGCATCGGTCGCATGCCCTACCTTACCGTGGTTGGTTTCCTATATCTATGCGTCGGTTACCCTTGACCGGCATCGGTCACCCTCTCTTGCACAAACCCAACATTTTACCCTATTACCCCACCTATCCCTCCTTTTTTTTTCCACACCTACCCTTTACCCTGATCATTTACCCCACCTCACTTTTACCCAACCCATTTACCTCACCTTCCGACCTCATCATTTACTACCTCCCTTTGTCCTCCTTTGGGGACTCCTTATTTTACCCCTCCCTTGGCCTTACCCATGCCGTGACCTAGATTTTTTTGGCCTGGACCATCGCTAGTGACCTTTGACCTCATGTGTTTGCTATACCTTATGGCACTGTTACCTGTGTTGTTGACCTAATGACCTTACCTAGCCTATTTCCGTGACCATTTATCCGACCCTACCTTTGGTGTACTAGAACATACCTAAACATTCCTGCACCTAACCTACGTTGTGTTTCCTGACCATATCCTATACCTTGGATACCGAATCACTTCAACCTTGTTTGGATAAACCTATCAACCTTAGACGATGTAGAGTTTGACTGCTCTTCAACCTAGTAGTGTGTTGTAGTTTATATGTGTGTGTGTGTGCATTTGATTATTACTACCTTTGACCCTGACCCATTACCTAGATTACCCGAGTAGACCTTTAACCCTTTTTCCCCATTCCCCACCTTCCCCTTTCTCACATTTACCTTTTATCAAACCACTCACCGATTCTACCTTCTGCCTCATCAGTTCCTGGTTTGAGGGGGATCACCTTCACCCACACATGGGGCAACCACATCTTATTTTTGTTAGCATCACTTACCAATACAAGCTACGCAACAAAAAGGGGAAAAATGTAGACACTAAAATTAGGTCACACTCCCCTTTGGTCCCTCGACAAATAAGCACCCTTCATCACATTAACCTAGCCATGGCCCCCTTCACTCCACTAATATTAATTTAATTAATTTAATTAAATTAATTCATTATCCTCACCATATTTATTATTTAAATATCTTAATTGGGATAATGTCCACATACATCTCACCTAGACACCTAATCAAGCCAACTCACCCTAAGACCTATTCTTAGTAAGTTGCCATAACTAACTAAGACTTACCCAAACCCTAAAAATCAATGCCTACATTCCCTCTAACCACATTCCCGCATGCTTACAAGAAGCTTCTAGTCTAATCCATGGGTTAACGACATGAGATCCTAGAAAATCAAGAGGATCTCCCTAGTTTAGTAAACCTAGGAAATCCCACCTTGACCGATGCCGGTTACCCCTAACCATCACCGGTTAAGCCAAAACCACCCATTGGTCACCTTTTAACTCCCAAAACAACCTTATTTTGGAGGTTGGAAAACATTGGCACATTCCTGAGAGATATCACATCTTTTGAGAATGAATTTCAGTGAGAACACACATGCAAGGAAGGAGATCAAGCATTTCCTCTCACAAGGCATCCAACAATCATCCAACAACCATCCAACATTCACCCCAACATAGATTTGATCCAACCAAGCAAAAAGGAATGCACATGCAGCCCATGCAGGAGCTTTCCAATGTTTGGTGATCCTCAACAACATTCAACCCCTTACCAACACCTTCATTCATCACTCACAAGCACCCAGGACTAGATTTCAAGTAAGTGGAACAATTTACTCCTCTGGTTCATTTATTCCATCATTGTATTGTCTTCTTTGTTTTCCTAGCCACCCATTGACCTCCTTTAATACTCACCCCTCCATATACCCATTAAAACCTCACCAAACCCCACCCAAACAACCTAATACCTCCTTCCAACCAATCAATTCCTTGTGCAATCATAAGGGAGATCCAAGAGCCCATTATGTGGCATTCCCAAGTATTCCACAGTAATCACACCGGTTTTCCCCAACCGGCGTCGGTCACCCTTAACCGGTGTTGGTCTCTGTATTTACCCATACAACCTAGAACAGTGACCTATCCACCTATTCCCACATCACCCTTAATCACCTGTGACCTACCTGAGACCTCTGTCAGACTGCAGAGACCCAAAACTAGTTACTTGACCTTCGGATCTTATTTTAACTTAGCCTATTAGATTAGATATTTCTTATTGTATTTTGGATGAGATACCCAAATCATTTTAATTACAATAGGATTTACTTTATTACCCACATTAAATTGTTTTGAAACAATGGATTGACTGACATCTCTAGGAAGTATCACACTTCCCGGATCTAGCACATGCTAGGCAGTTCACTGCACATATTGTTTAACTCTTTCTGGTGGTCTTTCTTTCCATTACAGGTAGTTCCTCCTAGCCAAAAGGAAGTCTCTCATCATCTTATAGCTGTGGATCAAGAAGTCATACACGCATAACAACCCATCAACCAACATTTCAAATGTAGTATTCCTCACTCCTATGTACCCATTCCTCCTATGTGTACATAAATTTTTTTAAGATATTCTCCCAAAAAATTGATATACCCTATCTGATTCATCAATATTTCAAATCTCCTTCAAACACTATATTTCACCCTATAATGATATGATGACTTCCATAGTTTCTTGATATACTTCCTTATGATGTAAAACATCCAGATACTTGACATGTATCACATCCTCCTTCATGATAAGTGGCTTATGCTTAAGTGGTTCATGTGTGCATGTGACTTTAAGCACATGTGGTAGCTAATACAGCCTTTTGTAACTTAGGATCGGGAATCTTCTTTGACATCCAATGATCAACATTTGTGCATCGTACCTTAATTATCCCCGCACCCTTGTCCTTCTTATTTTTCTTACTCATGTGCTCATACAAATCTAGGAAATCTTCTAACTTATGATACTTTCCACACCATGAAAAAGTTGTATTTTGAGGGCTATCATGTTGATAATGATTGGGGGACCCACAAGTGTAACAAGGTCCTCTAGCAAACCTGCCTCTACCACCACCGTGACCTCGGCCTCTATATCCTCCTTAGAAGCCTCCATTCATATTATCCCCATTGTTTCACCCTTTACTATGTCATCCTTCCCGATCCTTGGATCAGCTCACCACACTAGTCTCGATGCACCCCTATCTCAATGGCTTCATGGATATTATTAATCTATCTACAATCAACAATGTCGTGGGTATGGGCATGAAATTTTTGTAATACATCGACATGTTCTTCTAAATAATGTGTTAAGAGATGTCAATTATGAACATCATGTTGCTTGTGAAAAATTTCACAATATAGTAACAATGCACGTTTAACTTACATAGACAACTATTCTTACTTTGTCCCTCAACTTCATAATTTGTGCACCATATACCACTATGCTTCTCATGTGCTTTGTGTTGGTAGAGAGATTATCCAACTACTTCACCATGGAAACAATTTGTGCCTCTAAGAATAGGCTCACTCCAGTATCAACACTTCCAACCGCCTCAGTGTGTAGAGCTTCTTCCAAAGCCTCGTGCAGATCCATATATGTATTATGAGATAAAGCTCTTTGGAACAGAGTCATCAATCCTCCAACGAACCATTGCGTGTGCTAACTTGGATGAATGTCATAAGAAAACTTGGACAATAGTGTCTTAAAACATGCATCATACTCCCTCATGCTTTCAAATAAACCTTGCTTCATAACTTTGAGTGCAATGATATTCTATTTTTCAAAGTCTATAATGTGAAAATCAGCCAAAAATGTAGTGCATAAAGAATTATAATCTACCAAAGTCTAATGTGGGTAATACTTTTGATACCAACTATGCACACACCTTGAAGAGTAGTAGAAAATTGACTTTCCTTCTTGTCTAAAGTGGTAATTCTCTTAGTGCAAAATAATAGTTCATACTTTTGTACATGCTCTCTGCATTCTCTATACTCTTGTAGATGAAGGTACATATAAAAGACAATTTGAGGTGTCACCTGCACAGTTGTTGGGGTGATGATTGATTTAGTTTTGGATGCTATGGTGATGACCCTTTTTCACCAGATCTAGACCCCGAACTTCCACCGTATTTTCTCCAGTGGCCGTTGATCCGATCCTCCTAATCCTCTCTCATACCTCCCGCTGTGGGTTATGGTCTAGTCGATGAAATTACTTGTGTCCCACTAATGGTGTTGAATTGGACACATACTGTCCGCATAGTTACAACACCCACATAAGTTCTCCCAACAATCAATGCTGTGTGCCATACTCTTTCTCGATGACCTACCCGAAATAATCTTGC
Organism: Taxus wallichiana var. yunnanensis; assembly: GCA_018340775.1. Taxonomy (NCBI): domain Eukaryota; kingdom Viridiplantae; phylum Streptophyta; class Pinopsida; order Cupressales; family Taxaceae; genus Taxus; species Taxus wallichiana. Next base: position 586,800,370 of record CM031236.1, read on the forward strand.
ATAGTTACTTCAAAACAATGTCACCTATTGAGTTGCCATAGGCACACTACTAATTTGATTATCTTATGAATTTAACACAAAATGATATACGCCCATATCTAGCTATCTACTTCCACTTTCCTTCTTCTCAATAACTACTTATGGATTTGGAATACCATGTATAAGGGCTAAGTGGATAGGTGGGATCATATGCACGCATGTGGTCCTTATTTTTTCCTTTGACGTGCCCTCATCCAACTTTAAAGGGGACTCTCTACTATGTTTTCCCAAGGTTAAGAACACCTAATGTTGTGGATCCTCATCTTCCATGAGAGATTTAAAACCTTTGTGAGCCATCATTATCCTCAATTCCATTGAGTCCACAATATTCCTTGTTATGTCCCTTTCCCATGATTTATTATAGCTGATCTATCTTTCATCTCTCTGTTTATCTATGCCAGTCCGCCATCCTTCTCTACACCTCGCTCTTACCCCCGCGTGTGGTGGGGTTTAGCTAGCCATATGAAGTCTCTAAATCAACTCTAGTTCATTTCTCATTTGCATCAATAAGTGTTTGATAATCCTCTTATGTCCAAAGTCTTGTTCTTGGACCCCAACAAGGTTTTTGCGATGCATCCACCGCTAACCAATAATACAAATCTACTAGAAATAAATTTAAGAATGTCTCTTATAGGACATGATAAATATTATCTTCCACCCACCTTTGTGCATTGAAATCAGGTCCAGTGTTATACCATTGCGCAAACTTATCTTATATATCTTCTATCCATATTTTAATGCTCTTAAGAGATAAATGATACGCCATCTGCAAGTAACATCCAGGTAGACAAATTAAAAAAGAGGTCATGGAAACATAACCAAAATGTATTATTTTATTTGAAACCTCATTCAACAAAGCTTGAATTCTCAACCGAAGCTTGCATAACTACCAGGTCCCTCCTATGTGGTTACTTGTTAAGATGTTATCTTGCATAGACATGATGATATTTAACAAAGTAATCATTTAATCATACTAAACCATTACATACATTCACTTGGAAACACATGTAATAAGGAGGCATAATAGATCAAACAATTACCAATATCAATTACACCATGTAATCTCCATACTCAAAAATATCAATGATCATAACCCATCTACAATATTCCATTATAACAAAATTATTACATCACATAAGCTGAATACAAAACTAGTCATTATAGAATCATGCGTGCAACATTAAAACCCTAGATCATGACTCTAATGCATACATAAACTCTCAAAACTTAGAAGTGGTAATGGGAAAATTAAATTTTCTATGCTCATGTAAAACTAAAACTCATCTTCATTCGAACACAAATAAGTAGAAATAACATACTCCAATGAACAATTTCACAATACACTAGCCCACCAACGATCTACAACTCTAGTTCATTCCTCATCTACATCAACAAGTGTATGATAATCCTCTTGTGTCCAAAATATTGGTCTTGGACCCCAATGAGGTTTCTATGATGCATGTGTCGCTAACCAATAATACAAATCTATTAGAAATAAATTGAAAAAATTTCTTATAGGTCGTGATAAATATTATCTTCCACCCACCTCCATGCGTTGAAATCAGGTCTAGTGTTATACCGTTGCATAAATTATCTTGTATGTCTTCTATCCACCTTTAAATGCTCTCAAGAGATAAATGATACGCCATCTACAAGCAACATCCTAGTAGAAAAATAAAAAAATAGGTCATGGAAATGGAACCAAAATGTATTATTTTATTTTCCCTTCAAGCGCTATGCGTCTTTGGCACCTCATTCAACAAAGGATGAATGCTCACCCGAAGCCTGTGTAACTACCAGGTCCCTCCTATGTGGTTACTTATCAAGATGTTATCTTGCATAGACATGATGATATTTAACAAAGTACTCATTCAATCATACTAAACCATTACATACATTCACTTGTAAACACATGTAATAAGGAGGCATAATAGATCAGAAAATTACCAATATCAATTACACCATGAAATCTCCACAATCAAACATATCAATGATCATAACTCATCTACAATATTCCATTATAACAAAAGTATTACATCACATAAGATGAATACAAAAGTAGTCATTATAGAATCATGCGTGTAACATTGAAACCCTAGATCATGACTCTAATGCATACATAAACTCTCAAAACTCAAAAGTGGTAACGAGCAAATAAAATTTTCTATGCTCACGTAAAAACTAAAAATCATCTTCATCCAAAGACAAATAAGTAGAAATAACATACTCCAATGAATAATTTCACAATACACTAGCCCATAAATGATCTACAAATTTAGTTCATTCCTCATCTCGCATCAAAAAGTGTCTAATAATCCTCTTGTGTCCAAAGTCTTGGTCTTAGACCTCGACGAGGTTTCGTGATGCATGTGCTTTGCTAATGTATAATATAGATCTACCGAAAATAAATTGAAGAATGTCTCTTATAGGTCATGATAAATATTATCTTCCACCCCCTTCATGCATTAAAATTAGGTCCAATGCTATACCATTGTGAAAACTTATATTTTCTATCTTCCTCTTACCTTTCAATGCTCTCAAGAGATAAATGATAAGCCATCTGCAATCAACATCCCGATAGACAAATTGAAAAAGAGGTCCTGACAATGGAATCAAAATGTATTATTTTATTTTCCCTTCAAGTGCTATGCACACCGACACCTCATTCAACAAAGGCTGAATGCTCACCCAAATCCCACACAACTACTAGGTCCCTCCTATGTGGTTACTTGTCAAGATGTTATCATGCATAGACATGATGATATTTAACCAAGTACTCATTCAATCATACTAAACCATTGCATACATTCACTTGGAAACACATGTAATAAGGAAACATAATATATCAAACAATTACCAATATCAATTACACCATGTAATCTCCATACTCAAACATATCAATGATCATAATCCATCCACAATATTCCATTATAACAAAAGTATTACATCACATAAGCTGAATACAAAACCAGTCATTACAGTAATCATGTGTGCAACATTGAAACCATAGATCATGACTCTAATGCATACATAAACTCTTAGAACTCAAAAGCGGTAATGAGAAAATAAAATTTTCCGTGCTCATGTAAAAACTAAAACTCACTTCATTTGGACATGAATAAGTATAAATAGCGTACTCTAATGTATAATTACACAATACACCAGCCCACCAATGATCTACAAATCTAGTTAATTCCTCATCTATATGAATAAGTGTCTCGATAATCCTCTTGTGTCCAAAGTCTCGGTCTTGGACCCCAACAAGGTTTCTATGATGCATGCAACCGCTAACCAATAGTACAAATCTACTGGAAAGAAATTGAAGAACATCTCTTATAGGTCGTGATAAATATTAACTTCCATCGACCTCCATGTATTGAAATCAGGTCCAACGTTATACCATTGTGAAAATTATCTTGTCTGTTTTATTCCCACATTTCAATGCTCTCAAGAGATAAACGATATGCCATCTGTAAGCAACATCCCGATAGACAAATTGAAAAAGAGGTCCTGGAAATGGAACCAAACTGTTTTCTTTTATTTTCCCTTCAAGTGCTATTCACACCGGCACCTCATTCAACAAAGGTGAATGCTCACCCAAAGCTCACACACTACCTGTGTCCCTCCTATGTGGTTACTTTTTAAGATGTTATCTTGCATAGACATGATGATATTTAACCAAGTACTCATTCAATCATACTAAACCATTGCATACATTCACTTGGAAACACATGTAATAAGGAGGCATAACACATTCCACTAACACTCCAGAATTTTATACTAAATATATGCAGGTGATTGATTACTTAACCCATCTTATTATAAAAAGGAGTATTACCAATATTAATTAATAATTACCAATATTAATTACACCCTATAATCTCCATACTCAAATATATCAATGATCATAACCCATCCACAATATACCATTATAAAAAAAGTATTACACCACATAAGCTGAATATAAAACCAGTCATTACAAAATCATGCGTGCAACATTGAAACCCTAGATCATGACTCTAATGCATACATAAACTCTCAAAACTCAAAAGTGGTAATGATGATGCCCAAAAAATGATGTAGTACAAATATATATAGGGTTGGGCACTTTCTTCCTTCACTTCCCATGTTCTTCTTAATAATAGACATGCTAAAAATAGCCATGTGTACTTACATGTATGCTTTACAAGACAACTAATAATAGATCATCCTATAAATAAGACTTGTTTTTATCCTATTAATAGCCTCCATGTGTGTGTGCTTGATTTGCATGTACATTATCCTAAATTATCCTTTTCTTGGCAACTAATTTATCATTTTTATCCCTTTTCTTGGTAAGCATTCCATCATGTCATGTTGTTCTATTTTAGCCCATAATCTACAAAATCGACCAACTCGTAAATTCTCTGGTCTCGCTGGGACGTGAACCTCCCACGATTGTTCTATCCCCTTTCTTGCCTCGCCTCTTCACGCCTTCCTCATGTGTGCCAAAAATCATACGTGTGACTTATTTTTGAGTGAAAATTTTTTCCTGGTCAACACTTACTTACCTCAAAATCATCATCACATTCCACCAAATAATCCTCAATTGTAGGCATATACATGTAGGAGAGATTTAAAGAGGGATAGAGATTTGTTGCTAATGAGGTTTTTTTCGATAAGGAGTGTGGAGATTTAGAGATTTCAAAGGATAGCCTTTTCTAAAAAGGATGCATGTGAAAAGGGGTGATAATTATCTTAATATTTTGAGCATCAAGAGCAGACCTACAAGTATAATTTCCCAAGGATATGGGAAACTAAATTTCAGATACCTTCTTTTTCTTTATAGGTTCAATGGAGAAGGTCCAATTGTCTACAGATCTCAATAAGGATGATCTCAAGAGACAAAAAATGAGAAGAATAAAATAATATTAGAAAAGAGACGTAGAAAATAGGGTTTCACAAAAAAATAAGATCCAGTAATTGGATATCCATTTGATCACAGGATTCCAAAATGATATCCCACTTGTTCTTCAATGAATAGCCAAAGTACCTCCTTTTTGAAAATTTGGATGAATAAATATTAGTCACGTAGTAAATGGATATCTTATATGGGATTCCTTCAAAACCTATTTTCCTCATGTATGCGAATTTATGGAATTGAATAAACAAGCTTCCATAAATATCTATTAGTTGTTTGTTCTTGTAATGGTCTTGAGAGTATTAATTATATAATTTTAATGCGAAAATTCAACTGAGCTTCAAGAATCACTTAGTCAAGTTGTCTCTCTGCAGCCGTGTTTCGTAGTTAGCCAAATTTCTAAGTGGACACTTGTCACCTCCAGGTTGAGGCAATTTTTTTTATCCCTTTTATTCCCATTCCAAATTGGGATCATGATCAAGAGGGGACACAAAAATTAACCCCTCCTTATCCCTTTTTCTAGGTTTACCACATCACTAAGTCAAATAATCTTGTTGAGGGGCTTATCAAGCTTATCTAACCTTCCCCATCTTTCATCCATATTGTGCCACACGACATCATATGATGAGGGAAAGTTTTGTGTCCCTATTGTCCCCATTCCCAAGAGGATAGATGACATTCCCAAGAGGATAGGATGACACATCCATTTTTCTAGGTTTTCCACATCACTAAGTCAAAAATTCTAACCTTCCCCATCTTTCATCCCCTCTCTAACCCCTCTCAACGTTCCTCATGCACCTCAAATTTAGCCCCGAGTGCTCAAATAAGGTTTCTCCATCTCCTCTCATCCAATCTTAGCATGCCACCTGTCCTAACCAGAATGAGAATCATGTTTCTATCCCTTATCTCCATTCCTAATGGGACAGAGGGGATTTTTTTATCCCATACCCTACCCTCAAAACCCTGGTTTGTGTCCTAGTTGTTGTTACTTCACCGAGATTAAATTTGAATTCTTGGGAAATGAAAAACATGATGTAACTTACCTATCAAGCCTAATTCTTCAACAATTAAAACCATTTACCATTTTAGAGGCCAAGAAACCTAAAAATTCTTGAGCACAACCACCATGATATTAATTAACTAAAATATGGAATTTAAGAGTTAATTCTAGATAGTGTAAACTAAAATGCAGATGTTAACTAAATTTATTTGATGTTTAATTGAAATGAAATAATTGAAATAAGAGGGATGAGATATTAACCTAAAAATGAATTACCTTGCTATGATTCTCGAACTGAAAAAGATGATGCGTGGATGAAGCAGAGTATGATATAGAACCCAAAACATTGCAGCAGATGGAGATTTGACTAGAATGAGGCATTTGGGAGAGGATCATGGGACCTGTGGGTACCCTAGTTTGCACTATGGGTGTTATGGTCCTGAGAACAACTCGTAACTGAAACGGAAGTGTCGCTATATATTCACACGGTGTATTGATATTTTTCACATGGTTGTCGCAAAGTAACTTCACTTATGTTGCCATATACATGTAATGAAGATCTACCTGCAAAACCTCATACAAAGCATCAAATCCCTAAAAAATAAAGATGCATATGAAGGGGTCAGACTGACCTTAGCTACCATAATGGTGGACTTACAACTAAGTGCTACACTACATTCCAGACCTAATGTAGTTATGTGTGCTTGTGTGTGCAATTGTGTGCCTAGGGTGCCCTAACGTCAATGACATAGAGATAGGGGGAAATAGCTAGATGTAAAATGAAAATGGTGGATGGAATAGAATGAATACAACCCTTCTTATGTAGTGTGTGTGATGTAATGATGCCCAAATGTAGTCCCTTGCCTTAGTAGATAGCTAGCCCTTGATAGTAGATAGTCCACCCATAAGATAATAAGTATGTTATGTTTATATAGGGATATCTTGCTCAAATTTTGACACTAATGACCTGACATGCCAACTAGTACCTAGGGGAATGAGAGGGAAAATTACAAAGACCAACCTCAAAAATCTAAATTATATACAAGTGCTTCTAGGACCAGGGCACCTAAAATAAGGACTAGGGTTCCCATGGGCTCCCCAGTTCTACCCTAGACACCCTATTCAAAGACTACAAATGAAAAATGAGCAAATAACGACACCTAAGACTCCTTGAGAGATGGCCAAAACTTTAAAAACAACTAACAATTGTGCAAGAAAAATGACTAACTGATGACAAGACTAGGGGATATGTCATTAGTGAATTGTTTTCTTACGTGAGATCCATATATAAAATAACATATTTGGCGGTATAAATGTAATAGTAAGTGTGTGATTTTGTGACTACAACTACCCATCATGTTCTAAAGATATCCATGGTTGCAATAAATGGAGATTTCCTCATAATTATTTATCATGAAAGCCAATTGCACCAAATATTTAAAATTATTTTTAAGATTTGATCACTCATCTCATTTGGAAATAATACAACACAAGTAGGGCAAAATTGACAATTTTCCTAAAATAGTAGGCCCCAAAAAGTAACTCGCTAAAAATATAATTCCACTAAAAAGGGTAAAACATCATCAACGGAGGTAAATTGAGTATGTTAGAGACTTCAAAAGATCAAATTTTAGCAAAACATGTGAAATTTCCTAAAATAATAGCTCCTGGTCTGACTTGCTAAAAATAGAAAGTCTCAATTTTGTGTGTAGAAAGTTGTAGTTGGCTCCAATTTCACTCACATTGTTGCTTTTGGACATCCTCCAAGGGTTGTAATGTGGTTTCATAGCTAAAAATGGAATTTCACCTCCAAGAGGATCCTCAAGCATCATCCTAGTCATAAATTGTGTCAAGAAGGAAAACTGGGCATACCGAGGTGCAACAGCGGTGAAAGTCGAAGCATTGTGCAACTAGAAAGGATTTGAAAGGTGTTAAGGGATCCATTGAAATCTAATATCATTAGAGGAGACCATCATCATATTTCCAAGTGAGCTGGTTGAGGTGAGACAAGTGAGTTGGGTGAGCTAGAGGATCCGGTTGGAGTGAAATCAATGAAGTAAGTGAGATAATTGAACTACAGTCAAAGCATCTAATAATTCAATCTATTCTACATGAAGGATTAAGAGCCCACCCTTTCCTATAAAAGTGTACTTAAACACTCAATCAAGCATCAACTAAAATGATCATTCCTCCAAAGGAGAATCATTAAGAAACTTAAGCATTATGAGTTGTCTATCATGATCAAGGAAACTTGCCCATCTTTTGTTTCCAACATTTTGAAATCAGGTGAAGCCTCTCTTTCTTGAGAAATGTTGGATAATTATTTACATCTACAGTAGGGTTCATTTTAAGAGACCTCTGGGAAATCGAAGGTGGAAAATCCTTGACGAATATCCCCTAGAACCGGTTTCGTGAAATGAGCAAATTTTCTCGGGGTATTTTTGCATCATTTTCACTTGATTTTCAAGACATGCGACAACAATATTATTGTTGTGTGACAAAAATTTTATCATCATATGATAACAACCTCATTGTCGGGAAATATTAAGGTCACTATTGTGGGAAAACAAGGTTACTATCACACAACAAAACCTCACTATCACGCTTCGGAAGGGTGACAAGCGTGAGTGTTGTCACCCTTACTAACACGCAACAATAAGGTTGGTGTCATGTGACAAAACCTTGTTGTTACATGATCATGACCTTATTGTCACCGACAACAAGGTTGTTGTCGCATAATAATAAACTTATTGTCACACAAAAACAACCTTGATGATGCATGATGATAAAATCACCGCCGTAACACTTCAAAATGTAAATCTCTTTGCCGTGGTGTTTATAGCCTCCTATCATGCATCAATAACACATGATTTTCACGTGTCAAAAAACTCTTGTCATTTATTAACAAGTTCCTATTGTGTATCAAAACCTCTGTCGAGCATCAATAACTTTCCTGCAAGTTCATGATACTTGATATATTGGTACCTTAGTAAGATAGTAGTAAGTTAGTAGTATACTACCTAGAAAATCACCTAGGTTTATATAACATATGTTTTTAAGGGGTTAGCAAAGACGACCCCTAAAAAAATATACTATAAATTTTAGGCAAACATGACACTAATCTTCTTTGAAAAATTCACCTTTTCAAATTTTCCTAAAATGAAATATTCACCAAATTACGAATAATTTCCACTAAAAATCCCCGATCTACAGTATGATTTATTCCTTCTACATGAATGGTAGTACTTGGTGAGTGTTGCTTCTACATCTTCTTTCTTCTTTTTGGCATGTAGAGCATCTAATTGATTATCCATGTCATTAAAAATATCTTGCTTCATGTTTTTGAACATGCTAACAATCTCAGACTTAGAGATGTCCCCCATTATTTTAGTAGATACTCCACCTCTTGATCTTACATTCCTTACTCTCTTCATGGTAGCTCTTGAATAGTTTTTACAGGCATCACAAATATCTTCAAAGCTAGCCTTGGAAATGTCTCCTACTCCTATCAGGTCCATAACATCCATGTCTTCATCACTGAGCCCCTTCAAAAGAGTATTTTGAGGGAGTCATGTGGTATATCAGTGGTATGTTTTGACTTCTAAACACAAAACATGAACCGTTCCAAATAATCCTCTAATGGTTCATCCTTTTTGTTGCATTATGTAGATTTCATCACCTCCTTTGCTACTTGGTTTGTAATAGTCTTGATACTTATTGAGGAATTTATCCTTCATCTATGCCCATGTAGTAACAAAATTCCTTCCCAATCCCATGAACCACCTTAAAGAAACATCTTTGAGTGTTGTAGGAAATAATTTCAACTTATGTGCATCAGTGGTATAATCATAGCTTCTGCATAAAACATCAAACTCAAAGAGAAAGGTGTCTGGATCTTCTGACATAGCTCCATGGAAATTTGGAAAGGTTGATGGAGAGATATTATTCATTCCAATAGCTGCATTTTTTTAGTGATGGGGAACTCAAATTGGTTTCCCCATTTTGAGCATTCTGATCTACTTCTTCTGTCATCCCTAGCTATTCAAGAGAAACTACAAAACTATCACTTGGAGGATTGTCTTCAAAAAGTAAACCAAGTACAAAGGTTTCTTCTTTAGAATCTTCAGAGGTAAATGAAGATATTTTTCTACTTGTGGATTAGGTAAAAATCTACCATGGGCATCCCTTGGATGGTGCATGTATCAACTACTCAACTCATTCAATGGTAATTAGTTGGGGGTTTTAAACTAAGGTAAATTCCTAAAACCTAGACTGCTTTTAAGAATGAAAAACCCTCTTCAATAGACTTATAACTTGGCAAGGTCCCCTAACAACGGTGCTAAATATGGTGGTGTAAATTAACTTGTAGTAATTAGTATGTTGTTCACTAATCCACAATCATTTATTCATCAAACCTAAGGACATAGTATTTCAAATCTGCTAGTGCTATATACATAGTCATAAGTGTTCAAGAGATATAACTAAAGGAATTTTTTCATAATAACTGGAAAATATAGTGTTGAAATTAAACAAGATTGAAAATAAGAATAAATACTACACTAATGAATAAAACAAGTAAAAATGAATCATAAGTAAAGAAATGATTTGTTGTAACTCTAATCTACTCATGCACAAAACTTAAAACAACAAAGAAAAAGGAAAGGGGTAAAATGAACCACCATTGGGCCCTACCTTGGGTGTTATCCCTTCCTAAATCTTGTGTCTAAAATAGAATGATAGAACTCATATTTTTATTCACCAACATGAAGATTACAAAATACAACTTACAACAATTTCCTTACTATTGATTGATGTATACTACAATCTTATCATTCTCTTTATATTCAACAGAGACATGAAGAGACTCTTTCAACTAGTAGTTATATTTTGATTAGGTACCAGACCATTCTCCCAATAAATTTGTGGATTTGTATGCATGCAATCAAAACTAAAGAAAAGTGTTATAATACATCAACTTAACTAACTGTTCATTCAAACAACCAGTTGTAAAATTAAATCAACTAGTTCTAAGTTATAGTTATAGATAATAATTAGACATTGGCATGCTATCTACTCTTGTTGTCATAACTACTTCTTTACTAGCAGGTGAAAACTTAGGTGAAACATTCTTGTTGATCACTTTACCCATAATCATGGCTTTGTATATGTGCGTGTTTTCCTTTTGGGCTACGTAAGTGCCTTGTTGTAGATGAGTCCTAGTTCTTTGCATGTCGCTTGTTGCAGACAAGTCCTCTTTTCTTTGTGATAGAGTTTCTTTGTTTGCATGTTAGTGACAATACATAACAGCTTCTTACAACAAGTAAAACATTTAGATAAAGCACTTAATAATCATTCATTACATCAAAGAGATTAAAATGCACATTCAAAATCCATGAAATAAAGTAACTTAGTAATAATTATACTAATTAATATATAAGTGCCATAAAATTAAGTTCAAGTGGGAATTTCTGACAGGATGACCAACATAAAAAAGTGCGAGGGTTAACAAAACATGAAAACTATAGTAGATGAGACAATTAAAAAAATATTTAAAGGGTCTCATCAGTAGACACTTATCCTTGAGTCAAGGAGAGGTGATAATTTACTATGATATTTTTTTAAGCTCAAAGCCTCAACGGTGGATTTATTGGATCAAGATGGTTTGATCCACAGACTCAAAGTATTAATCTATCACTCTATGCAAAATAAATCCACAAATGGAAATTAAACACAATATTGAATGTCAATAAAATTCCTTTGAAGCATTATGCAAATTATTTCACCAACAACCAAGCCACTCACAATATTGAATTGTGAACATCTAAAAAACATTGATGGTGCACAAGAATAATCACCAACTTGGAAAAGTATATTTTTGGAATATGAGGATTTTAGTATCATCATCAAACCAACACATTCACAACCTAAAACCTACAAGAAAAGACAATCTCCTCCCAAATTATAGTTGTTAAGTCGGTTGAATGTCATGGGACTAGATCTCACACGCATCTTGGACTATATTATAGTATTTACGAGACCTGTCAAGGGAAAGATATTTGGAGTTTGAAATGTAAAGCATATATAGCTACAATAATATATTGGTAACTATTGGAGCTCAAAATTGCCCGCCCCGAGTCATAGAAAACCCAAGATTTTGAGGCAACATTGGACTGTCTCCAAGTTGTGGGACTTGTGCACTTGAGACAGATTTCAAAGAATGATGGTTCCTCTACCTAATCCTAATGCTAAAAATACTCCTACAATAGAAAGAAAATCTAACTAATCCTAATCTATGCATTCTAAGGGACCAAGGTTAGAGAGATGCATAAAGGGAAATCCTAAGCTAAAAGGGGTGGTGATAACACTAAAAAAAGGGTTGAGAACTCTCCACAAGGGGAAGGAAAGAGAGAAAACATGGGAGAGAGGGTAGACAAACATGCCACAATTTGAGAACCATGCAGACTCACTTACCCACACATTGACAACACAATAAAAGATGGAACTTACAAGTAAGAGATGCACACAACATGCCAAAAAATTAATGGAAAGGCAAGGTTGTAAATGAAACAAGCTAGGACATACAAAATATGCCACAATATAGATTTTATGGGTAAAATATGCACAATTCCATTATATTCATGGAAGAAGGTGTGAGATTACATTACAGAGGCCAGATTTGAGGTCTAGAACTCATGGAAAATAGACCACCATTTTCATATGGTGTCATTACAACAAAGATCCTCTCTAAGCTCACTAAAAGACATCCCTTCAAATGAGTGAGTTTAAACTTTATATAGAAAAGAGTGCCACTAACCAAGAACTCCGCATTAAAAGCTCAGAAAATAGGTATCTTCCTCCATACAAATTAGTTTCCTAATGGTACTTAGCCTACAAAAAAAATGGGCACCATTCCTCATCAATACAATTGTTGAGATACCTTGCACTACGTTTCAGAGTGATTTTGTAGCACCAATCTGCTACATGTCATCGTTGCATTTGTACATTCCTTTGTCCATGGCGGTCTAGTTACATGTTCACCCTTTGATTCATGCTTTCCTTTGGTCACATTATTCCATGTTACCACCGATAGTAAACAACCTAGGTTAGTTAGAAAATTATGGAATAATTTTTTTTTATAGAAGTGTCCACAACCAAGTTGCAAGACAACAATTGACACAAACAGGTTCCAAAACAAATCTAAAATACTAGAACATACTTTTCCTTCATTAACAATTATCAAAGGTCACATGGTCCCACTTTTAGGGTTAGAAGTTCCAGTTAGGTTCAGGGGGTAAAATATCATCATACCCACTCTCTAACAAGCTCAAAGTTTCAACTTGATTTTTCTCATACTTAACACATCTAAAATTTTCCTAAATCATTCCCATTGGATAGGAAATTTTCTCACCTTTTCAGTGATATAAATAAGTCCTCCTAACTCCTTTAGAACTCAAGATATGAGTAGGCGGACTTTAGGGGTCAAATTTTCCCCAAGGGGACACGTGTCAAGTAGGGGTGAAAGGAAAATTTTGGGATGGTGGGTCATGGGGTGGCATTTGGAATTTTTCCTTGCATGGGAGAAATTTCCCATTTGCACCCGTGCCTCCGTGGGTCCTCCAAGGACACGTGGCGGCCTCAGAGTCATCGCCGGGGAAAAAGGGAAGGGCGGAGTAGTGGAAGAATTTGGGGCATTTCACCCAAGAGGGAGAGAAAACCATTTGGCATCCACGCGCCCATGGGTCCACCAGGGACACATGGTGCTCCACACTATGTCGTGGGGAGAAGGGAGAGGGAGACAGGTGGAGCGGCGGGGAGATATTTTGAATTTCACCAAAGGGGAGATAAGGGATTAAGGGAAGAGTTGGACGTGGGGTCTGCGTGCCCGTGGAAGGGATCTCCCAAGGCAAGGGTGGGAGTGCGGGGTCGCGGAAATTTTTCAAAAATTTTCCAAAAAAAAATTTCCAAAGGAAGAAAAAAATTTGAAAGCGATGAAGTTTCTCCTCCTCCTGCTATCACCCAAAGGTGCCACATGGCACCTTTGGTAGGTCATGGGTGGGCAGGGAAAAGATGAAATTTTTCAATTTTTTTTAAAAGACCTAAGGGCAAAAAGAATACCGTGCCTCCACCGCTTCCCAATGAGGACACGTGGTAGCCTATGATTGACTATGGGCTGGTGGAGGAAAATTCAAAATTTTCCCAAACAAAATTTAAAAAAAAATTCTAAGGATTTTAACGGGAATTTTTCGGGCCACGGGCCCACTAGGGAAAATTTTCCCAAATTTTCCCGCCAAGGTAGAAAAACTTCAAAGGGCCATAACTTGAGCTAGAAAGCTCGGTTTTGGGAAAACAAGGACTTTATGGAAATCTATTGATGCCCTCTTTGCACAAGAAACATAAATTTTACATTTTGATAAAGTTTAAGGGGTCAATTTTACAAAAATGATCTATAGGATTTTAAAAAGCCAACTGGTAATTTCCAACTTTCTAAATTTGATTAAATTGGATCTCCTCCTTCACTCAACATGCCAAACAGACATGGAGGATTTCTCTAGGGAGGGTTTAAAGTGTTTTAGGAAGGTAAATATGCTTAATTTATTTCAATTTGAATTTTTCCAACACTTGATTAAAAAAATGGCGGTGAGGAAGGGATTGAGTTTGATTTTGTAATGGTTAAAATTGTTTTCTTAAGTTTTCTTTGTCAATTTGAGTTCCTTGCTATTATATCATGTTAAATTTCAAGGTTTCCAAGTTGATTATAATGTGCAGGCCCGTACTATTCATTTTGATTAAATTTATTGCCAGTTTTAAAGTTTATAACAGAGATCTATTTCTTTTAAATCTGTATATCAATTTTATCCTTTAAATGTGGAATTTCATTTCTAAACTAATCTATTACATTCAATTGTTTATAAACAAACCATTCTGAATCAAAAGTAATTACTAAATTCCATTTTTACACATTCCCAAAGATATAAAATGCAACATCACTTCCATGTACATTTTTTTCTTTTCAAAATAGAGATCTGACTATCTCTTTTGCCATATAATGAAACATTGAATTTAATTCAACAATGCATATGAGAAAAAAGTCTTTCAACTCTTTATTGACTTCAATTATAAATCTTTACATCTTTCCATGTTGAATGCAATAACAAAATTTTGTTTCTTTCCAATAAATAGAACAAATATAAATGTCTTTCACAATTCAAATATATAACTTCATAATCAAATTACATACATCTTTCTTCACAAAATACATATTACAATTTCATCCACAACAAGTGGGAAAGGATTACAAATGAATATGTTTTCACAAGGGACTGTCAAACTACATTTTTCCTTTGCTCCAGGACAGCAACATGCACATTTTCTCTTTCTCCAAGTTGATCACAACAAAAGAGGGGGAAAGGCAACGCTCTCCACCCAACCAAGACATCCAATGAAAGGAGAAGCCTTCCTTCATCATTGGCCCCTGAGCCCCAACCAAAATACAATAAGAGATGCAATTCAACCCATGGAAACAACTAGATTCCACAACACACAACATTCTTTCAAACATGCACATTTCAATATAAAACATAGTTCAACACAAAACAACAATTTCACAACTGCAATTGAAAACATTCAAATCAAAACTCAGGCTTGATCATGCAAGCCAAAGGAGCAAGGTCTATGGGGGAAGCTACTTATGCCTCCCAATTGGGAATTGGGCATCCACCAGAACAAACCACCAAAATAATTCATCACCACACATATCCTTATGCCCCCCCACAAATCCCTCCTTATGCCCCCATAGATTTCCTTATGCCCCCACAAAGTAAGAAATGCAAGCTATTTCTTTTCCATGGTGGATCCCAAACCCAAACTCCCTCCACAAAATTCTGATGCCAATGGCATTCCTTATGCCCCCCACATGGATTCCCCATAGCCTTCTCCTACACCATCCCTAAGGTAGTCTACCCAACCAGCCAATAAATAAAACAAAACATGCACCATTCACACAACACAACAAGAAAATAACAACATAAAAGGAGAGTTAAATTCCTACCTCTCCATGGTTACTTTGTTTCCAAACAACAAGCTTCAAAGTCAAAAACATAGTTCCAAAACAACAATCTCCCAAGCATGCAAAGCTTTCTCCAAACTTCCTCCAAAAACAAGAGCTCCAACACAAAAAAATGTGCCCCAAAGAAGTTGCAAAATGATTCAACAACCCAAAAAAAGGAAAGAGTTTGAATTATATAGAAGAGGGAAGAGAAGAGGATGATGTGGATCCATGTAGGATGCCACATCACACATCCTCAAATTCAAACACAAAAGACAAAATCCATTCTCCCAAGCACAATAAAGAGGTGGGTGAAAATATGACAAGTTACTTGCACACTCCAAAAAGCCCACACCTCAAGGGACAACAAAATAAATAAAATGTAAGAGAGTGCAATCAAAAAAAGCAACATGATTAATAAAATTCATTATAAAAGTCACAAATCACTTCTCCAACCATAAGTATGGTTGGTAAATTAAATTTAGAGGCATGGGACAAGTTTTACTTGTCCCACAAGCCTCCAAAAACAAGCCCCCAAGGACAAATTTGAATTTTCATGGAGGTGGAGTATTTCATACTCCAAAATCTGACTTACACAAACTCTTACACAACTTACACATCCCTTACATATTTAATACAAACAACCAAAAACTTCCATTATTACTTTCCCATATCCCAATTTAATTTATTTAAATTTTAACCATATGATTTCTCACATTAATCTACCACATTTTAATTAATTAATTAAAAGAAAGGAACACATTACTAATAAAATACATACAACAATAAATAAAAATTTAACACATTAATAAAATACACAAACCCATGGTCACATATAAAGGAAATCCCCCCCATGGGAATCCCTAACAAAAACAACACACACACACAAAAACAAGTTGCCATGGTGACCTTGTCGAATTCACCTAGAATTCCATTGTGGTTGGTCTCCGATCCCCGATGTTTGTTGTGATATTTTAAACCTACAAAACACAAATACCTCCTTCGGCCTCATGGCCATATCAGAACATCCAACATGATATAAATGAAATCACAAAACCAACTATATAAATGAATCACAACAACATCAAAGTAACAACTACATCATTTACATTTTTAAATCAACAACTATATCATCATCATAAAATATCCATTTCTAGATCTACTCATAATATCCAAAATCACATGTCCAAACAACATCCATAAAACATCCATGTCAAATAGTATATCATCATCCACATATGAGTGTCTCTAATAATCATCATGCATCATAACCAAATCAAGATCAACAATAATCCATGATCAAATGTCTAACAACATACTAAATCAAAACATAATAATGTCCATAATGTAATCACAGTATCAAAATAAGCATCAAAAGGTGTCAAAGGGAAGTGGGCACTACATCCCCTCCCCTTAGACTCAACTTCCTCCTAGAAGTCACTAGAACAAATGTGGAAACTGAACTCGTAATGAAGTAGCATCCTCCCATGTAGTGCTGTAGTCTCATCATATCTATCCCACTGCACCCGAACCTGATCAACCTCTCTACCTCGAAGGCCCAGGGTCCTGTGATCTAAGATGTGAATGGGCTCCACCATCACCTACCCCGATCCTACACCTGTAATGATGTCCAATCTAACACATGAGAAGGATCTGCAATATATCTCCTGAGAACTGAAACATGAAAAACATCATGTATGTGAGACAAGTTGGGTGGCAATGCTAGATGGTAGGCCAAAGGGCCGATACACTCCAAGATCTCAAAAGGACCAATGAATCTAGGAGCTAACTTAGAACCTTTTCCATAATGGATAGGGCTCTTGTGTGGCCTGACATGAAGGAACACCTTCATGCCCACATCAAAACTATGATCGATCCTATGTTGATCTGCATACTTCTTCTACCTGTCTTGTGCCTCCTACAATCTCTACCTGATCAACACCACCTACTGCTCCATGTCCTGTAGAAGAGCTGGTCCAAGAGATACCCTATCCTCTAACCTATCCCAGCTAAGAGGTGTCCTACACTCTCTACCATACAAAGCCTAAAAAGGATCCATGCCTATGGAACTCTGAAAACTATTATTGTAGGAAAACTCCACTAAGTACATGTACTCCTCCCATTTAGACTATTGATCCATCACATACATCCTGAGCATGTCCTCTAAAATTTGATTCACCCACTTGGTCTATCCATCTATCTCAGGGTGATATGTTGTGCTGAAGTTGATTCTCATCCCGAGGACATACTGCATGGTAGTCAGAAATGTGAAGTGTATAAAGGATCGGTCACAAATGATCTTCCATGGAATCCCATGTAACCTAACAATCTCATCCAAATATACTCATGCCACTGCTCTAGCTGTATAAGTGGTCTTCACTAGAGAAAAGTGAGCCACTTTTGTCAATTTATCAACCGTGACCATAATGGCATCATGGTGATATCTCGACATCGGTAGCCCAACAATGAAATCCATGGAAATGGTGTCCCACTTCCATTCCGGTATAAGCATGAGGATAAAGAAGCCTGCTGGATGTTGATGCTTGGCCTTAACTCTCTAGCACTCTAAACATCATGACACAAATTGGGCCACATCTCTATGAAGTCCTCTCCAATGATACAACTGTCGTAAGGTGGCGTGCATCTTCTTCACCCTGGGATGGGCTGAATAGGGTGCACGATGTGCCTCTACCAAGATGTCCTGCCTCAAGCCTCCATCTCTGGGAACATATATCAGCCTCTGTGCCTGAGAAGACCATCTGCCTCTAAGGAAAAACCATCAAACTTCCCCTCAAGGGGTCTCTGTGACTCGATCTCTACTCAAACTGCAATGTAGAAGTTGTCAAGAGGAAGCTACTGAAGAATCCTGCTCTCATACAAATCTGTGCTCACTGAGTGGCCATAGCCACATGTCTCCATCTACTGAGAGCATCTACTACCACATTCTCCTTCCCCTTCACATGCTCTATCTCCATGTCATACTCACAAAGCAACTCCATCCAATGCCACTGACGAGCATTGAGATTGGGCTACGTGAAGAGGTGGTGAAGACTCAAATGATCTATCCTGAGTGTGAATCTCCGCCAAGAAGAAATGTCTCCATCTAACCAAAGCATGCATGCACAACTGCCACAAGCTCAAGATCATGGGTGGATAATTAAGCTCGTGATCTTTGAGTTTGTGAGACTCAAAAGCCACTACTCTACCCTCCTGCATCAACACACCTCCAAGGCCTACCAACGAAGCATTTGTGTAAACAAAGAACTCACCCTATGTGGATCCGGCACTGCAAGAATAGGTGTTGTAGTGAGGCACTCCTTTAGTGTCCTGAAGGCCTTTCACATCTATCTAACCAAACAAACTTCTTCCCTTTCCTCTGAAGGGAAGTGATAGGGTGCACAATCCGAGAGAAGTCCTAAACAAATCTCCGGTAGTAACCTACTAATCCCATGAAGTTACACACCTCGGTCACTGTAGTGGGTGTTGGCCAATCCATAATGGCTCTAATCTTGGAAGGATCAACTGCGATACCTTCCCTAGAAATGATATGACCCAAATACTATTGCACCTCTGTCTGAAAGAAAGCACACTTCTCCAAGTTCCCATAAAGTTGCTGCTCCCGAAGACACTGAAGAACCTGGTGAAAGGTGCCCTCATGCTCCTCACACATATGTGAGTATATCAAAATGTCATCTAGGAAGATGAGCATGAAGTGATCTAAGAAGGTCCTGAATACCCCATTCATCAAACTCATGAACACTACGGGGGCATTAGTCAAACCAAAAGGCACCACTGTGAACTCATAGTGCCCATATCTCATGCAGAAGGTGGTCTTATGAATGTCTGCCTCCGAAATCCTCAGCTGATGGTACCTTGACTTGAGATCAATCTTAGAGAAAATTGTGGCTCCCTTCATCTGATCAAACAAGTCATCAATATGAGGAAGAGGATAATGATTCTTGATCGTTACCTTGTTCAACTGGTGGTAATCAATACACAACCACAAGGATCCATCCTTCTTCTTCACAAAGATCACTGGTGCACCCCAAGGGGATACACTAGGATGGATAAGGCCTTTCTCCAAAAAGGCCCTCAAGCTGCAACTTGAGCTCACAGAGCTCGGGGTGGTCATCCGATAAGGTTCTCGTGAGATAGGCTCTACTCCAGAACTAGATCTATATGAAAATCAATCTCACGTGGGGGTGGTAACCCCGGTAGCTCCCCTAGAAAGACATCAGAAAACTCTCTCAAAATGGGATGATCATCTAGCGATGGTCCACTAGACCCATCCTCTGATCTATCACTAACTGTAATAACATACATACATCGACAACCCCATCACACACACCGCTTAAGTTGCATAGCGGAGATGGTGTGAATAGAAATGGGTCTCTTGACCCTGAAATCACCGACTCAACTCCCAAATCATCTACACAAGATATAGTCTTGTGATAACAATCCATCCTGGCCCTGTGTGTAGATAACCAATCCATACCCAAAATGACTCCATACGAGCCCAAAGGAAGGATACGGAGATCTGAGGTAGTGGTGAAAGGTCCCAAATCCACTACACACTCCTTAACTAAGGAGTCTATAGAGATCTTGGCTCCAGAAGCCATCTCGACATCCCAACTAAGACCCTACCTAACTACCACCAGCCTGCATCGCTCTACTAAAGATGGTGTAATGAAAGAATCAGAAGAACCAGAATCAAACAATACAGAGGTAGGAATACCACCAATGCTACTGTGGTCTCAATGATTGTTGCTCTGATGCTCTACCTAGTGGTTCTCAACCACTACATAAATCTTGTGGCTACATCCCATGTCACCAATAGTTGGCTCTGAAATTTGTGCCTTACCCTTGTTGTTAGGGTTCTGTGGGAAATCTCTCCAAAAGTGTCTAGTAACTCCACAACCAAAACATCCTCTGATCCTCCCCAATGAGTAGCACCTCCAAGTAGGTGCCCTAGAAGCCTGTGGTGTGGACCCTGATGATCTAGCTATGGTCTATTGAGGTCTCTGCTGGTGAGCTCCCACTGACTGAGCTCTAGGTCCACCCTGTGTCTGATGGGACCCCTAGGAGGAGGCCCCATACTCTGACCTCTCTGTGCATCAGCTCTCTGTGGAGGTCTATGAGGTGGGTGGGGGACTACTACTACTACTACTACTTGTTGTGGCCTAAAGGATGACTGTGTTATACCCTGGCCACCATGAGGAAGGGGTACTGACCCCCTCGATCTACCATCCTGCATCTGTTGTATGTGGCTCTGACTCGGTCTCTAGCCTGCTTGGGTCTTTCCCCGAGTCTCCTCTATAATATAGGCCTTCTCGATGGCCTCTACTAATGTCTGTGGGTAGTGGATCCACATAACACCTCCAATATCTAAATTTAGGCCCCTAGATGAACCTGTGAATCCACACCTACTCATCCTGCATATACTCTACATATTGGAGTAGATCAGAAATCTACTCTCATACTCTGCTACTAGAAAGAGATGCCTATCGGAGGTCATGGAACTCATCGATCCTCTATCTGTATGAACCTCCATGATAAATACTACTGCTCCGAATCTCTCCTCAAATAGCTCCCAGGTCACTGTCTCTGAATCTACATGGAGCTTCTACTCCTCTATCCTCCACCATACTCCTACTCCATCCCTTAGTAGATGGATCACAACATGAGCTTTCGTGTTGCTAGAACAAGGAAAAGCTTGAAGCAACCGCTCAAGCTCACTAGCCAGGCCTCTACCTGAAATCCACCCATGTCACCTGAGTAATGTGAGGGCCGAAGCTTTAGGATCTCCCTGATGTGATCTGTAGCTGTGGTTTGGGCCTCTAGGTCTCTCTGCACGCTCATCCCTAAGCCTAGGGCTCGAGACCTCTCTCTATGCTGGAACTCTATCACCCTATCTCCTAGGTGGTGACTCTGCTCTGGCTAACTCCGCATGGGAGTTCTCTCCTCTATGCTCCTCACTGGGTCGAGGAGATACCTAACCCTCGATGGAAGGGGCTCTATCATGACTAGTTGCATGTCCTCCTCCTAATCCTCTGTAAGAGTGGCATTAACATCCTGAAGGGTCTGCAAGATCGAGGTAGGATAGCTGCTACACCCTGATCCGTGGTGGTGGTGGTGGTGGTGGTGAGTCTGAGTCTTTGTGAAGGTTCCTCTCACTCCATCTGAGCCTCCTGCATAGACCAAAGTGAGAGTTAGTTTATTTTGCTAAGTTTTACACAACTTCCATGTTTACTAAAATATACAAATTCTAGCTAAGTTGTTTTCTAGGTTTAAAAGTGTGCTAGGTTTAAGTTTCATGTCCCAAGTTTTCTAGTGTGCCCAATGGTCCAAGATTTTGAACCACTTCTCTGATACCAAGTGTGATGCCCGTTAAAACAACCCACTTGAGACCCAAGAAACAACCTAGGGTTAGTTAGAAAATTATGGAATAATTTTTTTTTTTATTAGAAGTGTCCACAACCAAGTTGTAAGACAACAATTGACACTATTAGGTTCTGGAACAAATCTAAAATACTAGAACATACTTTTCCTTCATTAACAATTATCAAAGGTCACATGGTCAATTTTAGGGTTAGAAGTTTTAGTTAGGTTCAGGGAGTAATTTACCCCCATACCCACTCTCTAATAGGCTCAGAGTTTCAACTTGATTTTTCTCATACTTAATGCATTCCAAAATTTCCCTAAATCATTCCCATTGGATAGGAAATTTTCTCACCTTTCGGTGATATAAAGAAGTCCTCCTAACTCCTTTTAAACTCAAGATATGGGCAAGTGGACTTTAGGGGTCAAATTTTCCCCAAGGGGACACATGCAAGAGGGGTGAAAAAAATTTTTGGGTGGGGGTCGTGGGGTGGCATTTGGAATTTTTCCTTGCATGGAGAAAATTCCAAAATTCCCATTTGCACCTGCCTCTCCGTGGGTCCTCCAAGGACACGTGGCGGCCTCAGAGTCATCGCCGGGGAAAAAAAAAGGAAGGGCGGAGTGGCGGAGTCTTTGGGGCATTTCGCCAAAGGGAGAGAAAACCAATCCCACGCACCCGTGGGTCCACTAGGGACACGTGGCACTCCAAAATTCATCATGGGGAGAAGGGAGAGGGAGGGCAAAGTGGTGGGGGAGATTGGTGAATTTCACCAAAGGGGGAGATAAGGGGAAGAGAAAGGATGACGTGGGGTCGCGCGCCCGTGGAAGGATTTCCCAAGGCGAGGGTGGGAGTGTAGGGCCATGGGGAAATTTTATCAAAAAATTTTCCAAAGAAAAAAATTTTAAAAAAAAAAAAAATGAGGGTTCTCCCTCCTCTACTATCACCCCAAGGTGCCATGTGGCACCTCTGATAGGTCGTGGGCGGCGGGGGAAAAGATAAAAAATTTTTTTCCAAATTTTTTTTAAAAAGGCCTAAGGGAAAAAAATGATGCCGCACATCTCCACCACTACCCCATGAGGACACATGGCAGCCTATGATTGGCTGCAGGATGGTGGAGGAAAATTCAAAATTTTCCAAACCAAAATTTTTAAAAAAAAATTCTAAGGATTTTAATGGGAATTTTTCGGGCCATGGGCCCACCAGGGAAAATTTTCCCAAATTTTCCCGCCAAGGCAGAAAAACTTCAAAGTGCCATAACTTGAGCTAGAAAGCTCAATTTTGGGAAAATGAGGACTTTCTGGAAATATCTCGATGCCCTCTTTTTATAAAATCATAAATTTTACATTTTGATAAAGTTTAAGGGGTCAATTTTACAAAAATGATCTGTAGTTTTTAAAAGCCAACTGGTAATTTCCAACTTCTAAATTTGATTAAATTGGATCTCCTCCTTCACTCAACATGCCAAAAAGACATGGAGGATTTCTCTAGGAGGGTTTAAAGTGTTTTAGGAAGGTAAATTTTTCAATTTATTTCAATTTGAATTTTTCCAACAATTGACAAAAACGGTTGAGGAAGGGATTGAGTTCGATTTTGCAATGTTTAAAATTGTTTTCTTAAGTTTTCTTTGTCAATTTGAGTTCCTTTATTATATCACATTAAATTATATAATTTCCAAGTTGATTATAATGTGCAGGTCGAACTATACATTTTGATTAAATTTATTTGCCATTTTAAAGTTTATAACAGAGATCTATTTCTTTTAAATATGTATATCAATTTTATCCTTTAAATGTGGCATTTCATTTCTAAACTAATCTAATACATTCAGTTGTTTATAAACAAACCATTCAAATCAAAATCAAATTACTATTTTCATTTTTACACATTCCCAAAGATACAAAATACAACATCATTTCCACATACATTTTTTTTTTTTCTTTCAAACAGAGATCTAACTATCTCTTTTGTCATACAATGAAACATTGAATTTTAATTCAACAATGCATATGAGAGAAGGTCTTTCAACTCTTTATTGACTTCAATTATAAATCTTTACATCTTTCCATGTTGAATGCAATAAAAATTCTATTTTCTTTCCAATAAACAAGAACAAAATATAAATGTCTTTCACAATTCAAATATATAACTTCATAATCAAATTACATACATCATTTCTTCACAAAATACATATTACAATTTCATCCACAACAAGTGGGAAAGGATTACAAATAAATATGTTTTCACAAGGGACTATCAAACTACATTTTTCCTTTGCTCTAGGACAACAACATGCACATTTTCTCTTTCTCCAAGTTGATCACAACAAAAGAGGGGAAAGGCAATGCTCTCCACCCAACCAAGACATCCAATGAAAGGAGAAGCCTTCCTTCATCATTGGCCCCGAGCCCCAACCAAAAATACAATAAGAGATGCAATTCAACCCATGGAAACAACTAGCTTCCACAACACACAACATTCTTTCAAACATGCACATTTCAATATAAAACATAGTTCAACACAAAACAACAAGTTCACAACTGCAATTGAAAACATTCAAATCAAAACTCAGGCTTGATCATGCAAGCCAAAGGAGCAAGGTCTATGGGGAAGCTACTTATGCCTCCCAATTGGGAATTGGGCATCCACAAAAGAACAAACACCAATAAATTTCACCACACATATCCTTATGCCCCCACAAAATCCCTCCTTATGCCCCCACAAATTTCCTTATGCCCCCCCCAAAGTAAGAAATGCAAGCTATTTATTTTCCATGGTGGATCCCAAACCCAAACTCCCTCCACAAAATTTTGATGCCAATGGCATTCCTTATGCCCCCCACATGGATTCCCCATAGCCTTCTCCTACACCATCCCTAAGGAAGTCTACCCAACCAGCCAACAAATAAAACAAAACATGCACCATTCACACAACACAACAAGAAAATAACAACATAAAAGGAGAGTTAAATTCCTACCTCTCCATGGTTACTTTGCTTCCAAACAACAAGCTTTCAAAGTCAATAACATAGTTCCAAAACAACAATCTCCCAAGTATGCAAATATTTCTCCAAACTTCCTCCAAAACAAGAGCTCCAACACAAGAAAATGTGCCCCAAAGAAGTTGCAAAATGATTCAACAACCCAAAACAAGCAAAGAGTTTGAATTATATAGAAGAGGGAAGAGAGAGAGGATGATGTGGATCCATGTAGGATGCCACATCACACATCCTCAAATTCAAACACAAAAGACAAAATCCATTCTCCCAAGCACAATAAAGAGGTGGGTGAAAATATGACAAGTTACTTGCACACTCCAAAAAGCCCACACCTCAAGGGACAACAAAATAAATAAAATGTAAGAGAGTGCAATCAAAACAAGCAACATGATTAATAAAATTCATTATAAAAGTCACAAATCACTTCTCCAACCATAAGTATGGTTGGTAAATTAAATTTAGAGGCATGGGACAAGTTTTACTTGTCCCACAAGCCTCCAAAAACAGCCCCCAAGGACAAATTCGAATTTTCATGGAGGTGGAGTATTTCATACTCCAAAATCTGACTTACACAAACTCTTACACAACTTACACATCCCTTACATATTTAATACAAACAAGCCAACAACTTCCATTATTACTTTCCCATATCCCAATTTAATTTATTTAAATTTTAACCATATGATTTCTCACATTAATCTACCACATTTTAATTAATTAAAAGAAAGGAACACATTACTAATAAAATACATAAAACAATAAATAAAAAACCACATTAATAAAATACACAAACCCATGGTCACATATAAAGGAAATCCCCCATGGGAATCCCTAACAAAAAAAACACACACACACACACAAAACAAGTTGCCATGGTGACCTTGTCGAATTCACCTAGAATTCCATTGTGGTTGGTCTCCGATCCCCGATGTTTGTTGTGATATTTTTAACCTACAAAACACAAATACCTCCTTTGGCCTCGTGGCCATATCAAAACATCCAACATGATATAAATGAAATCACAAAACCAACTATATAAATGAATCACAACAACATCAAAGTAACAACTACATCATTTGCATTTTTAATCAACAACTATATCATCATCATAAAATATCCATTTTCTAGATCTACTCATAATATCCAAAATCATATGTCCAAACAAACATCATCATCCACATATGAAAACATCCATGTCAAATAATATATCATCATCCACATATCAAAGGGAAGTGGGTGTCTCTAATAATCATCATGCGGTAGCATCCATACAATCATAACATGACTCAATCAAGATCAACAATAATCCATGATCAAATGTCTAACAACATACTAAACATGCAGAGTGTGCACAAGAACTTGTTTTGTTAAAAAAAAAACCTACACTACCCTTCTCTAACCAAAAATGAAAATAAAAAAATACTACAATAGGTAGGAAAATAGTTTCCCTTTTTTGTAAAGTGGGGCTATGTAGTTAATTTGTAAATGGACATGACCATCAATAAGATTGAAAAAATGACATGGAGATGATTTATCACACTTCTCCTTAAAGTATCAACAAGAAAAAAATGATTACCTCCTTTAATTTTTCTCGCATTTGGGTGAAGGCATTTTGTTAAACATTGGTGCTTTACTGAGATCATCCCCATGCTCTAAAATGAACATGAATGGTTGTAACTCTTTATTTGGCTCCAAGATATCCAGATACATGATTGGGAAAAAAATGATCCTTTTGATTTTCCCATTTCTTTAAACCTAACCACATAAGTGGGGGCATCTTACAAACTTTCTAGAAGGTAAGCTGTTTGCGAGGTTGGATTATGATTTTTTCTACCCCTATAAACAATTATGATACCTTTAGAAACACCTTATCCTCAACAACAAATAGTTTTATAAATCCAACCTCTCCTCCTTAACATGAATCTCCCTTTGACTCGATTACAACATCGAAGATATGTTTGATGGATCACTGTAATCCTTTAAAAGTGTAGCAAGTTCTAAGTATGTAGGACAATGGGGGTCTTGCATTCAACTGAAATATCCTTCTCACTTAGAAGCTTGCCTTCCTTTGATTTCAGGTCTTCATCTTCAAGCTCCTTTAATTCATAATTTTGATTTAAAAAATGAGGAATTGCAATTATGAGTTAGGTCACTTCTTCATCCATTATGCTCTCAGAGTCAGTCCATTCCTCAACAATTATTTCTTGGCTTTCAAGAATGGGACTGAACTAAACTAATTTTGTAGGGAATGGAGAAGGTTGAATGTTACGTCCTTTGTGATGAATCTTCCTTGCTTCAAACTCATGGATCCAATCCATGGAGCTATGAATATGATTTTCTTTGCTTGACTACTTCTTAGCCTTCCACCTGTGTCCGCATGTGTATCTTGTTGTTGGAGGAATTAAGCTCAACCCTTACTACTATGGATGATAAAAGATATTATTTAGTGAGGAATGGATCCTCAGGTAAAAATAAATTGGGCCCTTAGCCTATTGGTTGACCTCCATTACCTCATGGTATATGAGTGATTCTTCATGAGGCTCAAGCACATGTATATTTGATTTGAAGTGGGAAAGGATTTTTCCTTGGATGATCTTACAAAATATCGAATGGTGAAGGAGGTGGAATACTCACTTGTGGAGGAAATGAAGACTTGGAAGAAAATAAGGTGGATAATTGAAGATGAGATGGGAGGCAAGAAGATGAAGGAGGGGAATTTTTATTGGAGGAGGCAGAATTAGGGACTAAAACACAAAGTTGTTATGTTGTAGGTTGGGAAGGGTAAAAGAGAGGGCTGCTTGATGGTGGTGAAGGATTAACCCATTGACAAGGTTCTTCACAAGTAGGTGCATTAGCCTTCCTCTTTTCAATTGACTGCAAAAATATGTTCAAGGTTTCAACCATTACATTTAGATTTTAGTCAATACCTCTAGCTTCTGCTGAGGGTACCAACTTGGCAGAGGTCTACCCCATGGACAGGGTTTGCTGAAACCAAGTAGTTTAGTTTTCATGATGTTGTATGCCTCCTCCCCTTGTAGCAATGTTGCCTCCATCTCTTGAATCTGCATTTGAAGATCAACATATCCATGTCCTTGAAAAGCACCATGGTTAACATGATAACCATAAATATCAACAAGGTTTGATTGATATACATATTCTCATGATAAGGCTCATAAGAATGATTTGGAGGAGGATTTTGAAAGTATGAGGATGGAGAGTATTAGTAATGCTGATGCAAATGAGAGTTCCAAGGAGGAAATAAAGTCATGATTGCACAACTTCATGAAAGAGGAACATGGAAAGAAAGGGAAATAATTAATGAGAATGAATGAAAGCAAAGGGAGAGGTATGCAACTGAGATAATGGGTTTGTTGGAACAATGGAGTCACTAGATGTGTTAATAATGTACCTTTAAAGGCTGAATACCATCAATAAAACATCAAGATTGCTGGTATGAAGTTTAAATCGATGGTGTAATGAAACACCATGCAAAATCTAATACTGTCCCACCAGGCGTGCCAAAATTGTTGGAGCTCAAAATTACATCCTACCCCAAGTCATAGAAAATCCAAGATTTTAAGGCAACATGGGACTGTCTCCAAGTTGTGGGACTTGCATGCTTGAGACAGACCTCCAGAGAAGTCTAGTTCCTCTACCTAATCCTAATGCTAAAACTACTCCTACAACATAAATCAAATCTAACTAATCCTAATCTACGCATTCCAAGGGACCAGGGTTAGAGAGAGAGAGATGTAAAAGGGAAATCCTAAGATAAATTGGGTTGTGATAGCACAAGGGGAAGGAAAGAGAGAAAAATGGGAGAGAGGGTAGAAAATGTGCCACAATTTGAGAACCATGTAAACTCACTCACCCATGCATTGACAACATAAAAAATATGGAACATATAAGTAAGAGATACACACAACATGCCAAAAATGAATGGAAAGGAAAGGATGAAAATAAAACAAGTTAGGGTAGACAAAATGTGCCACAAAATAGATTTTACTACTTAAAATATGTAGAATTCCATTATATTCATAGTAGAAGGTATGAGATTACATTGCAGAGGCCAAATTTGAGGTCTGGAACTTGTGGGAAGTCAACCACCATTTTGGCATGGCGTCGTTACAACAAAGAGCCTCTAAGCTCAGCTAAAAGACATCCCTTAAAATGAGAGAGTTTTAACATTATATAGAAAATGGCTACCACCAACCGATGAAACTTGTATTAAAATATCTGAAAAGATGTATGGGCCTCCATACAAATGTTCTTCCTAATGGTACTTTTCCTACAGAAGAGACATGGGTGCCATTCCTCATTAGTATGGTTGTTGAGCTACCTCGTACTATGTGTTGTGTCAACCTCTCGGTGCCGAGTGATAGCCGTATGTTCCTCCTGTGGGATGGTAACACCAATATGTTATCGGTAAGTTGTATTTTTACATTCCTTTGTCCATGGCTAGACTAGTTGCATGTTTTCCTTTGATTCCTATGTCAACCTAGTTACACTGCTTCTATATTACAAGTTGATAACATCCATATTGTCATACACTACTCACCAACTCGCCATCCTACTCCACTATTGATTTAACTTGTTCTATTACCAGCCACTACATGTTCTAATCTTGGTAGGTAGTATTCATATGATGTTATTGACATGAATCGTCCCGCTCGCTGTCGGTCCATCGTTTCTATTCTTACTACTAATTGGTAGCATCATATCATGTTACCGGAAGGTAGCATCCATACTTTCTACCGATCGATAGCATACTAACTTACTACTAGCCAATAATATCCTTTGATGCTACCACCGGGTACGAACTTTGCACTTGCCACTACTCATCACAACTTGATACCCGATGCTAAATTTACAGACATTTGATTGTCATTCTCCCAGGCCTGTATAAAATGACTAAGTTTGTTTTGAGTGGGTTATCCAAATTAATCATGGGGGTTGTTTGTGATAATAATAACCAAAAATGTAATAGAAAATGTTGATTCTATTTAGATGCTTGAAATATCCTCGTCGTTACTCATTTATGCGTAATTTCTAAGAAAAAAAAGTCAATATAATAATTAAAAGACTTCACAGACTTATTCTTATCTCATTAACCATGGTGATGAGAATTACAATAGCTCCTCCCTTCACAAATTTAGAAACTCATTTTACACAAATAATCCTCAAGAAATTATGCTCGCACCAAATGAAAGTATAACAACATATTAAACACAAATAAAACTTAGTTAATTTAATATGAATATCAAATACACATATATAGGAAATAACTTTCCTATAATTTAGGATCTAACCTTATTAACAAACTACCAACATTACTCACCTATTTCTATTCTACGTGAGTTGTTACAAACAACCTCACATAAAATTAACAAAATATTAACCCATGTAACAATAAGCTATGTGAGAACTATTAAGAATTCATAACATTGGGGAGAGATATGCCCTTATGCACCCGTAAAGATCTCGAAAATACAAAAAAATCTTATAATAAAAATACCAAAAATACTACCTATGTTCAAAAGCCTTGTTGCAATCCTTTTGAGAAATATGCACTTTTAAAATTTCTTTCCTTTCTAACTACTTGAAGCAAAATAATGGAAATAATGTAAACTCGAGCGATTTTAGTGATGGTATTATTGACCCGACATTTGAGGAGTAACAAAAGGCCTAATTTCAGACCTCTTGTCATACCGATAAGAAGACAAGTTCTTGAAAATCCTCTTGAAGGTCATACTAAATAACTAGTTGTTAAACCACGAGTCCTCATTCCTCTTGAAGGAGAAAGAGAAGAGGAAATAGAAACACAAGCACATGTAACTTGTGGACAAAACAATAATCCGTTGGCTTTGACTCCTCGACTTCATGAACTTCAAAACAAGAAAGAACTTTCTAAAGTTCTATTGATATGGAAAATAACGTCCTAAAAATCATATCATAGCCTTCAACACAACTCCGTGATGTCCTTAGAGTTCAGCATGAACATGTTTCCATGTGATTTTTGTGGAAACATTATAATATGTTAATGCGGACTAGTTTTATTATTTTCTTCATGCTCAATTTATAATTGGGATGGGATGAAAAATAAGTTCAAAGAAAGATTCAAGACCACCAAATATGCTCATGCCCTACTTTCTCAACTTACTCAAATGAAGAAAGAACCACAAGAGTCCATGAGATACTTCGTGGAAAAGTTCAACAAGTTGATAAAAAATATTCCTACCATTTCCCATCCTACTACAGATAATCTAAAGTTATTCTTTGTGAATGCTCAATTTCTGGAAGTGAGTTTATTTCTTTAGAGAGTTCAACCGTGAGATTTGGACAACATTAAAAAAAATTATATTGAGGTAGAAGATGATCTCATCTTGTCGAGAAAGATCAATAATCCTTCAACGAAGGATAAGGCCCAAAGTTCCAAAGATGAGAGAGTTGGTCAATTGTTGCAAAATTTGGCCAATGACTTGAAAATGTTGAAAAAATAAGTTTCTTAACAAACATCTCATCCAAACCGAAACAAAAATCAAATTGTAGGAGCACCCAAAGGCTTGCCTTGGAAGCTCTACTGGTCAATGCAATATGTGAGGTCAATGAAGATGATGAAGAAGAAAATTTTGAATCAGAAGTTGAAAATGAAGGAGAAGAATAATGTGCTCGGATCAAATTTTGTGAATGCATACTTGATGATGATTTTGAAGAATCCACATATAGTTACTCCTATGTAGTGTTCACTCAATCACAAAAGGATAAAGAAGGCCCTTCTTCTGCTACCCAAGCTAGGAAATTGAATCCTCAAATGACGAATCCAAGAAAAATAAAAACAAAAGGATTATCATCAAGTCTACTTTCATAGGGTCAACTAAGAAGAAGCATGAGACTACTTCAACCAAGAATCCTTCTTCCTATTCAAGTAAGTCTCATTTTACTTCCCTTGAAAAATTAGTTTCTATAGATCCAAAGAACACGCATGTTAATTTTTTCATAATCCATGATGTTCCTAACACCTACTCATCCTTTGATTTCATTCACCATTACAAAGATCCAAAGTTCAAATTTCTGAGTATAAATACTTGAGAACCCATCCCAAGAAATTTGATAGGCTTGTTTATAATATCAAATGAAGTAGTTTTGTTTCATGTTGTAAATATTCCACCACTAAAGAACTACTTCATACATCTCAATCCACTTCATCTTTGAATTGTATCACTTTTACACCCTCCACCTCTAGGAAGGTATAAACTTTATACACAACCTTGTTGGTCAACATGTATAGACTCAATAATTGCATCATTGACTACGGTGCTTTATATAACGTAATGCATGTAAATTTTCTAAACCTCTTGGTCTCTCCTCTATCTCACATCGGCCATTTCCTCTCCATGGAAATGAAAGAAGTACCTCTCGTTAGATAGATCAAGGATGTTGATGTAGAATTGGTGGACTTATATGAAAATAAAATCAAAATGAGAATACTTGTAGCAAGCATGCCCGCCTCATATAGTATAGTGTTAGGATGAAGCTTCGTCGATATTTCATTGGAGATATGTAACTAGATAGGTCACATGTTATCATCTAGGTCAATGGTAAAGCAAAGAAAATTATTCGCATCGGGAAAATGTAGTATATCGTTTGTTAAATGTACAGATGACCCAATGACAGATATCCCATGTCAAAATTCCAAGTCTTATAAATTTTCATGACTTTTGAGGATGATCTTGAGCTGCCCATGTTGGTGGAAGAATGTCCAAGCATCACATATCTAATCAAAGTGTTTCACTTGATTCTAGAGCATTTCTTCGAATGTTGACAAAATAGATAAGGGTAAAGGGCTAGGAGGAATACCTATTAAGATGCTAGTTGTAGGTTGTTGCGCGTGTATGACTTCTGAATCCATAGCTGATCGTGAGAGATTCCTTTTTTCTTGGAGGAACTACTTGAAATGGAAAACAAGACCACCAAATAAAAGTTAAACAATATATGTAGTGGACTGCCTAGTGTGTGCTAGATCCGGGAAGTGTGATAATTCCTAGATGGCTATCAACCCACTGTTTAAAACAACTTAATGCTAACAATAAAGGAAATCCTACTGTAGTTAAAATGATTTAGGTACCTCATTCGTCTACAATAAGAAAATTCATTCACAACAAAGTTAAGCTATGACCGAATCTGAAGGTCAAGGTCTTGGTCAGGGTATTGGCATGGGTCAAAGTGAGGTTATGGGCTGTTTTGGGTATTTGGTGGAGGTTTTAAGCTTTGTTCTTGGTTTTTGGTCAAAAAATAGAGACCGACATCGGTTCGGTATGATTGATGTCGGTTTAGATTAGCCGGTGTCGATTGTGGATAATTGGCGCGTTGGTATGGTTGGGGTACAAGAAACTCAATAAAAACTTGGCAAGGTGATAGATCTGAGGCTAGGTGGAAATGGAAGGGCAATGGTCAGATTTGTGTGGGTCCCAGGTATGCACAGGAATGATTAAAATCCAGATATGGGTAGTTCAAGGGTGTGGGTAAAGGGATGGTCAAGTTTGCATGGAGGTAAAATGGTGGGGAATGGGAATGGGAGCAGAAACTAACAATGAAGTAAAAGGATCTACTCAAATGATAATGAACCAATGCAAGTTAACAAAACTTACTATTTGTACGAGCTTGATGTCTAGTTGGCAATGGTGGGTGATCAAATGGAAGGAACTTGGTGTGGTGCTGGCGCTTCCTCGGATGCTCCCGTGAAGGCACAATGGCTTTGTAGTTGCTTTTGGTGCTGGCTATGGATGCTAGTTACGCTTGCATGCGGATTTGGTTTCATCACTTGTTCTCAGAAGATGTACCAACCTCTCATAAATGTGTCAACCTCAAAATAAGGTTGTTTTGGGGGTTAAATGGTAACCGACGGTGGTTATGGGTTGATAGCGGTGTTTTAGGGTGATCGCGTCGGTTAAGGCGGGATTTCCTAGGTTTTCTAAAATGTGCAGATCCTTTTGATTTTCTTCAATCTCTCCCATTTTTACCCCACAGAATAGAATGGAAGCTTCCTTCTAATGGACGGGAATGTGGTTAGAGGGAATATAGGCTTTGATTTTTAGGGTTTGGGTAGGTCTTAGTTAGTTATGACAACTTACTAAGAATAGGTCTTAGGGTGAGGTGGCTAGATGAGGTGGATATGTGGGCATTATCTCAATTAGGATATTAAAATAATAAATATTGTGAGGATAATGAATTAATTTAATTAAATTAATATTAGAGTGGGATGAAAGGGGCCATGGTTAGGTGAATGTGTTCAAGGTGTTTATTTGACGAGGGACCAAGGAGAGTGTGACCTAATTTTGGTGTCTACATTTTGCCCCTTTTTGTCGTGTAGCTTGTATTGGTAAGCGACGCTGACAAAAATAAGATGTGGTTGCCCCATGTGTGGGTGAAGGTGATCCCCTCAAACCAAGAACTAATGAGGTAGAAGGTAGAATCGATGAGTGGTTTGATAAAATGTGAATGTGATGAAGAGGAAGGTGGACAACGGGGGTAAAAAAAAGGGAAAATGTCCACTTGGGTAATCTAGGTAATGGGTCAAGGTCAAAGGTAGTTACAGTCAAATGCACAAACATGTATAAACTTAAGCATGGTAACGGAGTTAAAGAGTAGGAAAACTCTACATTGTCTAAGGTTGATAGGCTCATCCAAAAAGGTTAAGGTGATTTCGGTATCCAAGGTATAGGACATGGTTAGGAAACACAACGTAGGTTAGGTGCAGGAATGTTTAGGTATGTTCTGGTACACCAAAGGTTGGGTCAGGATAAATAGTCATGACAAGAGGCAAGGTAAGTTCACTATGTCCATCAACATAGGTAATAATTCCGTAACATATAGTGAACACATGTGGTCAAAGGTCACTAGCGATGTTCCAGGTCCAAGTATCTAGGTCACGACACGGGTAGGGCCGAGGTATGGGTAAAATAATGAGTCCCCGAATGAGGACGAGGTGAGGGGGTAAAGGATAAGGTCAAGAAGGTCAAGTGGTGTGGCCAAGTGAGGTGAGTGTAGGATAAAAAAGGATTTAGGTCAAAAATTGGGGGTAGGAAAAATACTAAGTAGGGAAACCGATGACGGTTTAAGGGAATCGATGCCGGTCAAGCTAGACCGACCACACACAAGCTAGGGCACATGACTGATGTTGGTTAGGTAAACTCGACACTTTGGTTATGTCGGGGTTGTTATAAAAAGAGAAAAATCCACGTTTTTCAAATCATTTGTGTTTTATCAAATTGGGGAAAACAACAAGAGAGATAGGAAAAGGTGAAAAGTGATGAGGTGAGACTGTGTAATGCCTGCTAAAACAACCCACTTGAGACCGATGAACAACCTAGGTTTAGTTAGAAAATTATGGAACACACACATACACACACACACATATATATACATATATATATATATTTAAAGTGTTAACGACCAAAGTCTCAAGGACAATTAAATTCAACTGATAACTTTTCCCATTATAATAATTACTAATTCCACATTATAAAGCAACAAGTGTAATAAGTCCACACCTAGCTCAAATCTCCTTAGGGATTAATTTAATCACTAATTACATTGACATTTTAGCTAAATATTCTCTAATTAAAATTTTAGGATTAAGGGACCAAAACAATTAAATACCCAAGGTATTTAATTCCACAAGATCTAAGACAAGAGCAAGGTTTAATTACAAAGTGGGGAAAAGAATACATATTTAAAATCATCAGAGTAAATTCTTACTTACCCACTCCCAGAACTTGGTTAAAGATTTAATTTGATTTTTCTCATGATTAACACAATTAAAAATTCCTAAAAACATTCCATTAGGTAGGGAATTTCCTCACCTTTTCGGTGATATAAAGAAGTCCTCCTAACTCATCATATTTCTCAAGTTATGGACCGGTGAACTTGGGGTAAAATTTTTCCCAAGAGCGGGCCTACGGGCTTAGGAGGAAAAGTTTATCCAACTCGGGCTTGTGGACTTGGAGAGAAAATTTTCCTAGAGGAGAAAAGAAAACTGGCGAGAGCGGGGAAGCAAAATTTTCCTAGATGCGGGCCGAAAGAGCAGGAAGACATTTAGCACTTTTTCCCTTTTGGGACAAAAGGCGCAATTTGCCTCCGTGCTCCTATGAGTCCGTAAGGGAACACGTGTTAGCATTTCCAAATTCTGGTGGAAATTCAGGCCTCGGAGAATTTTAAGGCTTTTATCCTTTTTTTCCGAAAAGTGCTAAGGGATCAAAATGATCCACACCTCTACCGACGCCCGAAAGGGCCACCATGTCGACAACCATTGATCGCGAGTGGCGGAAGAAATTAAGAAATTTTGCCAAAAAATTTCTTTTGAAAGAGCTAAGGTTTTAAAAGGATCCACGCCTCCACTGATGCCCAAGAGGCCACGTGTCGATCAATGATTGGCTGCGGGGTGGTGGGGCCATGGAGGCAAAATTACCAAATTAAATTTTTGGACTTAGATCATTTTTAGACAAAATGAAGGCTTGTGGATTAGTGGAGCGCGGAAACTTCATGAATTTGCAAATTTTTGGAAAAAAAAAAAAAGGAAAGTTTTAGCCCACAGGTCTGCCCAAGAATATTTTATTCATTTAAAATTTGACAGTTAGATTATTTTGAGCCCGAAATGAGGTAAAAACTTCAGAAGGCCATAAATTTTTATTGGGAACTCAATTTTTGGCAAACAAGGACTTTTTGGAAAGCTATCAACGTCATATTTTTACAGAAACCTTAGGAATTTGATTTTGATAAAGTTTAAAGGGTAAATTTTTAGAAAATGTCTTTCTGTCACTTAGAAAGTGAACTGGTATTTTTAACTTATCAATTTTGTTCAAATTTTTTGTTAATTCTTTTTCCACTTGCCAAACAGGCATGGAGGATTTTACTTGGAAGATTTTAGAATAGATTTCAAGGGTTAAATTGTTTGATTGAAGATCAATTTGAATTTCCCAATTTAATAGCAAAAATGACTAAGAAATTGTTTGAGCCCGATTTTGAAAGGTTCTATGAAAATTTCTTAAGTATTATAGTTTGTGTGGGATTGTTTTGATCTTTCTTAGCTTGTATTAATGTTTCAAATGTATTTCCTAGTCTGTAGGGTCATTCTGTACATTTTCTGATAATTATTTGCTAGTTTGAAAATGTCTAACAGAGATCTAATTCGAAAGGATCTATTTTCCATTTTCTTCTTCCAAGTATTAGGATATGTTCCAATTCCAATCTAATACATTTAGTTGATTCAAATCAAACTATTCAAAACCAAAATACAATTCTGATTTCTAATTTTACACATTTCAAAAGACAGAGCTCTGTGTTTTCCTCACATGCATTTCTTCCTTTCAAACAAATATTTCAAATACATTTAAATGATCAGATTCAATACCACAATGTAATTTGAGAAAGGTAATACAATCATTTATTGGTTCCCAAAAGACAACTTACAACTTCTTTCTTTCATTCTTCAAATTCATCATACAAAATACAATTATTTCTTTCAAAAGAACAGAAATGGAGTATATCTCTTTCACATTTCAATCTTACAACTTTCATATTCAATACAACATATTTCCATTACAAAACATATACAAGTTCATCCACTTCAAGTGGGAAGGTTACAATAAGATTTATCTCAACAAGGGATTGTCAACTGTTTTATTTCATTTTCCTTTGCTCCAGAACAACAACATGTAGATTTATCATTCTTCCAATTCTGATCACAACAAGAGTAGGGAAAGGCAACACTCTCCACCCAACCAAGACATCCAATGACAAGGAGAAGCCATCCTTCTTCATTGGCCCCCGAGCCCCAACCACAAAGCAATGGAAGATGTGATTCAACTCATGGAAATAATAGGCTTCCACAAACACACATGTAAATTTCACATTCAAAACACATTCCAAAAAAAAACTGTAGTTTTCCACCATAGAAAAAACAACAAACAACACTCAAGCTTCATCATGCAAGCCAAAGGAGCAAGAAACTATGGGGGATGTTGCTTATGGCTCCCAAAGGGAAATGGGTATCACCACCGAGAACAAACCACCAAAATATATATCATTTCAAATCCACGACATGCCCTTATTCCTCCCCTAATTACCCCTTATTCTTGCATTTCCTTATGCCTCCCTAACCTCTTATAGCACCCCATAATGAGTAAATAAATGCAAGCTATTTCTTTGTAAAGTGGAATGCAAATCCCAACTCCCCCACAATTATACCTCCCCAAATACTCTTATGCCTCCCATAAAATGCCCCATAGTCTTCTCCTACACCATCCCTAGGCCATCTACCCAACCAACCAACAAATAAAACAACACATTCAAACATTCAACCATTCACATATGCATACAAATAAAAGGAGAGTATTTCCAAGAGCTAAGCTCTTACCTCTCCATGATGGAGTTTGTTCCAAGTTCAAAACAAAAAGCTCTCCAATGCTACACAAACCAAGAGATCAACAATCAACAAGTATGCAACAATTTCCAAATCTCTCCCAATTTGCAAGAGCTCCAAAAACCCAAAGCAAGTAGCCAAAAATGAAGTGATAAAAGTGAAAAAAAAACCCAAAAACAAGCCAAGGAATTCAAATATATAGAAGAGGAAAGAGAAGAGGATGAGGTGGATCCATGTGGGATGCCACATCACACATCCTTAACTCCAACTCATAAGTCAACTTCAATCTCCAAGGCACAATAAATAAGCAGGTGAATAAATGACAGTTTTACTTACACACTCAAATCAAACCCACACCTCATAAGGACTGAAATTGAAAGCATGTAAGAAAGTGCAATTAAAGCATACAACTTGACTTACAAAAATGCATAATGAAGGCTAGATTTAAACCCTCCAACCATAGGTAAGGTTGGCATGCAAATTTAAGAGGTATGGGATAAGTTTAACTTGTCCCATAAGCTTCCAAAATCAGCCTCCAAGGACAAATTCGAATTTCAAAAGGAGGTGGAGTGT
Organism: Taxus wallichiana var. yunnanensis; assembly: GCA_018340775.1. Lineage (NCBI taxonomy): Eukaryota > Viridiplantae > Streptophyta > Pinopsida > Cupressales > Taxaceae > Taxus > Taxus wallichiana. The sequence goes on from CM031236.1 coordinate 586,839,721, forward strand.
TTCATACTCCAAAATTAATTTACACATCACTTACACATTTCTTACAACACTTTAATTTTAGGCCAACAACTCTAATAATTACTTTCTTATGTCCCAATTTGATTAATTAATTTTAACAACATGTTTACTCACATTAATTTACCACAATTAATAAATAATGAAAGGGGTAAACACATTACTTAATAAACATATACAAACATCAATAAAAATGAACCAAATAAATAAATACACATAACCCTTGGTCACATTTAAAGGTGACCCCCATTGGAATCCCTAACAATCAAAACACACACACACACGAACAATACAAGTTGCCATGGTGACCTTGTTGAATTCATCTAGAATTCCAATGTGGTTGGTCTCCAATCCCCGATGTTTGTTGTGATATTTTTAACCTGCACAATACAAATAACCCTTTGGCCTTGTGGCCATATCAGAACATCCAAATGAATATAATATAATTTCAAAATCATCAATATATATATGAATCACAACAACATCCAGACAATCAACAATATCACTTACAATTTCATCAACAACTATATAATCATCAATTTTAAATTCAATTTTCTCAGTCTACTCAATATATCCAAATATCACATGTCCTAACAACATCCATAAATATATATAACCATGTCCAACAACATGTCAACATCTATATAAAATGTCTCTAACAATCATCATGCATCATATATGAATCAGAGTCAACAATAATCCATGATCTGACATCTAACACCATACTAAATCAAAACTATAATAATGTCCATAATATAGTTAGTAGTATCATGATCAATATCAAAAGTGTCGAAGGGAAGTGGGAACTACAGATTGAAGATTGAGTTGGTGAGTGTTGTGGCGGAGGATAGTTGGGTGATAGGTGGATCCATGAGCTAAGTTGGATCGATTGGAGTGGATTGATTGGTTAGAGAGCGGGAGGTCCTTGGGTGATGGTAGAGGGAGGAGAGGGATCGAGGGGACCACCAGTGTAGTGGCCGGAGGTGCCACCACGGAGATGGTAGCAAGATGAGGTAAGGTTCAAATCCTTTTCATGTTTTGTGAGGTAGATTAGGGTAGAAGTCAAGTTTGGAGAAAAAATGGGGTTAAGGGGGAAATGAAATTGGATTGCTAGTAGGGTAAATTAGGTAAAAGAAGGGCGAGGAAGGGTAGGGGTATGTAGTAGGAAAGGTGGGGGTGTAGGAGAGGTGGGAGGGGTGGGGAGGTGAGGAATCGAAAAAAATGGGAAAGTTAGGACACGCTACCACGAGGTGTCGCCGACGCAGTGACCGACATCGGTTGAATGTTTACCAAAGATCGGTAAAGTCTAACTAGAATTTGTCATGGAGGAGGTGACCGATGCCGGTCATGGGTAAATCATGGTTAGTTTGGGAGGACTTTGGTGCTGATGGGGTGGGGATAAAACACTTGCCAAAAAATGTGGAATAGGAAAGGGCTGGGCGGTTAGGGCCAAGTGTCGAGACTTATAGGTAAGTAGGTAAGGTCGGGAGTGGGTCAAAATGGAAGTAGGTGAGCGGTGCGTGTAAATAGGTAAAGTGATGTTGGGTTGGGTAGGGTTTGGGTGAGTAGGTGCGGGTTAGGTTGGGTAAGGTTAGGGTGAGTAAGTGTGGGTTAGGTTAAGTAAGGTTAGGGTGAGTAGGTGCGGGTTGGGTTGGGTAGGTAGGTAGTAGTGAAGTAAAATAGGTAGGGTAATGGGTGTAGGTGATTGTGGGTATGGTTTGAGCTTGAATAATGTGATTGTTTTGTTGGATATAGGTGAGAGATCAGCTGAGGATGTGAGATAGGGTGCCACCCCTACTCATGATAGTTCGAGTGCAAAGGCGGCAGGTTGAGGAGTTGCGACATGTTGAGGAGGTGGGCCTAAGTAGGGTTCGACGCTACTGGCATGTAGTCCGATAGCTGAGTCTGATGGTCACCCTCATCGATAGATGGGATTCAGTGACCAACACATTCCACCTACCGATGGGTGAGATGACAATCACCCTAGAGGATGTGTTCATGATCCTATAGTTACCTATATTAGGTACACAGGTATATTCGATCTCCTCAAAGGCATCAAAGGAGTTGATGTTGATAGTATTTGGGGAGGGGATGGTGGAGATGACATTCCACAGTGCTAGCCTGAGCTATGGAGAGATGTACCTAGCCCATCTAGAGGAGACGAGGCTAGTAGTATTACTGATGGAAGCAGTCTGTTGTTTTGCACTGCCGGATGCAGAGGGTGGGAGATTCCCACAATCTTTGATGGGAGTGTTACATGACATGATGATGGAGAGGACTTGATTTTCCTAGGCACCAACATTCTTGGTGTAGTTATATAGAGAGTTGTGGGTGTATGGGTGGCTACGCAGGTTCAGCCTATGTTGTACATTCATTCTTCACTATTGGGCCTATGAGCACATTGTCTGTGTGCATCCAGTGGGTATGCCCCGAGCAGATGCCTTTCAGCTAGGTTTTGTGTAGGTGGGGTACAGGTGATGGGTTCATGTTATTGGAGAGTGGTGATCAGACAGGCTACACATGATATAGCATACTACCGGTGGCTATTGGAGGGATTTTATGGAATAGACATTTATGGAGACCGTATGTGGGTTATCCCTCATACAGATAGATGGCTGAGATGCTAGCCAGGCTTCAGCTACTTAGATGGACAAAGGGGCGCCATGCCGGAGAGCACAAGATGATCCTCGTAGATAAGGTTCGACAATAGTTTGGACTATTATAGGATATACCACCACCCTTCCCACAGTACTAGAGGGATGATGTGGAGAGACCACTACCACTTCCATAGCCAAAAATACGTATTAAGGAGGATGATCAGGTTATAGGCGGCGGATTGATGATGCGGTGTGACAGAAAGGTATATGATAAAGTGGTGGGCAGCCCAGGTATGAGCAATACCTCCTAGGCATGGGAAGCCAGATTTAACCACCATCAATGTGCAGAGAGATGCTTCTACAAGGAGGGCAAGTGATGACCACGATTACACAATTAGGGATGGTACAGGGGTATCTAGTAGCATTAGAGGTAGAGGTGGTTGCATTACATGCGCAGTGGTCACCACAGCCCAGATGGCCCAGGGTGGAGATGGAGAGGGTGATGATGAGTAGGTAGCCACCTTACAAGTGTAAGTTATAGGTTTATAGGGCCAGTTGGTCATTACACAGGCACAAATTCAGCATTACAGCCCGAGGCATACGCACATAGTACGAGGCCAATGAAACCTCCATAGGTATTAGGACAGGGGTCCTAGTTCACAGGCAGGGGTGGGATAGGGTCCCACATGATAGGTACAGGGGCTGAGGCCAATGGGGCCACCACAGATAGTACCCCTATCTAGGTTACGGGATGCCTTAGGTGAGGCCAGATACTATCAGAAGATCAATTGATAGCGGTTAGGATAGATTTTCTATCCTATAGAGAGTACAGGGCATAACAAGCCTCTAGTGAGAGGACCAGATCTCATACTCACAACGTGGAGAGCATAGGGGGCCATCGAGCCCCAAGACATGATCAGGGTGAGGCCACTAGCTCATGGAGGCTAGCTCCAGGTGATGTACCAGTAGGGGCCGACCACAACCTATGGTAGGCGATGAGATGATATTAGGCCTCTTGACAGGAGTTGAGGAGGATACTGGAGAGATTGACATGGAGGATGTTTGGCAGGATGAGGTTTGATGCCCATCCTTGTATTTTGATGTATTTTAGTCATTTTTTGATATATATCAGCCTACATGCCAAAGACAGTGAGGATGTACGAGAGTTTTGTATTTTTTTGAGCATATATCGGCTGCACGCCAAAGATGGTGAGGCTGTATATGAGAGTTTTGAGAGATTGGATTATATACACCGGCCTACGTGCCGAAGACATTTGATAGTTATGTATATGGATACACATGTTTGGATATTGTATTTATAGAGATGATGATGATGATGGTCATTATGTGTTTGTGTTGATACAATTTTATTATTATGCATAGATGGATTTAGGATAGGTGTGTTAGGCATGGTGGAGTTAGCTTATAGGCATGGTTGAGTTAGGTTTTGTTTTAGGCATGGATGAAGTTAGGTTGTGGTCTAAGCATGGATTGAGTCTAGGTCTGTTAGGTATGGGTGAAGTTAGGTTTTAGGCATGGTGGAGTTAGGTCATAGGCATGGTAGAGTTTAAATTGGTTGAGGTTGTAATTCATTAATTTGTGCAATGAATGATGATATGGGTAATGTTTAATATGTTTTATATACATGTATGATGATGGTACAAAAATAGTAGTCATAATAAATGTATGTTTTGATGATGATAAAAATGTGAAGCAACTTGTTGTTTGTGTGGCTTAATTTCCAATTTATGATATAAAAAGGAAACTAAGGAGGGTAGAATGTGATTTAGGAAAATGAAAGATGAATTGGTTAGGATAGAGAGTGGTTGAGCTAACCTCCAAGGGCCCCATGCCCTTAGAGTGTTGCCTACATAGTCCCGAATAAAAGAGACCTCAAGCCAATGTAGTTCTCCCATAAGCTAGGGAAGAATGTGAGGAGGTAAGAGTATGGGTGGGTATGTTATAGGCATGATTGAGTCTAGGTCTATTAGGTATGGGAGAATTGTGGGCTCGTTGGTAGAGGTGATGTTGAGTTTGGTGGAAGAAGAAGATGACCCAAAGGTAAGCATCGAGGACCAAGTCCTGTATAAGGTAATCAATACATAATAAGGAAGGTTAAAAGATAAGAGGAGGCAAGAAAGCCACTTGATTGGTTAGGATCATAACGAGTAAGTCATACTTGAGATATGATGATGAACATAAGACCCTAAAGACATTGTATGATTGATTATTCTAAAGGTGTAAAGTAGTCGCATGACCACCAATGTCATTGTTCCATGAGGTCCCTTGAGGTGGTAGGAAATGAGAGTTCGAATGGTGAGAGGGTGAAAAGTGGTTAGTTTTTATATGGTACGAGATAGCATGCCCTTATGGAAAGAGATCCAAGGTCACAATGGGCAAGTCCATGACTAAAAATCTGTTTGTTTTAATTGATGATTGAGATAGACTGATCGATGTGGGAAGTCTATATGGGATGAGGAAATTAACTCCTTGAGGTCTTCGCGAAGATGATTAGTGTGGGAAGCTTCAGATTCTTTTTTTTTTTTTTTAAAGAGATTTACATAGCTGTCCTTCGAGGGAGCAGTCTATTTATAATAGTGATTGTAGAGAGAAATATGTCATTTGAGGGAGTCATTTCTTTATTGGAAGTTTGACTCAAGGAGTTGGATCCCATGTGAGGGATTTTAAGTCATGGACAAGACTAAGGTGAAGAATAGGATTCTTGTTTAGAAAGCAAGGTGAAATGACCATGGGATCTCATCTAAAGGTAGATGAAAAGTATCCATGAGAATCATGCTATGTGCAATGCCGTGGTACACATAATTAAGAGAAGATAAAAAGTGACAGGTACACACATGATTCTTATTTAATCGTTGGTGATGGTGTAGGAAGTGGATAGTGCTCAAGGGACGAGCATGGAAAGAGGCAGAAGGTGAGGTAGGACTAAAAGTCAACAATAGAATGGTCAAAGATGCAAGGCATTAAGGGGCTCAGGTTCAGGTTTACTATCTAGTGAAGATAAAAAATAAGCACTTGATCCATAAGTATGAGTCACGATGTATGGTCCAATCTAATTAGGAGCAAATTTTCCTGTTTACTTTTTTCCGCTTTGGTTACATGTTGATTTTCTTTCAGGACAAGGTCACTGATGTGGAAGGTTAGTTCATGGAAACATTTGTCATATGCATGTTTGATACGTTTTTGGTAAACTTGCATATGGTTAAGAGCATTAAGATGATGTTCATCTAGTAACTCAAGTTGTGCTAAACGGTCCTGACAAAATTCATCATCAGTGAGCATGTCATGGAGAGAAATGCAGAGTGAGGGAATCTAGACTTCGAGAGGCAGAACAGCCTCTATACCGTAGACTAGAGAAAAGGGTGTGGCAGCAGTGGAAGTATAGATACTAGTGTGGTATGCCCATAAGGCGAAAGGAATGTGCGTATGTCAGTCCTTCCCAGTATCATTAACCACTTTCATGAGAATTTTGTTTAGGGTTTTGTTGGTGGATTTGGCTTGGCCGTTAGTCTGTGGGTAATAAGGTGATGAGAAACTTAGTTGAATGCCGAAGGTGTCATAAAGTTTTTGTAAGGTTTTATTTTTGAATTGTTTTCCATTATCAATGATGAGGCGATGTGGGACACCAAAGTGACAGATGATGTGATGATTGATGAACTCACATATTTTTTAGCTTTCATGGAAATGAGAGGTATGGCCTCAAACCATTTTTGTAGTATTCGGTAGAGGTGATGATCCATTGATGTCATTGGGAAGAATGGGGATTGATCTCTCCGACAAGATCCAAACCCCATTGAGAGAAGGGCCAAAGATCATGTGTGACCTATAAGGCATGATTGGGTGTATGATGAAGGTTGGCATGTTGTTGGCATTTGACACAACGCTTAACGTAGTCGCAAAAATCATGGTTAAGGGTCAAACAAGAATATCCTAGGTGAAGAATACACTTAGTAATAGAGAGGCCACCGAAGTGACCTCCACATATGCCATCATGAACTTACTTAATAGTATAAGGAATTTTAGAACTCGTAAAGCACCATAAGAGAATGCCATGAAGCTATGTTTGTAGAGGAGGCCACCCATGGTGATGTAATGAGAGACCCTTTTGAGAAAGGCCCATTGTCCATTACGAGTGAGTTCGGGAGGCTAGATGGAACAGGAAAGGTAGTCTAAGTATTGTTTATACCAAAGGTCACTCGGGTTAAGGGTAGTGGTTCCAACAGAGTAAACCTCATGAGGTAAATAAGAGGGTGATTGGAGTCTTTTATGGTGACAAAGATTTTCAAATTATCAGTGAAGCGGGATTTGAGAAGCCAAGCGAGGCCATGGTATCTCGTAAATTTTTGGTTGAACGTGGGACGGTTTGAAGAATGTGTAGCGATCGAAGGTGGTCAAAAGTATGTCTACATGATGTTTATACTTTTGAAGTTCTTCTTTGACCAGAAGAGCAATGTGAGGGTGCATTTTCCTCAGATTTTTTTAACAGTTTGGCATTAGGAATGGTTATGATATTTTGGACCACTATGGTGGGGTCAATACTAGGCATGTCTGCGTAAGACCAAGAAAAAGTGTTATCATGGATTTTGAGAAAGGAAGTGATGGCTTTCTATTCATCAACATCCAATGATTGACTAATCATTATGATGTGCAAGTCATCCCGAGCATGAATGTTGATTTTGATAGTAGATTCGTTTAACATGGTTTGCATCTCGGATGGTAATGACCACTGAATATATGAGTCTTCGGCACCAAGGTAGGTGAGTATAGATTCATCATCTTAACATTGAACAATGTTAATCGAAGGTGTATCATCATCGATCATTTTAGGATACAGGAAGGGAAGAGAGGAAGGAGCCTCACCCTCACATTGATAAGTTAGAGGCCCCAAGGAAATGGTGTTTATGAAAAAAAAGTTGGGAGGAATGGATTCTGGATCCATCGACTCCATTGGTGAAGGTGGTGATGGTGGTGAAGAATGTGGAGAGGGGCTAATGTCCTCAATGAGTTCAATGTGGGCCTTCTTGGTAGGTGGTTCTATAAATCCGATACCACTATGGTCATTATGTTTGTGGGTAGTACATGGAATAATAGTATGGCGGACTTGCTCATAAAATCCAAAACCAAAACCTTTGTACGCATATCGGTGTAGGAAGGTGTGGGTGAAATGGTGATTAGTAAGTGACTAGAAATCAGTAGAAAATGGGCAGGTTTGTGATGGTGGTTCATGTGTGTAAGTGGTAGTATCAAGTCCCCCATAGGTGAGATTGGTATGAAGGTAGGGAGGACCATAAATGAGGTTCTCTCCTATACGGTGATAATAACGAGGGTGTTGGTGAAGACTTCCATATTCTTGTGGAGTAAGGAATGTGTTGACGTTATATAGGCAATACTCCCAGAGTGAGGCGTTGAAAAATGCCTTCCAAGGATCGGTGGTTGGTATGTGAGTATTTAGAATATACAATGTGTTGGAGGTCGGCTTAGAGGTGGAGCCAATGGATTGGGAGGCTGATGGTTCAATTGTGGAGGTTGTGGTAGCGGTAGGAATGTAGGATGTAGGATGTAGGTGGAGGTGTAGGTGAAGAGGCAATGGTCATGGAGGTAGATGCCGAATAGGTATAAGCATGTCATTGGGTCGGTAAAGCATGTTGCAAGTTTTGAAAGGTGATGGATCAGCTGGAATGGTATAGGTGTGTCCTTCATGCTCAAACTTTACACAATGATGCAAAGTGGAAGGAACCTAACCCATAACATGAATCCAAGGTCTACCCCGCAACATGATATATTGAAATCCCCCTCCAAGACATAAAACAACTATGGAATAGTGTGGGGGCCCATGTGGACATGGAATACCTAAAATACTGGACATGCAAAAATGTTTCACCTGATTCTAGAGCATTTCTTCGAATGTTGACGAAACAGATAAGGGTAAAGGGCTAGGAGGAATACCTGTTAAGATGCTGGTTGTAGGTTGTTACGTGCGTATGACTTCTGAATCCATAGCTGATTGTGAGAGATTCCTTTTTTCTTGGAGGAACTACTATGAAATGGAAAACAAGACCACCAAATAATAGTTAAACAATATATGTAGTGGACTGCCTAGCGTGTGTTAGATCCGGGAAGTGTGATACTTCCTAGATGGCTGTCAACCCACTATTTAAAACAACTTAATGCTAACAATAAAGGAAATCCTACTATAGTTAAAATGATTTAGGTACCTCATTCATCTACAATAAACATATTCATTCAAAACAAAGCTAAGTTATGACCGAATCAAGGTCAAGGTCTTGGTCGAATCGACACGGGTCAGAGTGAGGTTCTGGGATATTTTGGGTATTTGGTGGAGGTTTTAAGCTTTGTTCTTGGTTTTTGGTCAAAAAAATAGAGGCCGACATCGTCGTGTATGACTGATGTCGGTTTAGATTAACCGGTGATAGTTGTGGATAATCGGCGCCCGTATGGTCAGTGGCACAGAAACTCAATAAAGACTTGTCAAGGTGATATATCTGAGGCTAGGTGGAAATGGAATGGAAATGGTTAGATTCCTGTGGGTCCCAGGTATGCATAGTAATGCTTAAAATCTAGATATGGGTAGTTCAAGGGTGTGGGTAAAGGGATGGTCAAGTTTGCATGGAGGTAAAATGGTGGGGAATGGGAATGGGAGTAGAAACTAACAACAAAAGTAAACGGATCTGCTCAAATGATAATGAACAAGTGCAGTTATCAAAACTTACTGTTTTTATGATCTTGATGTCTAGTTGGCAATGGAGGGTGGTCAAATAGAAGGAATTCGGTGTGGTGTCTGGTGCACTTCCTCGATTCTCCTGTGAAGGCACAATAGATCCTGTAGTTGCTTTTGGTGTTGGCTATGGATGCTAGTTCTGCTTGCATGCATCTCTGGTTTCATCATTTGTTCTTAAGATGTACCAACCTCTCATAAATGTGCCAACCTCAAAATAAGGCTGTTTTGGGGGTTAAATGGTAACCGACGGTGATTCTCGGGTTGGCAGCGGTTTAGGGGTGACCGATGTTGGTTAGGGTGGGATTTCTAGTTTTCTAAAATGTGCGATCCTTTTGATTTTCTTGATCTTGCCCATTTTTACCCCACGGAATAGAATGAAAGCTTCCTTCTAATAGACAGGAATGTGGTTAGAGGTAATATAGGCTTTGATTTTTATAGTTTGGGTAGGTATTAGTTAGTTATGGAAACTTACTAAGTATAGGTCTTAGGGTGAGGTGGCTAGATGAGGTGGATATGTGGGCATTATCTCAATTAGGGTATTAAAATAATAAATATTGTGAGGATAATGACTTAATTTAATTAAATTAATTAAATTAATATTAGAGTGGGATGAAAGGGGCCATGGTTAGGTGAATGTGTTCAAGGTGTTTATTTGATGAGGGACCAAGGAGAGTGTGACCCAATTTTGGTGTCTACACAAAGGACCTCATGATGATTTGATGAAATAGGAATTTGAGAATATGTACTTCCCATGGGATGAAAGAATGAATGTAGTTTCTCCACTTGATGTTGATTATGTTCATGAGAGTCTTGAATTACAATAAAGAAATATCGTAGTGATGAGTAATGCGAATCAAGGAGTAAATCCCAACCACTTATTATCGTAAGTTCAATGTTTTAAATCACATTCTCAATGTTTGGCACAAAGTTCCATTCAATGAATGTACTTGTAAATATGAATAATTCTCTTTCTCATTAGAATAAGATGACAAGAAATATGATAATGACAACATGTTTCTTCCTTTTAAACGTGAACCTATTCAAGGAGACGATGATTTCATCATGGAAATGGATTCCTTAGTTCTTGGTGGTCAAGATTGGGAAAATGATAGTATAAATGTTTTAGCTCCAATGTTTTTCTCATTCCCTTTTCATGAGGATGGAAACATTCTAAAAAATGGATAAATGAAATGGTGCTTGATCCAAAGGCAGGTTTTGTTGAGATGAAAACATTCTAAATGGGCTAAAAACTTTCGGTGTTCACTTTACTTAAGAGAAGGATGCTCTCAACATGAAAATGGATGTTGAATCTCAAGATGGAAAAGATGAAGAAGATGATAGTCTCCATGTTGCATAACCAACCATGAGCTCATTCTCTTTCCAAGACGATGATGCAATTTACATGTCACATTGTATAAGGCAACATTTTGAGAAAGAGTCGGAGTATGAAGAAGATAATTTCTTAGTCCAATTGAGAAATAAATAAAATCAAGAGGCTAATGAAAATGTTGAAACTTTCAAAGTATCTTCCAAGAATCAACCCATGGAAAAGGTGTGCATGAAGTAGATAGACAATAAAGAATAAATTTATTGGTATGAAAATGATAAGTCAAGCATGATCGAGGATCGTCTTCACAAAGTGGTGATAGAAAATCAGTAATTGAAACGAACTTAAGGGTCAAACATAAGATAGAAATAATGTGCCAAAATAATAAAAGGAAATGAATTGAGTGATTAGGTCATCAATTGAAATAGAAATCATGCTATATTTATAAAAAAAATGAGGAAAGGTTCATATTTCAGTGATCCTATCAGTGGAATTATAGAAGAATGGCATTCAATGATACTCGTTTATGGGCAAACACCTAGTTTGAGTTGGCACCTCAATGAAAGTGGGATATCCCCGCATGTACTTAGGTGATTTAGGATGTTTCCTTTCCTATTTTATGTTTCCCTTTTTTTTTTTTTTTTCCTTCTCATTTCATTTTTACCTTTCTTGTTGTGTGTTTGTTTCTTGTTGTGTGTGTGTGTTCAATAAAGGAATTTTTGTTGTGTATCTCTGTAGTGACTCAGTATAGCCAAAAGGATAAACTAGTCCACATGGTGCCTTGATATTCTAGAGTTCCTTCTTATATTGTCCTCACTACACTCTATCTAGAAAAATTCCCAAGATAGATAAAGTTATGTTATGTAGCATGAAAAAAAATTTAAAGCATGACAACTAAGCCAAATTTTAAAATTTACTCTAGCATTTTCCCGAAACCCTCTCCTTGTTAGTTTGTTTACCATGCCATACTCACCATAACCTTATAGGTAATAATTTTTTTGAATAATCTTGTGCAGGTGCATGAAGCAAGGTATCATGGTCATTCACCACATTCAATGAAGTGCTTCCAAAAACTAGTTTCTCAGTAGGCCTAGAAAGGATAATTCTAGCCATTCTAGGTCATGTGTGCACTCTTTGAGAAGGATGTGAAGGCCCAAAATCATTGATATATGTTATTTAAGAGATAAGAAACATGTTGGAACTGATTTATGAAGATTAATGGAATTTTGGAGGTTTGGGAATAGTTGCGAATGGAAGTAAGTTTTTAGGGGTAAGGAACATGCAATCAAAATTGGTACTTGATCTTCTATAGAGGATTCTAGGAGTTTTGTAATGAATTGGAAATAAAAAAATATTCATTATAAATATTAAATAGTCCTCTACATGATGAAATCATAAAATCTTTCACAAGACCTAGTGGCTTCTTAAGCAGCTCGGTTTTGGAACACACACCCGATGTATCGAAGAAAAATGGGACAAATTTTGAATATTAAAGAAAAATTTGAATTTTAAACACATATCATTGTTCTTTTATTTCTCTTGGGATTAAAAATCATATAATTTTTCATGGGAAATGTCCATCTGGAGCTCTAGGAATCACTTCGTCAAGTTGTCTCTCTTGTAAGTGTGTTTGTCATAGTTAGCCAAATTTCCAAGTGGAAACTTGTCACCTCTAGGTTGAGGCATACTTTTATGTCACTATTTTCCCAATTCCTAAGTGGACATACAAACACAAAAATTAACTGTCTTCATCCCTTCATCCAGTTCTCTACATGACCAAGTCGAGACACTTGAAGGGCTTATTAGGCTTATCTCACCTTCCCCATCTTGCATCCACGTTGTGCCACGTAACATCATATGGTGAGGGCATATTTTTGTTTCCCTATTGTACCCATTCCCATGGGGATAAAAGGGATATAAAAATACCCTCTCCATCCCTTCTCAAGGTTCCTCATGTGCCAAGTTAAATCCTTGAGTCCCTAAGTGATTTCATAAGGTTTTCTCCATCTCCCTTTCATCCAATCTCAAAGATGCCATTTTTCATCACAAAAATGAGGCAAATTTTTATGTCCCTATTTTACCCATTCCTAAGAGGAAACAAAAATTTCCCCATACTTTTCCCTCAAAACCCTATTTTTACCCTAACAATCGCTACTTCGTAAGCATGATTAAATTTGATTGTTGGGCAATGCAAAACATGAAGTAGCTTGCCAGTCAAGCTTGTTTCTTTAACAATTCGACCCATCTTCCTTTTTGGAGGCCATGAAACCTGAAAATTATTTAGAGCACAACCACCATGATACCCATCACATTCCAAATACATCCATGGTTGTAATAAACATAACTTTCAACATAATTCTTAATCCGAAAGCTTATTGCGCCAAATATTTCAAATGATTTTTATTCATTCAAGCTACCTTTGATATTTATAACTCAAAAGATCCATTAATGGATTCCATCAAAATTTCACACTTGAAAACCCTACATCTAATAATTTCTATTTTGATTTCTAAGAGTTTCAGAGGGCGGAACACAATGAAAATTGGAGCACGAGATCACAATGAGGAGTTGAATCCAAAAATGGTGTTTCCAATGCAAACCAAAACCATTTTTACCGGTTAATAAAAATATCATATGGCATTCCCATTCACATTATAAAAATATTAATTACCTCGAATTTCAAGCTCTGGTCACTTAACTCATCTATAAACAATGCTAAACAACAAACATGGAAAAATTTACAAATTTCCCAAAATAATAGGTCCAAAAAGTAACTGTTAAAAATAGAAACTCACTAAAAATGGTAAAACATCATCAATGGAGGTAAATTTAGTATTCCAAAGACTTCAAAAGATCAAGTTTTAGCAAAACAATCAAAATTTCCCAAAATAGCAGCTCCTGGTCCGACTCCGCCAAAAATAGAAAATCTTAGTTTTGGGTGTAAAAAGTTACTGATTGGATTTGCTTTAACTCATATTCTTATTTTTTAAATTCTAATAGGGGTGTAAGGTGGTTTCATATATGAAAAATAAAATTCACCCTCCACAAGGAGCCTGAAGCACCATCCTAGTCACAAAGTGTGTCTGAAGGTGACCGGGCATATTGAGGCACTATAGGTGAAAGTCAGAAGAATTGTGCAACTGGAAAGGATTTGAAAGGTGTTAAGGGCTCCATTAAAATCAAATATCATAAGAGGAGACCATTATAATCTTGCCAAGTGAGTTGCTTGAGGTGATCCAAGTGAGATGGTTAAAGTAAGCCAAGTAAGTTGGTTGAGGTGAGCCAAGTGAGTTGAGTGAGCTAGAGGAGTTACTTGGAGTGAGATTAATGAGCTAAGTGAGCTAATTGAACCATTCAAAGAATCTAAGAATTCAAGCCATTCTACGTGAAGGATCAAGAGCTTTCCCTTTCATATACAAGTATTCTTAAACAATTAATCAAGCATCATATAACATGATCAGTGATGTAGAGCACATTCACACTAAGAATCCAATCTCAAGGTTAGAATGATAAAAATCACCAAATCAGTCATTTATTAGGGAAACTAGCTACTTTACCAAGTTAAGAACCTCTCAAACTAGTAATTATTGGCTAAATTTGATTCCCTTGATCATTGCCTAATAATGAATCATGTCCTTACATCAAATTCCATGTTAAATCATCAATTAGATTGAAGGAAAACACAAGAAATCACCAAATTGTCCACCTAGCCCAAAACTACCTTCCTAGCCTCTTAAGAGAAATGCTTTTGGTGAGTTGGTGTTGGGAAGAATATACTAATTTCTAAGAAAAATCAAATTATTTCCAAGCACCCATTTTCCTCCTTCAGGTGTGGGTAAAATTTCTTGGCTCAAGTCTCAATGTATGACCCTTCTCTCTCCCTCTCTCTCAAGCCTAGTTTTCCTTTAAGTAGTCCTTACTATGTCCTTTTTATGAGATAAATTTTGATAGAATCACTCATTTGGCTAAGTAAATCCATTTTTAAGTAACCATTTGGGCTAAGATTCACTGTACATATAAAAAAATTTATACCTTGTTTAAGAACAATTTCCAAAACTTTATCTTACTCAATTACAATTAGGTCTCTAATGACCACCTACGCTTTATAAGAAGGGTTTCATTAATTCCCATTGATTTAGATACCCTTATGACATAATTCCTTTTGAATCTTGTTAATAATAATGAGGAGATATTTTCTTAGAAGTTTTAGTTCTTGAAATTAAGCGAAGATCTTTCAAATTTGATGATAACATAAACCCTAGGTAGGGTTTTCTTCAAACTCAAGAAGGGTATTTTGTAATTAAATGAGAAAAAATTGATTTCAAAACTTAAAAATTCTCCCTACACTCAAATTCACCCTGATGAATCTTATTATTCTAAAAATAAGGATCCTTATATTAACTATTTGTAAGTAAGACTCAAGATCACCTTACTTTGCCCCTTAAAACAGGGGTTTCAGCTGTTATTAAAGTATTTTAGACACAATAATATTTAAATATTCATCCTTCAAGGCTTTGAGAAGTATGTACATGAATTCTATTTCCTATACAACTCACTCTTCAACCTTTGATCACATTTTCTCTTCCAAAATCACAATCTAGGATGAACTACACCCTCAAACTAATAGCTACATGTCTTTTAAGACTTCTCAACCCTTAGACCTCACACAAAACTATTGAAAAATTACAAGAAACAATATACAAATGTCAAAATTTTCTTACCAAGCATGAATATTCCTTAAAATAGAAATTCTCTAAGTTAAGTGATCATCAAAATATAATTGTACAGATTGAAAGCTGTCACCAAATCACAGAAACAATAATTTCTTAGATATCCCTTTCCATTCCTTGACCATTCGAATGACGATCCAAATAATAGTAAAATGACAATGTTTATACCTCCTTAACTCGAGCTTAGCCCGATAACTAACAATTATGGTCATGAGAAAGGTCACATGGAGGTTACATCTTAAGAAAAGGAACTATAAACAAGCTTTAAGAACTATATGACCAACTATAACACATGAAAAGACTTCTACGACACCATAATTATTCAAAAAAACCTCTAACATTCTCTTAACAATCTCCTAAATTTCCTACACTATGCTAATCAAGACAAAATGGATTCACAAATTCAAATTTTCATTTTGGAAAAAATGCCAAAATTCAAAATTTGATAGTGCTAGCCCACATAAACAACATCAAAAGTAAACTCTAGACTTCCTAAGGACCTATGGACTCTTTTTCAATCCAAAATTTTATAACTTAAGGCATGATGCATGTTGGGAGAGATTCTCCTACATCAATCAGTCCTCTAAAGGATAAACATCAAGAAGCTTGAACACCGTGAGTTGTTTATCATGATCATGGGCTAATTGTAAAAGCCTAAGGAGCAAGAAAGTATTCCTCATTCTCACTATGGATCAAATATGAATCATCATGAGTGACACTCATGGTCATCTCAAGATTGCATTAAGTGGTCTCTCAACGGTGTTTCTAAACACCCTACCTAAGGTGTTCATTCATCTTATAGAAGGACGAAATTAAGATCACCATGCCTTAAACCAACAAGCTCTTCATCAGCAGCAGATCAGTCAATCCCTTTCCCTTATCCTCTTCTTTTCTCCCATTCTAATTCTTCATTGTACACAATCATGGTGTTTTATCTCATTCACTTAAGTGACTTTCTAAAGTTGAATTGTAAGGGAACTTGTTTTCCTTACTTCCTAGGAAGATGTAAAGTCACAATTTGAATGAGAACACAAAGAGTCATGTGGGGGTAGTTGAAGAGGCAATCTAAAAGCTATAAATTAGGAAAGATACTCCACTTTAAATGATCCTATATTTTGAAATTTTTCATTTTTGTAGAAATTGTGGATTGTGATTTGGATGTTGAGCTTTGTATCACCAACATAAGAAATAAAAGCTACATTTCTTCCATTTCCCTTTCTCATGTTTTCCTCTATTCTCTCTCTTTTCTGCACTTTGTAAGCATAGTGATCAAGAAGGAACTTTGTATCCTTGATTGATAAATCTAAAGAACTGTGTGTCTTTGTTTTTTAGTCTCGCTACTGGATTACATAGTTTCTTTCCTCTAATTGAATGTTGAACTACTCTGGCTATTGTGTGTGAACTTTGCTAGTGCCTATTGATAATAACATCCATCTCTTTCTTGATTTATCTCCTTTATTCATCATCGCTAAAAATTCCTCCTTGTACCCCATACAAGAAATTTTGCACATGTTTAGTGAACTATTCCTATGTGATCCGTGACCTATTGGCCAACCCCAAAACATTTAGGTAGAATTAGGATAGTTTTTATTCAATAATAAGAGCCTCCCATACACAAGAAGGAGGGGCATAGCCCTACGAGTGTTGGTGGAAATGCATGAGTAACACGAAAAATTATTTCACCACCATGTCTCGTAATAAGATTCAGCTTTAGTATTGTTAGTTTATAGCTCAATAAAAAAGATAGTGACAATTTATTTAAAAACCAAAATTTAGCACAAGTATTAATTTCAGTTTGGTTTATTACATCCTTTGTAAATTAGTTGATTTGGAATAATTAGGGGCTAAATCACTTATAGGAATCAACTAAATTTTTAAAAAAATTGTCCCAATTTTTATTGGTTAATTGGATGAGTTTTTGGGTCATGAAAATCATGGGCACAAAATCAACCTAGCTTCGAGGGACACACACACACACACACACAACGAACTACATTGAGTCTAAAATGTGGTGTAGTGCCTAGTAATAATCACATTGGGATGACCTCCAAGGTCAGTCCAACTCAAGCATATGCATTATTTATTCCATTTAATGTGTGCTTAAGCCTTATGCAAGTAGTTAGGGTTCATTTTGTAGGTTCAAGTGTGATACATGAATCTTATAACAAAGTGAATGTGATAAATATAAAAAAATAAAGAAGACAAGATCAAACCCTGAAAAGACCAAATCCAGAATCTGTTACCAAAAAACTAACACTCGGTTCGTACACTAACGCAAAGTGCGGTCATGTACTCCTTTGGCCGGTGTTAGTGCAAAATCACATCACCCCCAAATTAGTTATGGATCTACTTTTCTAAGGAAAATTCATTTGGTGTGATTGCACAACATTGAGCTTTCCTAAAGTGTGGGACCTTTACAAATGGGGAAATCTCTCCAGAGAAGGTTGATTCCTCTTCCTAAACTACCTGCCAAAAGCTATTCCAGTGCAGGTAACCTAATCTTATCCTAATCTAACTTCCAAGGAGATAGGGAGAGAAAGAAAATTGGAAAAAATAGAGCCTACACTAAAATGGTGATACACTAGAGAAGGAAAGTGTTGATCATCTATCAAAACTACCATGGAACAAGAAGAGGTGAGCAATGGAAGGATGGACAAGTGCATCACAGACCAAAGATGGATTTCACACAAAAATGTTCCAAAACTCCATGAACATAACTCCAAAACCTATAATGAACATCCAAACATGCAAAAATACCTGCAATGAAGAGAGGAAAGAAGAAAACAACCAAAAAACTAGCAAGGATGGACAGATGCATCAAAAACATGTTTTTATTGCTCCAGAAGTTTGCACAGAATCATCATTTCATGGGTAAGAGGAAAAAAATGCCATTACAGAGTAGGGGAGGAGGTTCAAACTCCATTTTCGACCCTAGGGAAGAAAAGAAGGGAGAGGTAGAGAAGAATGATGAACAACTCTTACAAAATGAGCCAAAACTAGATTTTAACGCTTGAACAGAATGAAGGAAATGAGAAAACACGGTCAAATTTGATTTGAAACTTCAACCGCTGAAAAGATCCATTTAATTGGCCTATAAAATGATGGGTTTCCATGAAAAAGCCCATACTTCATTAATTTTGGTGGTTGGGGTCATTTCTTGTAATTTTTCCATGCCAGAGACGTTTTCCCATTTTTCTCCCACAAAACTCCATCAAAAATTAAAATTGAATAGTCCATCATGTGGAGAATTTCACCAGATTTCCATTGATACCAAAATCATGAAAATCCAAGCTTTGGTGCGAACGATATGCCCATATGAAGATTTAGGGCAGAAATTGGGTTCGCGGGCTAAAATTTGAACTTTTTCCCTCTTTTTTCAAATTGGGAAAATTTCCCAAAAATTCTCTATGCCCCACTCCTCCGATGACACATGGTGCCCTCTGGTTGATCCGCGGGCCCAACCTTTCCTTTTTCCTCCTTTTGCAAAATTGGGAAATTTTCCCAAAATCCTCCACCGGTCCACCATTCCGCTGCTGATGTGGACACGTGGCATCATTTTATTCTGTGCGGAGATGCGGTTCAACTTTTTCCTTTTTATTTTCACCACTTTGGAAAAATTTCCAAAATTCTCCCAACACCCTGAATCCCACTGCTAACTGGACACGTGGCACCTTTTGATTGCTTAGCGGGGACGCATTTCCATTTTTACCTTTGACGCATTTTGACCAAACACAAAAAAGTGTGAAGTCCTTCCACCTCTCGCCACTCTGCCTTGACATATGGCATCATTTCATTTCCTTGTGGGATTTTGGGCCAAATGTTTCCCTTTGAGTTTCTTAGCCAAAAGGCTCAGTGCCAAAAATTTTCCCCACGGGTCCGCCTTGGCATATTTTCCCTCCAAACTCTGCCGAGCCATAACTCAAAAAATACAATGAGTTAGGAGGACTTATTTACCTTTCTGGAAATGGGAAGAAGAATCCTATTTAATGAAGCCATTTTTCAGAACCTTTTGAGTGCTTGAAGCATGTGAAAATTGAAGTTAAAAGCCCAAGGAAGGAAAGAATGAGGGAAAGTTAGCCAAAATAATCGGGGCTCATTTTGGATAACAATTTTGGTGACTCAGAGGGGTCATCTGCCTGCTAGATGAATGATTAGTGGACTTTGAAGCATCCATTGGGCATGGAGTCAAGCCTAATAACCAACTCGATATGAACTATGAAAATCTGACCTTTTAGCCACTTGGAAACCCACTGAAACTTGGAGTTCATCTCCACCAAAATGCCATTGAAATGAATTGTGCAAGAGTAACCGAACAACACCAAAAACTATGTACAAACTGAAAATCATACATGCTCCAAATGGAACATGGAGAGTAAGCAAAATCACTTCTTCTAATAAAAGAAAACCTACCTACTCTACTCTAATCAAGAGCAAAGGGAAGCTAAACAAACCCTGCAATTGGTTGTGTAAAATAACTTCCTTTCCTCAAAATTGGTAGCCATGCAAATGATTTGGAGCTAATCATGGCTGTTAGGATGAGTGTAAAATAAAAAAGAAGTTATTATTCTACCCAAATTAGCAAGGTGTCAGCTGAAAACAAATTAGATATCTCTTTTAGTTTCTCTGCATTTGGATTGAAGAGGTATGGCAGCTGATCCTTGGTGCTTTACATACAATCCTCATGCTTAGAAGCAAGCATGACTGGTTTTGGCTTCTCCTTTGGATCCAATGAAGCCAAATAATTGATTAGGCAAGGTCTGATCCATTTGATATGCCCATAGCTCTGAAATTCAACTCCAAAAATGGAGTCTTCTTGTGGACCTTCTTGGGTGAATGGTGTGGAAGAAATGGTGAAGTTCTTATGCTCTTTCCTTCTTCCTCCAATGAAGAAAATGGAAGATTTAAATCTTCTAATCTTGGCTCCAAAGAGCTGCTATAAAGTGCAAGTTGTTATTTCACTTGATTCTTAGACGTTTCTTTGAAAGTGACGAAATAGAGAGGGCAATGGGCATAGGAGGAATACCTGTTGAAATGTTGGTTGATATGTTGTTGTGTGCGTATGAATCCTTTATCCATAGCTGATCGTGAGATATTCCTTTTAGCTAGGAGGAACTACCTGAAATGGAACACAAGACCACCAAATAAAAGTTAAACAATATGTGTAGTGAACTACCTAGTGTGTGCTAGATCCAGGAAGTGTGATACTTCCTAGACGGTTGTCAGTCCACTTTTTAAAACAATTTAATGTTGGTAATGAAGTAAATCTTATTGTAATTAAAATTATTTAGGTATCTCATTCAAAACACAATAAGAAATATCTAATCTAACAGGCTAGGTTAAAATAAGATCCGAAGGTCAAGTAACTAGTTCTGGGTCTCTAGCAGTTTGATAGAGGTCTTAGGTAGGTCACAGGTGATTAAGGGTGATGTGGGGATAGGTGGGTAGGTCACTGTTCTAGGCTGTATTGGTAAATACAGAGACCGATGCCGGTTAAGGGTGACCAACGTTAGTTGGGGAGAACCAGTGCGCCATCGTGTGGAATACTGCGAATGCCACAAAATGAGCTTTAGATCTCCCTTATGATTGCACAAAGGACTAGGCTGGTCGGAGTGAGGTATTAAGTCGTTTGGATGGGATTTGGTGAGGGTTTAATGGGGATATGGAGGGGTGAGTATTGAAGGAGGTCAATGGGTGGCTAAGAGAATAAAGGATGAAGATACAATGATTAAATGAATGAACCAAAGGAGTAAATTGTTCTACTTACTTGAAATCTAGTTTTGGGTGCCTATGAGTGATGAATGAAGGTGTTGGTAAGAGGTTGAATGCTGTTGAGGATCACCAAACATTGGAAAGCTCCTGCATGGGCTGCATGTGCATTCCTTTTTCTTGGTTGGATCAAATCTATGTTGGGTGGTTGTTGGATGAATGTTGGATGTCTGTGCAAGAGAAAATGCTTGATCTCCTTCCTTGCATGTGTGTTCTTGTAGAAACTTGTTCTCAAAAGATGTGTTATCTCTCAGAATCGCCAACATTTTTCCAACCTCAAAAATAAGGTTGTTTTGGGGATTAAAAGGTGACCGACGGTGGTTTCGGCTTAACCGGTGGCGGTTAAGGGTAACCGGCGTCGGTTAGGGTGGGATTTTCTAGGTTTACTAAACTAGGCAGATCCCCTTGATTTTCTGGGATCTCATGTCATTCACTCACAGATTAGACTGGAAGCTTCTTTTAAGCATGCAAGAATGTGGTTAGAGGGAATGTAGGCATTGATTTTTAGGGTTTGGGTAAGTCTTAGTTAGTTATGGAAACTTACTAAGAATAGGTCTTAGGGTGAGGTGGCTTGATGAGGTGTCTAGGTGAGGTGGATATGTGGGCATTATCTAAATTAGGAGATTTAAATAATAAATATGGTGAGGATAATGAATTAATTTAATTTAAATAATTAAATTAATATTATAGTGAGGTGAAGGGGGCCATGGCTAGGTGGATGTGTTCAAGGTGTTTATTTGTTGAGGGACCAAAGGGGAGTGTGACCTAATTTTGGTGTCTACTACTCGCAAATGAATTATCTCCTTCATGGCAGTAGGTTCTTGTGTTTGGAAGATGGATGATGAAGGAGAAAAAATGGAAACTCAATCAGTTCCTCTCCATCAAAAAGTCCTCCAAATTTGACAGATAAACCGCCTATCATTGCTTTGTCTTCTTTGTAAATGCTCAACCTCTTCCATGGTGTTCTTTTGATCTACAACTTGATCACCATAGTTATCTTCATTCTCAAAGATGAATTTTGAAAGATCAAACTCTTCTTCAATGTTAGAACTTGAAGAGAATGAAGTAGAAGGAAGAATCTGAAGGTTCCTCTATAGCCTATTTTGAGTTCAAAGCTCTTGGATATGCATTTTCTCCTCCACAACTAGAATGTGCTCCTCTTCTTTTGGATTTGGAGCAGCTTCTCCTTCCTCTGTTACTTGAAGACAATCTTGCTCTTGATTGAACTCTTCCTCTAACATGAAGTTTTTCAAATCAAACTCTTTAATCTGCTGCTCTAGAGGACAAGTTGGGGCTGCAAGATCTCTTTTAGAGCTTTCCTCTTCCATGGCTGATTGTGTAACTTGAATTAGATCAGCATTTCCTTCAAGTAGAGTGCCAACATGGACACTACATTATGAGAAAACTGATTGTTGATCTGCTTCTTCTTTTTGCTCTTCTTCTGCTACAACAAAATCAGCCTTGGCCACCACTTGTTCTTCACCCTTTACCTCCTCTATAGGCTTAACCAGCAAGGGGATCTTTGTTATCCCAAATTTGGCAGCCCAACTCTTCAAATTGTCTGTTATTTCTTCTCTGTTGGGCTCCACTTCTTGTTGTCCTTGACTGGTTTTCTAATTTTTATCTTCCCAACATGGATTTGGGAATGCAAGAGGAGGGGTGGGTTGTAACTCAATTGATTTTGTAATTTTTTGTGGTGGGAAGGGAGGTGGAACTTCTTGTTTCCTTGGAGTGGAAGGTATTTCTTTTAGCTCTTGTGGAGGGGATGACTATTTGGAAGGGAAAAGGACAGAAGAATTGAGATGGGGTGGAAGACTAGGGAATGGAGAAATGGAATCAACACTTGGGGCAGCAAGGGATGGATTTGGAATTTGGAATTCAAAATGAGATGGTGTTGCTTGAGGAATGGAAAAGAGAAAACCAGATGATGGTGTAGAACTTACCCATTGACAAGGTTGCTCAAAGACCAAATTTATAGGCCTCTATCTCCATTCTCCATTATGCAATTTGGGGTAGCGTCTTAATCATGAAGTCCAACTTCTCTTGAGGGCTGAAGTATCTTGGAATAGGGCCAACCCATGGACAGGGTGCTCTGAAACCAATTATGAAAGCCTCCATTTGAGTTGTTGCTCTTGATTACACCATGCCAATCTCCATCTTTTGGATCTTCTCCAAGAAATCAACATCTTGCATTTGACTGCTATCATTGCATGCGTACCCTTGCTCTTGATATGTTTCATAACCAAACTGATTTTGGTGTTGCTCATATGGGTAAGCATGATGATTTTGAATTTGTTCAAAATGCTGATTTGGGGAGTTGTAAAACATATTGGAGATGAATTTGAATAACACTCTTGCTGTTGTAAATGTGAATTTCATGATGGAAATGAAGTCATGATTACACAACTTCATGGAATGGAAGAAGATGGAAGATATGGAAAGAAGAATGAATGAAAAAGGAATGGAAATGAATGGAAAGCTCTGCAACTTCAGAGATAGGTTACCTGATCATATGGAGTCTCCAGATGTGTTTGATTGCCTCTAAAGGCTGAAATCTTCACAGAACACACCAACCTGCAAAAGATGAATGGAAGACCTCGAAGGTCCCACTGGGTGTGCTAAAATTATTAGTGCAAAAGCACATCACCCCCAAATGAGTTATGGATTTAATTTTCTAAGGAAAATTATTTTGGTGTGATTGCACAACATTGAGCTTTCCCAAAGTGTGGGAACTTTGCAAATGGAGAAATCTCTCCAGAGAAGGTTGGTTCCTCTTCCTAAACTACCTTCCACAAGCTATTCCACTGCAGTAAGCTAATCTAATCCTAATTTAACTTCCAAGGAAATAGGAGAGAAAGAAAATTGGAAAAAACAGAGCCTACACTTAAACGGTGATACACGAGAGAAGGAAAGTATTGATCATCTATCAAAACTACTATGGAACAAGAAGAAGTGGGAAAAGAAAGGATGGACAAGAGCATCATAGACCAAAGATGGATTTCACACAAAAATGTTCCAAAACTCCATGAAAACAACTCAAAACCTGTAATGAACATCCAAACATGCAAAAATACCTGCAATGAAGATAGGCAAGAAGAAAACAACCAAAAAATGAGCAAGGATGGAAAAATGCATCACAAAACACATTTTTTATTGCTCCAGAAGTTTGCATAGAATCATCATTTCATGGGTAAGAGGTAAAAAATTCCATTACAGAGCAAGGGAGGAGGTTCAAACTCCATTTTTAATTGGGGAAGAAGAGAAGGGAGAGGCAGAGAAGAATGATGAACAACTCTTACGAAATGAGAAAAACTAGCTTTTAACACTCAAAATGTAACAAAGGAAATGAGAAAATGTGGGAAAATTTGATTTGAAACTTCAACCATCGACAAGGTCTGTTTAATTAGCCTCGCAAAATGATGGGTCATTGGGGTCATTTCTGTAATTTTTCCATGCCAAAGATGTTTTCCCATTTTTCTCCCATAAAAATCCATCAAAAATTAAAATTGAATAGTCCAATGCGTGGATAATTTCACCATCTTTCCATTGATACCAAAATCATGAAAATCTGAGCTCTGGTGCGAAAGATATGCCCCTTTGAAGATTTAGGGCAAAAATGGTGAAATTAGGGCAAAAATTGGGTTCGCAGCCAAAATTTGAACTTTTTCCTTTTTTTTCAAATTGGGAAAATTTCCAAAAATTCTCCATGCCCCACTCCTTTGATGACATGTGGCATCCTCTAGTTGATCCGAGGGCCCAACCTTTCCTTTTTCCTCCTTTTACGAAATTGGGAAATTTTTCTAAAATCCTCCACGGTCCACCATTTCGCTATTGATGTGGACACGTGGCATCATTTTATTCTGTGCGGAGATGCGGTTCAAATTTTTCCTTTTTTGTTTTCACCACTTTAGAAAATTTTCCAAAATCCTCCCGACACCTGACTCCCACGCCGACTGACTAGACACGTGGTGCCTTTTGATTGCTTGGTGGGGACGCATTTCCATTTTTGCCTTTAACGCATTTTAACGAAATGCCAATAAACATGAAGTCCTTCCACCTCTTGTTCCTCCACCTTAACACATGCCATCATTTCATTTCCTTATGGGATTTCAGGATGAATGTTTCCCTTTGAGTTTCTTAGCCAAAAGGCTAAGTGCCAAAATTTTCCCCGCGGGTCTGCCTTGGCAAATTTTCCCTCCAAACTCCACCGAGCCATAACTCAAAAAATATAAGGAGTTAGGAGGACTTATTTACCTTTCTGGAAAGGGGAAGAAGAATCCTATCTGATGAATCCATTTCCATGACCTTTTGAGTGTGTGAATCATGTGAAAATTGAATTTGAAGCACAAGGAAAGAATGAAGGCAAGTTCACCAAAATAAGTAGGGGGCTCATTTTGGATAATAGGTGATACTATCCAAAAGACTTACATTTCTATATTTTTTTATATATAGCTTACTTAGCTCAAATCCAGCCTATTTCACCAATTCTCCAGTCCACAATCGGCCTAGAAATGCAGATACAAGCTATGTCACCCGTATCTCCTTATTGCTTACACTTGCTTGCTATTGTATGTTAGATCTCGCTTATCTATGTTCTATATATTTGAGCTCAGTCCTTTGATAAATATTTACTTTTTTAAAATCAGTTGGTAGCAATTGAATCAAGAAATATATTGATGGGAATTGCATTTGTCACCTATTTACAAGAATAGGGTCATAAATAATGGGCTGACTTAAAAATAATTGAATCAAGAAGGTAAAAAGTCAAGATCTTAAGGTTTATCTCATCATTATTTTCATCATCCTAGTCATGGAGGTTGTGTGGGATATTCTTAAAATCTCACGATGCCCAAGATATCCTTGAAGGGAGTTAATGGGGTAGTTGAAGTTTGATACTTTCCAAATGGGACACAATGTAGTTCCTTGAGAGTGGAAATTTTTAGACACATCATTTCTAGAAGTATCAAAGTTTTATAGGTTTTTTCACCTTTACTATTTTACATGGATCCTAGGTTGTAGAATTACATGCATTGACATACACATAAGGTGATTGCACACATATGATGTGTTCATGATCAACCAAGAGGGATGTTATATGGAAGAGGAATTGAATATCTTATTTGTAAACTATACTAGAATCCCTACTATTAAATATTTTAATATTGGATCCTTAAAAAGTAACCACAATACACCCAAAAATAACTCCATAAATCAACAATCAAACGAGAGAGAAATGCATAAAAATAAACCTAAGCTAAGGAGGTGATGCACACAGGAATGAAGAACATATGTTTGCCAATAAACACAAACCAATAAAATGTAATGCATAAAGATATGCCACGAGATAGAAAGATTCACGGTGAAGATCGGAAGGACTGAAATAAACACGTAGAGGGTTGAAAACATCCACGAGATATGCATTAATTTTCTCGAAGGTGATCTGAAATTGCAAAATGCCAAGAGGCAAGGTTGCATTACAATTTCAAATGGGAAGGTCCTTTGCTCCACAAATCCACCTGCCAGGGAGAAGAAGGGAGGAGGCACAAAACAAAAATGTCCAACCTTTGAAAAACAACCTCTCCTTACATTTTATAGAAGGGAAAGAGATGGAGAAGTGAGAAAATCGAGATTTGCCCAACCACCTCCAAAACTGCGCCTAACTCCATTCATCATGGCGGTAGGTAAGAACCTCAACGACCCAAAATGGCGAACTGTCATATTTCCCGCGTCAGGTCCGTTCCAGTCGGGTTCGGGACTCTCCTCTGCATCCGCATCGGGCTTGGAGGACACCGCGGCATGTGTTTGATGTTCGTGCTTTCCCGAAACCCGCATCCGCCGCTATTACCAAATTTCCTTTGTTTTCGGGTTCGGGGTGTAACTTGCATATGCATCGGGTTTGGGAGGTGGCGCAACATGTTTTGCCCCATGCTTTTCCGACTTGTTTTCCCGACCGGAAACCCGAATTGCCTTGTGTCGGGTTTTTGAAGACCCCCGACATGTTCCCTTGGTTTTTGTTTTCGACTTTCCCCCTCAGACATTTCCTTTTTTTGTCGGGTTTTGGAACCCCTCGACATGTCTTCCGCCCATGCTTTCCCGCCTCGAAACCCGATTGAAACCGATTTCCTTTTGCGTCGGGTTTTGGAGACCCTGCTGCATCTTTTCTTGCGTCGGGTTTGGGGATGGCCCTCACCCGACATGTTTTCCTTCCTTGTTTATCCGTTTTCGGGCTTCCTTTTCCCGATTGTCCCTCTTGCGCTTCGTTTATCCATATTTGCAGGGGGTAAATATATACAACAATTTGGCGACTCACGGGGTTACTACTCTTAGGTAGAAGATCGATGGCCTTTTAGCAATCCATTGGGCATGGAGTCATAAGCGATAACACGAAACCGATCGATACTGAACTCCTCTCTCTCGAGAACACGTGCTGAGACCGTAGAAAACCAACCCGGGAGCAACAAAACTGTGCCCAAAGCACTTAGGAAAGCGAAACCTAACTCTGACAAGACAATGTGCACACGCACTTAGAGGAATTGAAACTAGGCTAATATTTACAAGGGTAGAACTTTTCTCTCTTGATATGATGTTTAAGATAGATTCCGTTGACCGGAATCGGAAGTTCTTCTCCGTCCAATGTAGACAATTGGAAGGCATTGCTATTCTTACATCCGTGACCATGTAGGGGCCACTCCAAATGGCATCAAATTTGGAATGCCTTCCCGGTTTTGCCCGATCTGCATCCCATTTCAGAACTAAGTCCCCTTCCGAGAAGGTCCTTGCTCTTGCTTTCTTATCAAACCATCTTTTCACTAAGGCCTGATCTTTCTCGATTGTTTGAAGCTGCATGCTCTCTAATTTCTGCCAATTCCATCAACTCTGCATACCGGGCCTCCATTGGTTCGAACTCAGCCAACTCCAATTGTTTCATGAACTCCAATGCAGGCAGTTCTAATGATATAGGCAATACTGCCTCTTTTCCATAGACCAACTTGTAAGGGGAATTGCCTGTAGACCTCTTTGGTGTTATCCTGTCAGCCCACAATGCTGATTTTAGCCTGGTATGCCATGTTCTTTGATTTTCATCCAGAGTCCTCCTGATGATTCTTAGCAAATTTTTGTTCGTGGACTCTGCCTGTCCATTACCCTGCGGGTAATAATTTGAAGAGGTGCTCAAATAGATTCCATTCTTGATAGCCCATTACGTAATCTGGAACCTATGAATGCGATGCATTATACGATATGATAGTGGCGGCACACCGAACACTGGTCACTATTCCTTCATAAAACTCTAGTATATTAGACTCGTTTGCCTCTTTGGCGCTCTTGCTTGATCCACTTGGTGAAATAGTCCGTTGCCGTGAGAATCCACTTGTGGCCTTGGCTTGAGTTTGGGTTGATGACCCCAGCGAAGTCAATCCCCATTGCATAAATGGTTGGTCGACCAAAATTGGGTGCGATGGAAGTCTTTGCTTTAGTCTTTCTTTACTGTGAAGAGTGCACATTTCTTGCACTTTCTTATCCATGTATAGCGAGTCATTGAACACTTTGTGGGCCAATAATACCTGCTTTCATTATCTTGAGAGTTTACATTCACTCGTGGGGCAAAATGTCCACAGAATCTTCATCGTGAAAATCTCGTAACACCCTCTCAATTTGACTGTCCCGATGCACCTCAATAGAACTCCATTGATGTCCTCTTGAACAAAACACCATCAGCAAGCACATATGGAATGGCTTGTAATCTAAAGTATCTTCTCTTTGCTTTGCTCATTTCTGGAGGGCATAGGCCTGTCTGTAGGAAGTGAATCATATTCTGAGTCCAACAAGGAGTAGGCACATCATCATTTTCATGTTCTTGACCATCTGTAGTACGAGGCAGTCTCTTTTTCATCACTGCTTGACTTGTTGACTCGAGGCTAGTTGTTCGCATAGTCCCTTTCCACGTACTAGCTTTGTGACCTTGATCTCGATGTCATATTCCATGACACGAGTTATCCATCTGCTGCACGCTTCTCATTCAGATCCTTGTTTAGAAGGAAGTCCTTAACTCCCGCATGAGAGACCAACAATTGGATCTTGTTGTTTGAGACTAGGTGCTTGAATTTCTTTAAACTCGATCAACTGCGAGGACATGCTTTTGATGAAAGAGTATCTAGTTTCATATTCCTCAAGCCTTGGTGAAGAAAGCAGCTGGTTGTTCTAATCCTCCTTTGTTTTGTTGTACGGGATTGCAGAAATGTGTGTCCCCACCCGAAGGCATATAACATGAAATCTTTGGAGAAGTCTGGATTGACAAGAGTCGGAGCTTGAGATATAGCCTCCTTTATTGCCTCAAAACTTGCCTTGCCTTCAGATGTCCACTTAAATGCCATGCTCTTCTTTAACATCAGCGTTATTGGCTTTACGAGAGCTGCAAAGTTTGGAACAAACCTGCGGACAAAATTGATCCTTCCTAAGAAGCTTTGAAGAGCCTTCTTGTGACTTGGCAATGGCAAAGCTTGAATTGCTTCGACTCTCTCTGGGTCAATCGTCAACCCTTCCTTTGAAACAATATGGCCTAGAAGTTTTCCCTCGTGAGCCAAGAATATGCATTTTTTGGGATTCAATGATACCCCAAATCTTCTACACCTCTGAAATACCTGCCTTAGATGAAAGAGGTGATCCACTGCATTTTTGAGAATACAGTGATGTCGTCAAGATATATTAGAACTATTTTATTGATCAACCCCTTAAATGCCATATCCATTGCCCTTTGGAAGGTGGCTCCAGCATTTGATAGCCCAAATGGCATTTTCTTGTAGGCATATGTCCCCCATTTGGTGGTGAAAGCCGTCTTGAATTGGTCATCTTCTTTCACCATCACCTGATTATACCCTGAGTAGCCATCTAGGAGAGAGAATCTCTCACGGGCCGGATCTACTTGCGATATTTGTTCCATTGAAGGAAGTGGGTAATGATCTTTGAGAGATGCCCTGTTGAGGTCTCGGAAGTCACACATAACCTAATTTCTCCGCTCTTCTTCTGGCCAGGAACCAAGTTCATGACCCGGCTTGAGTGCTTGATCGGGAATATAATGCTTGCCTCTATTAGCTTATTTAAGCTCTTTCTTCATTAGAGGCTCAATGTGAGGTTGGTGGTCTCTCTTACCTTACACTGATGGGCTTAGCATCCGGATCAATTCTATGGTATGTTGTGCCAAATTTGGATCGAATCCTCTTAAGTCTTCATAGCTCCAAGCGAAGACATCTGGAAATTCTTGGCAAAGCTGTATGAAATCTGATTTCTCCTGCTCAGTGGCCACTTTACCAATTTGAAGTGTTTTGCCTTCCTGACCAGAATTGGCTCTGAATCTTCTCTCTTGACTTTGTATGTTAGCCTTTTCCTTACGAGGCTAGTCGTTAGGGTTGAAGATAGACTCAGCGTTACTAAACCCTTAGGAAGCTTGTTTGTCGTAGTTGCACTACTTGATCCCATCTTCTGCTGCTCTAGCCTATCGATTTCTAGTGAGAATTCAGCTTCTTCTTAAGAAATTGACGATCATTGATCGTTCTCAAACACACTGACTTGTGTTATTATCTGGAGGCTGCTGGCCTTACTGACCACATGGATGTGTGGCTGCGTTTTTCTCTTCGATGTTGTCAACCACATGAACGTTGCTCCAGCTGCTGCTGCGAGCCTATCATGGCTTCATTTTCTTCACAGGTATGGACACAATGTTGAAAGCTTGAAATCCTCAATGAGGTCCCATACCCTATTCTTGTAGCTCTTTAGCAAGTCGTTCTTTGTAGCATGTTGTCCCTAACTTGGTTGATGATTAGCTCGCTATCTCGAACACACTGCAAGTTCTTTATGCCCCTTTTCCTGATGAATTCCATGAATCAAGGCCTCATATTCAGCGGTGTTGTTTGAACAAGAAAACTGGAAACGAAAAGCTGAATAATACTTGATGTCTTGTGGTGAAATCAACATTGCACCACCTCCAGCACCTTGCTTGCTTCTCGAACCATCGAAGAATAATTTCCAAACTTTGCTTTCATCTCTTTGTTCAGGCTGAATGATGTCGGGAATGGGTGAATTTTCTTCGTGTACACAATACACACCCAATTCAGATTCTTCAATTTCCTTATAGGGGTCAAATTCATGACTTTTGTTTGCCCATTCATCCAAAGTTAAATCAGGAATTCCCTCGACCTTAGTACCTGCTTCTAGATCACTTGAACACTCCTCCTGATCAAAGGCTGAGCAATTTGCATTGATAGGACTGGTACATGAGGCTCGATATGGAAATTGGCAATTGATTCGATCGATTGTTGCTTTGGCCCCATACCTTGTCACGAAAATCATGTGCGACCAATCTGCGAGATAAATATCCACCGATCTTTGCGGTGAAGTCTCTTGATAAACACAACGAAAAGAGTGGCGGGAGGTCAATTCTGAGACACATCTTGCGGGGCTGTAACATTAGGACATGAATGTAGTGTTAGGCTTAACCCTTTGATGACCCCATTATTTCCCCCTTTTCCGTTCCATCTAGTTACTACTCCTTCGGCCTTGGCTCATACTTGAGACCAGTTGATCCGCTATTTGCTTCGGCATCTTGAACTACTTGCTCTGAATCTATCATGCGGTTGTGTACCAAGTGGTTTCAACAATCAATGAAACATAGAAAGGTGGAGGCTTCAAATTTTTTTATCGGCCCCCATCATGTTGCCTTTGCATTAGTGAGAACTTTCTCATGTCCCCTGGTTTGATACATTTGTGGCGGACCAATTAGCCATTGCGACTTGCGATAAGTCTCGTTGCCACTGGGATCGCGAGTGATTCCCACATGGAAATGTTCACATGTGTCTTCTTCATTTGATCGATGATGTTGAAGGGGATGAAGCTGTCCTTTTTGCTGCCCCTTACTTGGTGCTGACCTTTTACGGAACTTGAGCAGTGCATGTGTGTTGCTGCACAGCAGTACCTTAGGCTGATTTTGCACATTTGGAGCTATGTTTGGTCTGCTGACCCCTTGTTGTGTAAGAGTGGGTTGAGAAACAACTGGATTAGGTGGTTGTCCCTCTACTATGCCTCTCTTCTTTGACCGTGTGTTGGCAGCCACGCCTTGAAAAGGCTGTTGGTTAACTCCACAGAAGTCTTCCGTTTGCCAATTTGCCAATGTGGTTTCTGTTGGAGGTCCTTCTTGTTGCGTTCCTTTGATTCTCTTCTTGGCTTGGTTCTTGAGGAACACCAATGGTTTGCACCATCAAGGCCTGATTCAGTGCACCATTGAAACATGCTGACTGATTGTGAGGGAGATTGCAAGGGTAACACCAGTCGTATTCCTGTGCCATGTTGTTTTGCGTTGGAACCAAGGCTCTTGAGGGTGTTGTTGTATTTGGATCATACGGCCGAAATGGCCTAGCAGCTTGAGGTTGTCCTTGGTTTTGGTTTTGATTTGCAGCCTGAGGTGGTGGTGGTCTATTTTGTTGGTATGAGGGCCTAGCACAGTGCTGTGCTTGAGGCGATACTGGTCTAGCACTTTGAGCTTTTGTCTTTTGATAGTCACTAAGCTCATTTCCAAGGTTCTGCAGTTGTTTCATGACCTCCTGCAATTCCTTTGAAGTATTTGAAGATGTGGATGCCTCATTATTGCTTTGATTTCTAGGAGTTGGAATGGGATTCAACTCTGGTGCTTGACTAGTTGTAGGATTTCCCATCTCTGGATAGAGAGGCATTGGCGGCCTTGGTGCAAGCTTGCCAGCTTGGATCAAACAGTTCTCTGCTCGATTCGCTGTGTCATAGGCCCCTGGCAGTGTTGTCCCTCCCATTGACTGGATCATCATGGCTATGTCTGAATTTATAGCCTTTAAGAAATAAAGGAATGCTCCTTCGGCGGTTGGTCTGACAATTATTGGGATCCTGTCCCATGTCCGTTGGAACCTGAAGTTGAAATCTGCCATTTGTTCGTTAGGAGCCCTTTTGATTGTTGTCAATTGTTCCAATAAGGACAAATTGTCGCCCTCTCCCCGAATTGGCTCTGCGAAAGAGTGAACAAAGTTGGTCCCGATTCGTAATAGACCTGCTTTTTAGGCTCTAAACCATTGTAAGGCCTTACCTTTGAAAGATGAAGCCAACAACTTGAGCTATGACATCCATTTCATTTATTTCGTGGATTGCGCATACATTAGCAATATCCTGGATGTGATCAATAGGAGTAGTATGATTTTCTCCTGTAAAATAGGGGATATTCTTTAGCGCTGCAACTGGAATTTGGTTTTGAGCATTTAGGGCAAGTGGACTACTTCCCGTGAAATTGACAAAGGGATTCGGTGGTAGATGTGCCATTATGATTGGCCTAAGAACCCTGGTTGATGCGAGAAAAGGTCTACCAGGTGGAGGTGTAGACAAAGTCCTGTTAGGTGGAGATGGTGATCTTTGTGATCTTCTTCCTCTCCTTCCCCAACCTGGTGAAAGTTGCAAGTGGACAAATAGCCCTTCTTCTCGAGTATAAGACCTTGTTCGAATTCTTCTCATGTGCCTGGGCAACTTGTGCTGCTACACCACTGAACTCTATCCCTTCGGAGTCGCCAGATGTGTTAGAGAACAAGCCTCAAAAATTTGGATTTTGCCAAGTTACACACCAAACTTGACAGTATTGAAAATATAATTTGAAATTTGAAGGACCCGGGGAGACAATCTTCAAATCGGAAATCGGGCCCTTGTTGTGCGGTGCGGATCCCGAAAAGCACGAGGCGGAACTCGGGTCATGCGATGCATCGACTCACAAAACCCGAATTGCTATGTGTCGGAACTTGGAACATGTCGACATCCCCAAAACCCGAAAAGCTGCTTTGATGCTCTCGGATCCCGAAATCCCGAAAATCACTGCTTTGTCGGGGGTAGGACCATCATGCAATCATCCCCGAAACCGAAACACACTCTTTGCTTTGATGCTCTCGGATCCCGAAATCCCGAAATCACTAAAAACCTGAAATTTTGGAAATCAAAATATCAAAAAACTAAAAATACCCTTTTGAAGATTTCCCTCTGATCTACCAACTGGTGAATTTTAACTTGTTCTGAGCGAGATAAACCCTTGAAAATTGATTTCGGAGTTCAGGCTGGGAGGTGCAAAATCTGAAATTTGTAAAACTGCGATTTTCTAGCCCAAAACTCACGAAAACTCCTTCGAATCTTGATGGAATGACCTCTTGGTCCCCCCAGTCGTCGTGCCAAAGCTGTTGGTGTCGAAATCATAGCGGCACCCACAGGACTCCATGCGCACGATGGGTTGAAAAGTCTCGGTGCGATTGCACAACATGGAGCTTTTCCCAAGTGTGGGACCTCGCGAAATCGGAAAAGCTCTCCAGATGAAGGCCGGCTCCTATTCCTCTGTTCGGATGCACCAATAAAACGCAGAGGTTTACCCAAAAACCTAATCTAACTACGAGGAGACAGGAGAGAGAAATGCATAAAAATAAACCTAAGCTAAGGAGGTGATGCAGGAATGAAGAACATATGTTTTGCCAATAAACACAAACCAATAAAATGTAATGCAAAAGATATGCCTGAGATAGCAGATTCATAAGTGAAGATCGGAAGGATGCAAATAAACACGTAGAGGTTGAGAAACATCCACAGATATGCATTAATTTGCTCGAAGGGTGATCTGACAACTGCAAAATGCCGAGAGGCAAGGTTGCATTACAATTTCAAATGGGAAGGTCCTTTGCTCCACAAATCCACCTGCGGGGGGAGAAGAAGGGAGGAGGCCTGAAAACAAAAATGTCAACCTTAAAAAAACAGCCCTCCTTTACATTTTATAGAAGGAAAGAGATGGAGAAGTGAGAAAATCGAGATTTTCCCAACCACCTCAAAGCTGCGCCTAACTCCATTCATCATGGCGGTAGGTAAGAACGACCCTTCCAACATGTCCCTCTTTCCGCTTTTCTTCTCTGAAGCGTTCGTCATCCATATTTACCTGGGGTAAATATATACAACAATTCCGTCCATGCTCGAAAATGACCAAGTGTAAAAATATTCCTTTACAGGACCTCACCTTTTCCTCGAGCCTTCACGTTAAATTTCCTCCATGAGATTCTTGGGCTCCCCTTAGCGAGTTGCCACAAACTTCTTGAGTTCTTCACACCACTTGGAGTGAGGCTTGCTTACCTTTGAAAACTCCAAAGCTGATGTAGTGGGGCTAGAAGCCTTTATATACCCCAATCGGCCCCAAGATATGGGTTGTACTCCATATCCTTTATGCTAAAAACAACATAACACAAATGGAATAACTATTAGACCACTTGTGCTAGGGAAAAAGGTTGGCATTTCAAATCCAATCGTCACTACCACTTTGTCATTACAAGCTCTCTTCGCTCGATCACTTTCACATGTTGAGGTATCAATGAATCGGTAGAGTAATTTTACACTAGCGTGGGGTTATCCCATGTTGAACATACGAAATATTATAATTATTGGATATGTGAAGATAAAACTGAAAGAGCACGTGATGCTATAATAGAATTGAAGCGCCCAAAATCGTGACTTAGCTTTTATGGATAAGGGCTATTTTTGGATATAGCATGTGAAGCACACATAGAGATGAAGACTTGTGCTCCATGCAATGGTATTTTGGGAATAAGGAGAAGATAATTACCATGCATAGTTTAAGCTAATAATAGGATTTCTACCTAGAGTTAACTATTTGACATCTATTATTAGAGCACTTGCATGTTGTGCATACTATTGTAAAGGTGCATGGTTATTATCAGCATGTGACCTATTTTGAGAAGTGCATGGGTGGTGAAGGGAAATTCCCCACCCCTATAAATATGTATTGACTTACGTAGTTTAGTAGGTAGTGAATTATTGTATATTTGTCGTGGGTTTTCTCGATGTGCACATGACTCATGGAGATACTTTACAGTGTATGTAGCTTCGTGTTTTACAATATTTATGAAATGGAGTATATTGGTTGGATAATGGTATTAGACATAATTGAATCTGGTTCTTGTATGGTTAATCTTATCATAGTTATTGTTTAGTTCATTTATCATGATTCTCTAAGACATACATTTGGATTATGCCTTTGTGGAATGTTTTTCTAGCTATGAATATGAATATATTTAAACACCATCATGCTAACATCATGTACACACAACTATAAAGAGGTACCTAACACCTTTGCATGCTTTGGGTGAGAACTGAGCTCAAGGTGAGTGATGTGCCAATTGCCAGGTTATTCACAGTAAATTATAGGTTGCATCATTGGTTCCATTGTTGGGACCTATTTTTCAGTTGGTTTCAAGATGTTTCATGATGAAGACATACCGGTTGACCCTATCAAGTGTTGAGGAGTGGATAATAGATTTAGAAGAAGAATACACTTAGAGATTCAACACTAGATCTAAGTTTGACATGCACACATGGGTGGAACAGAACTTGTATGACTGTTTATATGAGAGTTTCTTTGTTATCTTTCCGATATATTTGTATGAGTGGTTGGTTGCTTATGCATCTAAAAGGAATTGGAGGTTTCACAAACTTTTCTGGAAGCGGGAAGAATTTTAGGCCATCTATGATGCTGATTTGATTTGAATGACCATTGTGGACATTTGGTTTCGTGGTGTTATGAATAGCTATATCTTAGAGTACTCAATTTCCACTTATTCTTTCCTGAGGTAGATGAGTTCAGGCTTTTACGTTATCCCAGGGAACTATCTATCTCAAGGCATTCCACTAGCGATTAAAATCTTGATGGTAACCCTAAATTTGGAAGAAAAGCCGATGGCTAGCTAAACCCCACCACGTGTGTGGGGTAGGAGTACATTTGGGGAAATTTGGCATACCTAGCGAGTAGAGATGCAAAGAGAAGAAAGGAAGCTTAAGTAAAATGAGGCATGTGAGAGGGAGTTAGGAAACAATATGAGATTGCAGAATGAAAGGAATTGAGGAGAGAGATGGGTTATGAAGGATTTTGAGCTCATGTGGATGGCATGGAGCAAAGTATCCGAGAGCTCCCCATTTGGGTAAGCATGATAGGGAACCCTCATCGGCCTCTTATGAGAGCGTCTTGCTAACAGAGATGACATGGGCCTGCGAGCGTGCATCTAAATCTATCTATAAACCTAGCCCTTGCGCTTGGTTTTCTAATTTTTAGTACAAGTAGTCATCAAGCTAGTTTGTACAGTAGAATAATAGGAGTGAATCAAATAAAAAGTACATCTATGGCCGGGAAGACATCTTCTTTGTTATTTGGAGGTACCTTGTAAGGCACATCGTTGGTGCAGAACTTAGGTGCGTAGAATTTTGGACTCACCTATGGGAGTAGTACCACCTTGTATATTGTAGTAGTTTAGTTTAGGATCACTATTGGGACACAGGGAAATACATCCTCTGGTTCACTTCCTACTATAGGTGGAGGATCAGGGGGCATAGGTGGCTCTGGTTTTGGTAGATCTAGTGGATCTAGAGGTAGAGGTAACATAAGAGGTTTTGGATCCGGTGGGCATGGTCATCACTAACCCTAGAATATTTACATGGAGATGTTGCTTTGTCTTTCATAGTATAGGAATAGAATATGTTGTTGAGCATGTGCACATGTGTGAGATATTATGGTGCGCAAAAGGGATCACGACTTTTGAGTGCAAGGAAATTCAATTCACAACTACGTTGTAGGGATGTACACAGTTGGTAATGGAAGTTTGACTCGATAATACTTGCATAGGTTATACATCATTACGGGATGTTTTCCTTAAGGAATTTTATATCCTTGAGTTCGAGCAGAAGAGTATAAGTGCACTCAAGGATATTAAGGCAGGACCAACGATGAGAGTGTTTGGAAATATGATGCCCATTTCAAAACACTTTTTCTAAACTTTCGTATGATATCCATGTAAGCTATCATGTACAATGGTTTGTTGGAGGCTTTATCACACCTTTTAGAGGAGCACTTTGCCATATAATACATATACTGAGATCCACGTGAAGTGCTTGAAGCGGCATTGCATGCTAAGGTAGTCGAAGTATAGAAACTAGAGTGAGCCTATTCTTGGAAGCTCATATTGTAGCTATGGTAAAGCAATTGAAGAAACTATTGACCAATTAAAGCACACAAGACACACACTAGGATTTTGTATATAGATTGTGAAGTAGAGGGCATACTAAGGATATTTGTCCCCGTAAGTCAAAGGTGCATTCATTGTTGCTATCTTGAGAGATATGTCATTTAGACCATGATGTAAGTTACGCCCATTGTTACAAACGCGATAAGGAAGAACGTATCTTGCTACCGTAAGATTTTCGGTCCATGACTCACAATCGAAGATTGCGAGGTTAATTGATCATATCATGATGCCATCAATATTAGTGTACCACATATAGAGTATTAGATAACTCTAAAGGTAAAAGTGAGCACCATGATAGTGATAAAACTCAAGGGTGCTACGATCAAAATGAAGGGAAATTTGAAGGATTTTTGGCGAAGTCGAGGAAATCATGGTGGATTCGGGGGCCGAGGATGTGGTGGTCGGTGAAGTGAGTTTCTTGGTGGAGCATGTTATATGTGTGGGTATCTTGACCACAACAGCGTGAATTCCCTCATAATGTTACTTGTTCTTTTGTGGAATGAATCAAAACTATTAGAGTGCTTAAACTTATATGAGCATCTTAACAAGCAACATAAGCGGGAGAACAAGGGTGTAGGGATGGTTAGAATACAACAAGCAATGGAAAATCAATGGATGTCAAATTTAGCACCGAACCCGAGGTAATACCTATGAAAACTACTACACGTGCTGAAGTTGTACACACAAAGAAGCATTGCAATAAAATCCTACCATTACCTGTGTGGAAGAGGTCTTGTTATCCAAAATAAGCCCATGCTTTCTTTTGGCTAAATCCTCCTCTTTTTCCTTTTCGGTACTTAAATGATTTTTTTGCACACTTTGAGGACTTCAAATTTTTAGGGTATGATTTCATCAAATAGATAATTTTTCCACCTTTCTAGAAAGGTAAAAAAGTCATCCTAACTCCTTGTATTTTTTGAGTTATGGCTCGGCGGAGTTAACAGTGAAAATTTTCCTGGGTGGGTCCACGGAGGTAAGGAGGAAAATTTTCCAAGGAAAATTGGTGGGTTGGTGGAGGTGTGGAGAGAAATTTGGAACCTACCCTTTTGGGGAAAAAAAGGCACAAAGGAAAATTTTGGCCCGCGGCCCGATGAAGGAAGGAAACAGACTCGCGGGGCCAGGGAGGAATTTGCGACACTTAGCCTTTTTGGCTAAAAACTCAAAGTCAAAATTCGGCCTGTAGGCCCATGAAGGAGAAAGGTAAAAAAATTGAGACGTACCTCCATGCCAAATCAGAAGGCGCCACATGTCCACATCAGAGTGGAGGTTAGGCCGGCGGGGATTTTCAGAAAAATTTTCCTAGGCGGGCAAATGGGAAAAAATGTTATTCTAAAATCCGTGGATGAATTACACATGTCATGCAAACCTAAGGGGCTGCGAGAGATTTTTGGAAAATATTTCCAAAAGGGAAAATTTAAAGTTTGACCCCATCGACCCCAATTTTGACTCTGTTTTTTACTAGTTTTCCCTAAATATTTAGAGGGCCATATCTTTTGAACTAGAGCTCGGTTTTTCATGATTTTGGTGTCATTAGAAATATGTTGACATCATCTACATGATGGACCCATAAATTTTGAATTTTGATGGAGTTTGATGGGAAAAATTTG
The DNA here is from genome assembly GCA_018340775.1 of Taxus wallichiana var. yunnanensis. NCBI lineage: Eukaryota > Viridiplantae > Streptophyta > Pinopsida > Cupressales > Taxaceae > Taxus > Taxus wallichiana. The sequence goes on from CM031236.1 coordinate 586,879,634, forward strand.
AAGAAATGTCTCTGGCACGGGAAAAAATGCAAAACTAACCCCAACCACCAAAATTGATGAAGTATGGCATCCGTTTCTTCTCCAGCATGGCCGAATGCATTGAAAAATGGATTTTTGAGGGTGCCCTTGCTGTTTTAATGAATCTTGTCAGTGGTTGGAGATGTCGAATCAATTTTCCCACATTTTTTCACCTTTCTTCGTTCTATTTGATCAATATAAAGCCAGTTTTGGCTCATTTTGTAAAGGTTGGACCCCCTTGCTTCTGCAAGCTCTCTTTTCTTCCTTAGCAAGTAGATTTGTAGAATTTCAGACCTCCCATGGAGATTGTAACTTTTTTTTGCCTCTTCACCAATGGAACGTATTGTATCAAACTTGGAAATGATAATGTATGTTCTGTGATCAATTTTCAATCCTCTCATGCATTTATTATTGTCTTCTGATATTTCATTACATTTTGGTAATCTGTGCATGTTTTGGTGTTGAATCTCCATGATCTGTGTCAAATTTGCAAAGCAAGAAGTCCAACACTCCTTTGGTGTATCACCATTCTAGTTTTTGCTTAGTTTTGTTTCCATTTCCATGTTTTCTCTCAACCCTGTCTCCTTGGTAGTTTTAGAGTAGGAATTTTGAATCAGAACCTCTGAAAAAATTACATGCATACACCTAAACAGAGGAGTAAGAACCAGCTTCAATCTGGAGAGTTTTCCCAATTTGCAAAGGTCCCATACTTAGGGAAAACTCCATGTTGTGCATTCACACCAAATTGACCATTTCCCAACTCCAGGTCTGAAGGTCAATTTGGGGGTGTTGTGAATCTACACTAACAGGTATTGCATGCAAGATACCCATATCCTAAACATTAAAAGGAATTTTATTAGGAAACCATGGAGGTGATCAAAAATCTTGAGGGTGAGATAAAATATTTAAAGGAACAGTCACAGAAGTTGGAAAAGAAGAAGGTAGTAGAGACAATCCAGTAAAATATTGATGATTTGAAGAGGTATGTAAGATGTTACGCCATGAGAATATTATTCCATTACTAGGGAATTAGTTAAAGGGAAACACTCCACGCACATGTATTGAGAATGAATGACAGATCCTGCATGTGAATCTCCCCCCTCATAGCTTAGATTATAACAAGGAGATCACTCGAATGTTGTCATGGATGGGTGGATTTTGAGCAATATATTGATTGACACATGTTGAAGTTAATGTGCTTAATTTATATGCATGGGTGCGATGGGAAAACATCCATTACATCCATCCTCTAATGTACTATTTATGGAAAATCAAACTAAAGCCACCCCGACAAAAGTTTTGAAGGATCCATCCATTAATATACAAGGGCCAAGTTCACTGGGACTCGAGGTTTTAGCGCTTATGAGAAGGAAACAACTTCCCAGATCTACTTGGATGTCATTGGTGTTATGTAAATAATGTTGATCTATAGTTCAACAAGGGGTATATAAGTTTTAAGAACAAAGAAGAATGAGTTATTATTCCTTTTATAGATGGGAAATCTACACCTTATGTTGAACCTTTGGGTAAGGAAGACCTAAAAAAATTATGTGCATGTCATTTGAGATCCGAAGTACTTGAGCCATCTAAGGAAGGAATCCTCTAGTGAGAAGATACGCAGTTTATTAGTGATACTACAAGTGTTACTTGTGATAATTGGGCGCATGGCACCTACGAGATGGTTGGGCACGAAGTAAGAAGCATATTTTCATGAGGAGGCAAACCTCGTTGTATGGTGTAGCCTATAATTTACCGGATAACACCCTAGTTACGCTCGGCACATCACTCAACCTGAATGAGCTCTCACCCAAAGCACACAAAGGTACCAGGTCCCTCTTTAGGGTTGTTGTAGTAGGATGTTATCATGATGAAGGAAGAAACATATAGATTCATAACCAACCCATCATTCTATAATGCATGCTACCCTCAGATCTATGAAAGAAAAATCTTAAACAATAATCATGATTGAATTAATAACATGCACTACTCAACTACACACTAGAATGAAACTTAGATTCAGCCAATATCTTCCATCTATTAATAAATACAAAAGATCCTTACAGTATTGTCAATCTATACCAATGTGCGTATGGATCTGATATAGTAATTCAGTCATATGTGTATATCTCTATACCTCCATATATCCATTACAATTACACACACTCTGTATATTCTCTGTTACACTTACACACACTGTATATTCTCTATTACATACACCTATACTATGTACCTAACATCATATATATAGGGTGGGGACTTGCCCTTCACCACTTATCTATTCCAGAAATAGGCCACATGCTATTGATAGCCACACATCGTTTACAAGCATAGCCACACATGCAAGTGTGCTATCTATAGTCCTCTTGTAGTTAATTGAAGTGTCAATTCTATTCTTAGCTCGCATGAAAAATGCTTCGATCCACTCCTCAAAAGATAAAATGCATGATGCACACATCTTTTTATCGTTGGTGTGTTCTGCATGCCATCTTCTAAAAATAGGTCTTCATGCTCAAAATCGGCTAAGTCCTGAAAGTTGAACTTGTCTTCCGCGCATGGGTCCTTCCTATTCTTCTATGCCATTTATTCTAGGCCTTCTATCCCACATAGACTATTTTTGTGATCTTTGATAAGTATTCTTCGATCAACATTACCCCACACTAAAATCATTATCATCTCGACAATGGGTATCTCCAAAAATTGAAGTAAAGAATAGAAGAATGGAAAGAATAAGAATGAAAGAATGTAGATAAATAAAGAATTTCTATGAGGTTATGAGGCAACCTCCTTTGTATCAGTTTGAAGTATCAACTCTAGATACTCCTTTATTTTTACCTCTAAAACCTTCCATTGATGTACTTGATCCCTGACTTACTCCTACTCTCCTACTTCCCAAGTTAGTTTTTGGGTACTTGTCGTACTAGATACTAAAAAACCAAGCGCAAGGGCTAGGTCATTAGGTGGATTAAGATGCGTGCCCGTGGTCCAGGTAGTCTCTATTGGTGCACTTTTGTGTGCATCGAGGGGGATCTCTGTCATGTTTTCCAAGATGGGGGAGTTCCTGATGCTCTAGCTCCATGTCTTCTACGTGAGCTATAAATCCTTCACAAGCCATCTCTCTCCTCCACGCCATACTTTTGTAATGGAACATTCCTTCTCTATCTCCTCTCGCGCCTGATTATACTTAATCCACCTTTCCTCTCCTTGCCTCTCTATCGCTAGGTATGCCCTCTTAAGCCAAACCTGTTCCTACCCTCATGTGGTGAAGTTTAGTTAGCCATCGGTTTACTCTCCAGGTTCAAAGTTACCATCAAGATCCTGATCGCTAGTGGAATACCTCTCAAATATTTTCCTCTTGGATACCGCAAAAACTAGAATTTAGCTACCTCTGGGAAAGAGTATATAAATTGAATATTCCGAATATAAATGTTTAGAACACCACAAAACCACATATCCACAAAGATGAGTCCAGATCAGATTAGCATCATAAAGGGCTTGAAATTCTTCCTATGTCCAAAAAGTGTATGATACCTCCAATTCTCATTGAGATGCATAAGCAATAAGCCACTTGTATAGTTCTACTGGAAAGATAGTGAAAAATCTCTCATATAAGTTGTCATATAGATTCTGTTCTACCCAAGTGCGTGCGTTAAACTCAAATCCACTGCTGAACCGCCATGCATATTCTTCCTCCAGATCGTGTATCCATTCCTCAATACTTTCTAGAGTTAACCGATATGTCTTCATCGTGAACCATCCTGAAAATAACTGAAAAAGAGGTCCCAACAACGGAACCAATGATGCAGCCTAGAATTTACCAGATAACACCCTAGTTGTGTTGGCACATCACTCACCTTAATCGAGTGCTCACCCAAATTGCATAAAGGTACCAAGTCCCTCTTTAGGGTTGTTATCATAGGATTTTAGCATGACGAAGGAAGAAACATATAGATTCATAACTAACTCATCATTCTACAATGCATGCTACCCTCAGATCTATGAGAGAACAAGCTTAAATAGTAATCATGATTGAATTAATAACATGCACTGCTCAACTACACACAGAATGAAACTTAAATTCAGCCAATATCTTCCATCTATTATTAAATGCAGAAGCTCCTTATAGTATTTTCAATCTATACCAATGCGCGTATGAATCTGATATAGTAATTCAGTCATATGCGTATATCTCTATACCTCCATATATGCATTACACTTACACACACTCTATATATTCTCTGTTACACTTACACATAATGTATATTCTCTGTTACACACACCTCTACTATGTACCTAACATCATATATATAGGGTGGGGACTTTCCCTTCACCACTTATCTATTCCATAAATAGGTCACGTGCTATTGATAGCCACACATGGTTTACAAGCATCGCCACACATGCAAGTGTGCTATCTATAGTCCTCTTACAGTTAATTGAAGTGTTAATTCTATTCTTAGCTCGTCTCCATGAAAAATGCTTTGATCTGCTCCTCTAAAGATAGACAATGCATGGCATGCACATTTTTGCATCATTGGTTTGTTCCACATGCCATCTTCTAAAAATAGGTCCTCATGCTCAAAATCGGCTAATTCCTTAAAGTTGAACTTGTCTTCCACACGCGGGTCCTTCCTGTTCTTCCGTGCCCTTGGTTCCAAGACTTCTATCCCCTATGGACTCCTTTTTGATCTTTGGCAAGTATTCTTTGATCAACAATGTATTAGGAGGATAAGTAACAAATCTATACCTCGGTACACTAGAGAAGGAGACCCTGCGTATTCCTGCGCGCCATGGAGGAATAATGGAAGGTTCAAGTGGAAAAAATAAATATGTTAGTGTATACCTTGTGTGGGACAACAACATGCATTGGTGGATGGTTCACATGGGTAATCTCATAGAATGGAATGAATTAAGAATTTCTCTAAAAACCCGGTTCCTCAGGAACAATGCACCTACTCAAATTCACATATATCATGGTCATCAACCTATTCATCACCACACTTAGCAGTGTGAGAGACTCTGGATAGAGGGGTAGGAAGCTTTACCACCTTCACTATGGGTGCACAAAATTTATTTCACTTTATGTGGATGCGCACTTACTTGGTATGTTTATGCAGAACTGCATAGGGAGAATGGAAATTGGCAAGACTTGACTACGAAATGATCCCAACTTTTGAATACTTCTCCACTAAACCTCCGATGAAAGAGGAATTACGGGTTATGGAGTGCTTGACTATGGGAGACAGTGTAAAGGATGAAGAAATCATTCAAGAGTTATTTGGTGAGGTAGACCCAGGAGCGCATTTTAATGAAATAGATGAGATAGATGCCACACTACTTGAGCATGATTGCCTTAATAAGGAGAAAGGAAAGATGGTCTACATAGTGGATGAGGAAGAAGTAGAAAATTTGGACATTGATCATTCAAAAGGTACGCATGAGGTTTTAGATAGTACAGATAAGAAGGTGTGCACCTATCATGAACCTATGAATACCAAGAAAGTGAACATTGACATAGATTTTGAACCTAAGGAGGCCATTATTGGAGATTATTGGTCTGATTCTGAAGTGGCTAAGATAATTGAGTTACTACGCGATTTCTAGGACTTATTTCCTAGGGGCTACCATGAGTTAAAGGGAGTGCATGAGTATTTGGGCGAGATGAGGATTAAGCTAAAGGAAGGTGCACACCCGGTCAGGAAGAGACCTTACAGGATGAACCCTAACTTGCATGTAAAAGTTAAAGAAGAAATTGACAAGATGTTGAAATATGGCATCATTAAGCCCCTAGAAGAATCAGAGTGGGTTAGCCCCATGGTAATCAGTATAAATAAATATGGTTGGATTAGGATTTTTTTGGGTGCGGGGAGTTAAATGCTGCATGTTTGATTGATCCTTTTCCTACGCCTTTCACTGAGGAAACATTAGAAGGCATTGCAGGGTGTGAAATCTAATCTTTTACAGATGTATTCTCTGGGTATCCTCAAGTAATAATTACTAAGGAATATCAAGAGAAAACAACATTCATAACTGAATGAGGAAGCTTTGCATATACGGTCATGCCCTTTGGTATGAAGAACGCGCATGTAGTATTTTTGCACATTTTAGTTCAATCATTCCAGGATTTTATCTACAAATTCTTACAGTTCACTTAGATGATTGGAAAGTATATGGGCTTGTCAAGGATCATTGTGACAACTTGTGATTAATGTTTGAGATGTGAAGACAGTTAAGAATCTCCTTAAAAATCAATAAGTGCATATTTTCTACACCTTTTGGAACTTTTCTAAGGCATATCATCTTGAGGAAGGTTTACTAGTAGATCAAGCTAAGGTTGCGGTTATCATAGGCCCGGAGGATCCTACCACGGTCGAGTGAGGTGCATAGAATCTTGGGACATACATGGTATTACAGAAAATTTATCGAAGGATGTGCTAATATTTTTGCAGCCTTAGAGGAATTACTAAAAGGAAAAAGACATTCTATTGGGAGAACCACATCAACGTGCATTTGAAGCATTTAAGGAGAGGCTTACTACGATGCCTATTTTTGCTTTCCATCTTGGAACCAACATTTTCATGTACATGTGGACATCTCTGGCATGGCCATTGGCACAATATCAGCTCATCCTAAAGAAGGTATTATAGATTGTCTTATTTGTTTTGCTAGTAGACAGTTGACTCCTGCAAAACAAAACTATACAACTACAGAGCGCGAGGCCTTGTCGATGATCTACATGCTACATAAGTTTAGACAATACTTGCTAGCAACACCTTTTGTGTTCTATACAAATCACATGACATTGAAATACTTGGTAAATAAGCTCATTTTACAGGGGCACATATGCCGATGGGTTATCTTATTCTAAGAATTTGACTTTATAATCATGGTAAAACCAAGTAAAAGTAATTGGTCCAGACCACTTATCAAGAATTCAATCAGGAGAGGAGGTGCGAGATAATTGAAGATACAATGCTAGATGCATAGTTGTATAGGTTAAAATGTGCACCTTTGGAATTGGAGGATATTGTTGTCTTTTTACACACGTGTATGATTCCATAAGGAATGCAATCCTTAGAGAAGAAACAACTTGCGATTAATGCCACACCTTTCTGTTGATCAGTGGTGACTTATACAAATAGGCCGAGATGAAGTCTTGCACCAATGTGTAATGGAACATGAGCACATGGATATCATGGAGGAGGCTCATGGTGGTATTATAGGTGGGCACTATACAGGTGATGCCACCATGTGCAAGATTATACTCATTGGTTTATGGTGGGAGACCCTGTACAAGGATTGTAAAGAGTATTGTAAGGCATGTGATCATTTTTAGTGCCTTGGAAAACTTGGGCAAAGAGATGAAATGCCTTTAAGGCCTATTACTAGTGCAAAGTTGTTTGAAAAATGGGAAATAGACTTTGTGGGTCCTATTTCCTAGCCACGCGTAGAACTGGATTATGCTACATCATCACTTGTACAAATTATCTTACAAGGTGGGTATAAGAAACACCTACAAAGGATTGTATAATGGCTACAACAACAAGGTTATTATGGGAAAATATTCTTACTAGGTATGGATGTCTATTGAGTCTGAAAAGTGACAGGGGCACACACTTCTTGAATGAGACAATCAGGATATTATTGGATGAATTTATGGTCGTGCACCACAAGACTACACCTTATCACCCTCAAGTAAATGGGACTACTGAGGATTTCAACAAGATATTGAGCTAGACCTTGAAAAAAATTGTGATGTTGGAAGGAAATATTGGGATGATAAAGTTTCTACTATACTTTGGGCATATAAAACAACCTACAAAAGGTTGAATAAGGCCACACCCTTTTAATTGGTGTTTGGCATGAAGCAGTTCTTCCCTTGGAATTTATGTTACCTTCTTTGCGTATTATACACATGGGAGGTTTAGCTTATGAGAAATCATTAGAAGAAATAATTGACAAGTTAATACAATAGGATGAGAGGCGTGCCATAGCACGGTGGAGTCAGAAGTAAGAAAAGGCCAGACAGAAGGCATGGCATGATAGACACATCAAGGACAAAAACTTGAGGTCAGGTAGATGGTACTTGTTTATGATTCAAACTTTTTGTGCCACCTAGGAAAGCTTAATGTACATTGGTTAGGACCGTATGTTATCATTCACGTACTTGAATCATGTGCTTTCCAGTTAGAGGTGTTTGATGGAACATGATTACCCAATTACTTCAACGGGAGTAGGTTGAAGCCCTTCTATAAATAAGTCTTCTTATTGTTTGTAATAAGGTAGTATTACCATTTGGATTAGATTTTCTTTCTTGTTTTTGTTTAATGTATTTCCTTAATCATCTCTATGCTTTGTCAATTTAGTTTAGTGTTTTGTGTAATAAGCATGTTTGTGTGCTAGAAGATGATCACAATCTAAAGTGTTTATATGCGTAGAGGACTACACATACCCTTAGTGTGGGGTGGATAAAGGAGGTATGGAAAAGAAATAAACTCATGGGTAACCACAAGAGGAACAGAAGGAACAAGGTTTCAAAATTCATGAGAACTTCCGAAGAATTGATAAAAATTAAGACCACACATAAGGCATTGGGTGCTCAGTATAATTTAAGGGAGGTTGTAGCATTGGAGACTACATATGTTGGGTCACATTGGATAAACTAATTCAGCTTAAGGAAGCACAGTAGAGGATATCTGTGACAGATAAGTAGTGGCGCGCCAAGAAATTATGACTGAGGTGCAAGATTTTGAGGTGTGAGACATTGAAGCATGGGATAATGAGGCACACAACATGCTTAAGAGAAATTAATGTCATGTACAGTGGTAGGTGGAGTAATTAATGAAGGGAATTTTTGAAACTTGGTTTAAAGTCAGCATTCTCAATGTCATTTTCTACCTTACGAACTTGAAAAAAATTGTGAAGTGCGAGAAGAGCTAGAGATAAAGAGCATTCTATAGATTGAGTAATATTTTCACGTTGTGAAGCATGGTGTTGAGTACCCAGGAAAAGAAGTAGGATTTAAGGATTGGTGCATGCGCATGATGGAAGGGTGACTAGGGTTTTCATTTTGTAGCTAGGGTTTTTACACATTTACATAATCAAAAGGCGATGGCACCATGAAAAGCTCTAGTAGTGGAGAAAGAGGTTGACGATCCAGCAGAGGAGTGGTTGGTGGAGATGTTATATCCAGAAGGAGTCATTGAAGGGAGGCCCTAGAAAAAAATATTACTCAGTGTAGGGTTTCAGATTATAGATGAGATTTTACTGAAGAGGCCTGAGTTTCAAGGAGAAGGTGCCTCAAGACTTCAAGTTTGAGTTGCACTATCTACGCACAACAGTTCACCTACTTTTGGAGGAAGGACCAATGCACCTCCCAAGAAAAAGGATACAAGGGAAGAATCACTAAGAGAAAGGGCCACTATTGGTAGAAAAGTTTCAATATATGAGGTGTTGCTCCAAACATTAAAGGATGAGCTGAAGAAAGCCGATCAAGCTCTTAATTTATGTGCGGCGCCAAACGCCATAATAAGGACCAAAAATTTAGTAGAGGATAATGAAGTTCTGAAGGTGATGAAGGATGAAACACTTTGGCATGTAGAAAGGTTGGCACTGGTAAAATAAAAGTGTGAGGCCCTCACAATAGCCCAAGATCCGCACAAGGAAAGGATTGATGAGATTGGAAAACTCATAGCACAGAAGATGGACCTCATGGAGGGAATGTTGTCAGGTATGGCCAATGTTATCTGGATACTAAAAAATGAGAAAGAGAAAATCTCTAAGGATGAATTAGATGACATAACCACTGATATTCCAGAGAAAATGAGGAACGCACTAAGTGACTAGAAGACCTTAGAGGCTGAGCTCAAAAATGAATATCTAGAATTAATCCTTCCAGTTGAAGAAGAGGGTGTTGTAGAATAAACTTCATTATTTTGTATAGAGTTTGGTTCATTCTTTTCATTCTTTCATTACCTATTCTTTATTATTGAATACATATGAAGGAATTCATATCATTAGGATGACAATGTACTCTAGTGTGGGGTAATGTTGAACAACCAGAAATATTCTAAGTATTGGGCATGCAAAGATAGGAGTGCTTAAAAAGAACACACGGCGCTATAATAGGATTGAAGCACCTAAAATAAGGACTTAGTTGTTTTGTGGATAAGGGATATTTTTTGAGATAGCATGCGGAGCACACATAGAGATGAAGACTTGTGCTCCATGCAATGGTATTTTGGGAACAAGCGGTAGATAAGCACCATGCATAGTTTAAGCTAATAATAGGATTTCTACTTGGAGTTAACTATAGGACATCTATTGTTAGAGAACTTGCATGTTGTGCATACTATTATAAAGGTGCATGGATATTATCAGCATGTGACCTATTTTTAGAAGTGCATGGGTGGTGAAGGGAAATTCCCCACCCCTATAAATATGTATTGACTTGTGTAGTTTAGTAGGTAGTGAATTATTGTAGAGTTGTGTTGCGGGTTTTCTGACATGCACATGACTCATGGAGATACTTTACAATGTATGTAGCTTTTGTGTTTTACAATATTTATGAAATGGAGTATATTGGTTGGATAATGGTATTAGACATAACTGAATCTAGCTCTTGTATGGTTAATCTTATCATAGTTATTATTTAGTTCAATTATCATGATTCTCTAAGATATACATCTAGATTATGCACTATGGAATGTTTATGTCTAGTTATGAATATGAATATATTTAAACACCATAATTCTAACATCATGTACAAACAAATCTAAAGAGGGACCTAACACCTTTGCGTGCTTTGGGTGAGTGCTCAACTCAAAGCTAAGATGTGCCAATGTGCCAGGTTATTCATAGTAAATTCTAGGCTGCATCATCCCACATGAGTGAGGAACTTCATTGGGGGAGGGATTAAAATATCTTGGACCATCCAATCCATTCATGTCTTTGATCACGTCATCCATATTTTTTTCTTCAAAATCATCCACTTCGTGGATTATGTCGCGCTCGGTCTCTAGATCATACCCCAATTCAGTATCCAACTTCATCCTTAGCTTGGTATCTCAATCTCCCAACTCAATCTCCTAGCTCAACGAGTTACTTAGGAAAATGAGTTTTTTGAATAACATGACAGTTGGGCCCCCTTCGAAACAAGAATTGGGCCCCTTAGTTGATAACCCTTTGATGCTCGTTCAAGATCAAAGATTTGTGAACCAAAATTTTCCCACTCACTAACTTGTTGGCCCAACAACACATTGTTTAAACACTATGAATAGTTCCTGATAGTGACACATGTTCCCTTTAAATCAAAAGCGAGTTATGATCCCTTACCAATGGTATCTTACACTTACATTGTCCATTTCACACATTCTAATAGGTGTTGGAAATATAATGGAGAGATCTTCCATACTAGTATTGGTTTAGGGAGAACTTGGGAACATATGATACTCAAAAATGTCCTCTAGATCAAACCTCCCCACTAAGAAGGATTTTGTTCCACCAAAAGCTTCAACTAGATTTGGTAAACTCTGTATTGTCCATGGAGATCTCTACAGTGGACTTTGTGGTTTTCAATACTGTTACTCCAAAAATAGAAAAGTTGTTTATGATCCAAAAGAACTGTGGAAAAGTCCAGTCACCCAATGAATCTACTAAACATCTCTCTACATTATCCCAAATTATAAAAACCATAATATAACATAGTGGTTAAGGTTTCCAAATGTATTCAAATGCCAAAAGTATCACAAACAATGGATTAGTGTAAATAGACATAAAGTGTCTTCCAAAGAGGCAATGTATAACTTAACATGTGTGATTTGGCCAATAATGTAACTATAACTACAAAAGTGGATCAGTGTGAAATAGACCACCAAATGCCAATAACAAACAGTTTCCATTGACCTTGTGAAAATGTTAACTACAACAAAATATCACTGAATTTCACTACAAAATAACATGGAAATGATTGAAACTTGTTGGCGAAATAATTTGTCGTAAGAGAAAATTGTGGGATACCACCAACGCTCTAGGATTAGGTCTCTTTGCTTGAATAGGGCAGCTCCATTTATTGAAAACAAGGAAACAAATATGAACTTAACTAATTTATGGGGGTGTCCCGTAGAAAGGGGGTCGCACAAGAATACTTCCACTGAGCTCATGAAATGCTTATATGGAATACAAGGAGGTAAATTCCTTATATATATATATATATATATATATGAAAGGGAAATAAGAGGGGATTTCAACCAACATATAACATAGCCAATTTTATTTCATTAAAATAAAAATATTTCACTTGCATCAATTAGAAGAAATCCTTCACATAGAAAGATGAATGATCAATAAGAAACACAAAGTTTTATTGCATCATGTTGCACAATTTACAATGCTCTTGGAGTATAAGTTGAGATGGAGACAAAATTTCAATAGACAAGAGAATAGAGGAAATGAAGGCACTTGTTCCTATAAATACAATAAGATATAGTAAAGAAAAATTAACCATCCTTAGAAATGATGCAACTTTCCCAATTTATAGCTTTACTGATAACTCTTTTTCTACCCCCCTGCTCCCCCACATGCCTTTTGACATCCTTATTCCACTTGTGAATATTCATTTTCCTTAGGAAGGAGAAAATAAGTCCCATTTTTATAATCAAAGTGGACTTTTAAATTTCAACATTAGATTCACTTAAGTGAATAAGACAAAATACAATGATTTCTTATAATGAAGAATTAGAAAGGGGGAGAGAAGATGAGGAAGAATGAGGAAAAGAGAGAAGAAAATCTCCAAAGAAAGGATGAATATGACTCCACCTTCATTTAATATTAACTCCATAGAGGTTGAATATGAAAATTTGACCCATGATGACCCTTCACAATGATGCACTAACAAAGAGCATGGAAAATTTTAGTGGCTAATATTTGTAATTTAGCTAAAAGTAGGAACTCTGGAATATGGATTTGGTTATTTTTACAACCATAGCAGTGCCCACATTTCACCTAAAAATTCCACAAAAATAATTTTCCCCATGAAAATAGCCAACGGATCTCAATCCCGACGTATATTTTTACTAAATCACCATGTGATTGACGGGAAGAGATTTTAAAATATTATTGGATTGCCAAGAAATCTATGGAACCTTCCTGGTCATTTGGTCTCATTCGTCGACATGTTTGGGAATGTTTTTGAAATTTGATTAAATTTTCCATATATATACATAGATCTAGATTGTAGAAACTAATCACTAAGTGGAACCCAATCACTTCAAAGAGGGTCAAAATGTTGACACATGTCCCTATTGATGCTCTTGATCTGCACCATGTATCTCCTTCCTTAGCCATAACATTTCCTCCATAGATCAATGACCCAAGACCTAACCCTATCTCTAGACATTAAAGTTATATTAATAACAACTTATTCCATGGGCTTCAACTCTACCGAAGCCTTTGTTTAGGAGATCGTTGGAATGGTGACACATGTCATGTATTTGGTAGGATTTTGGATGTTTGGTGGAGTCTCTATAACTAGTGGGTCTTTTAAATTTAGAGGCCTTTCAAATGTAAAATGGTCCTCTACTTGCAAATAATGGCTAAGTCCATAATATGATAAGTTATCCTTCATTCGCCACTCCATCAAAAATTTCCTTCAAAAAATATATCTTATTTTGCTAATGCCACGAATGTTGATTTTAGATAATTCGCCAACAACGAATTGTGTTTTGGCCATATTCACCATGATTTATATAATTTTTTTTGCAAGTGTGCTCCTTAAAATTTTCCCTGAAAAAGAGCTCCGATGAATACCTTTTGAACACTTTCCCCTTCTAAAGATTCTTGAAATGATGCACTTCTACGGACTACTGGATACACCGAGAAGAGGAGTGATGAACACTTGAAACATAGACCACTGAGAATATTGGAATATAAATTCCCTCATTGAGAAAATCATTTTAATCCTTGAGACACTATCACATCTTCATGATCAACCATTCACATGGGAGAAATTGGATGCACTTTGTTCACACAACCATGATCTTGATTCCATCATTGTAGAAGCATCGACAATGAGTGAAGCATGAGACACAATTCCTCGATTTCAAAGCAAGGGAAGAAGAATGAAATAAAAACCAATGCCATCCATATTTTTATCATGCACTCCATGTGAAATGAATTGAAATAGCTTTCAGGACAAAAATTGGCATTTTCCAATTTTGGCACTTTATGCTCATCAATTGGGAAATGTGGGAATTTAGTTGAAACCTGAGCAGAAGACTTTTGTGAGTTCCAAACCATTGTAGGATGAATGAAGGAATGACATGTGATAATTTTTATCTCATTTCACACATTTACTATTTTTATAATATTCATCATTATTGTCCCATTTTAGCCAAATTTTGCTAGTTTTGTCAATCTTGCCAATTTTGAATGTCTCAATCATGAGGGAATATGATGTGGTGCTTAAAATGAATTTTTTTCTCATAATTTCTATTTTTAGTAAGTTTTCTCATAAATTATTAGTAAAAATATAAAAAATTCCTTGCCTATGTCAGATTCTCGTGATGCTCGCTAAAACAACCCACTTGAGACCCAAGAAATAACCTAGGATTAGTTAGGAAAATTATGGAATAATTTTTTTTATTAGAAGTGTCTACAACTAGGTTGCGAGTAAGGCAGCGATTGGCACTAACAAGTTCCATAACAAGTGTAACCTACTAGAACATACTTTGTAAATTATCACCATACCCACTCTCTAATAGGATTAGAGATTCAACTTGATTTTTCTCACACTTAACACATTCAAAATTTCCCTAAATCATTCCCATTGGATAGGAAATTTCCTCACCTTTCCAATGATATAAAGAAGTCCTCCTAACTCCTTATAAAACTCAAGTTATGGGTTGGCGGGCCTTGGGGTGAAAATTTTCCCCCAAGAGCGGGCTTGCGGGCCCAGGGATGAAAAATTGCCCAAAAGGGACACATGTCAAGTGGGGGAAAAATCCATTTTTTAGGGGGCGGAGGTCAAGGGGAGATGTTTTGAAATTTTTCCCGCAGGGAAAAGTCCACTTTTTCACCCGCGCTTCCGTTGCACCACCAGGGACACATGTCGAGCTCCAAGCCAAAGTGGGAAGAAAATGAGGGAAGGGCGGGGTGGCGGAGGAGTTTGAGAAAATTGCCAAGAGGAGGGAAAAGGGATAAGTGACACGTGGGCCCGCGTCCGCGGAATGGATTTCTCCAAGGCAAGGGGCGGGAGTGCGGGGCCATGGAGAAGTTTGACTCAAATTTTTCAAAAACAAAATTTCAAAAAGGATAAGGGGTGGGTTCCCCCAAAAATATCCACCCCATGGTGCCACGTGGCAGCCTTTCATTGGTCAGTTGCGGGTTGGCGAGGGGATGCGGAGAATATTAAAAAATTTTCCAAAAACTATTTTTAAAAAGATAAGGAAGAAAATTATTTGCGCCTCATCGATGCCTCGTGAGGCCACAGGAAACCTCGATTGGATTTGTGGCTGGTGGGGGTGGGGAAAATGTTTTTTTTTTTTTCAAATTTTTTATTAAGTCCCAAGGGAAAATTTCGGGCCGCGGGCCCACCAAGGAAAATTTTCCCAAAATTTTAATGCCAGTGAAGAAAACTTCAGAAGGCCATAACTTTTGATAGAAAGCTCGGTTTTGGGAAAACGAGGACTTTTTGGAAAGCTCTCGATGCCCTCTTTGCACAGGAATCATAAATTTTAGATTTTGATAAAGTTTAAGGGTCAATTTTAAGAAAACGTCTGCAGGATTTTTAAAAGCAAACTGGTAAATTTTAACTTATAAAATTTTGTTCAATTTGATCTCCTCCTTCACTCAACATGCCAAACAGACATGGAGAATTATTCTGAGAAGGATTTTAAGATGTATTGAAAGGAAATTTTCTCAATTGATTTCCAATTCAAATTTTCCAACAATTGATGAAAAACGACTGTGAAAAGTTTGGGCCCGATTTTTGCAATGTTTTAAATTATTTCCTTAAGTGTTTTTGTCAAATTGAGTTCATTGATATCATAGCATACTAAATTTTAATGTTTTAATGTTGATTATTGTTTGTAGGTTGAACTGTTCATTTTAGATGAATTAATTGCCAGTTTTAAATTTTGAGACAGAGATCAATTTCCAAAGGATCTGTTTATCATTTTCATCTTCCAAGTATGGAAATTTCACTTCTATTCTAGTCTAATACATTTAAGTGATTTAATCAAACCATTTACTAACTAAAATGCAAAGTCTGATTTCCAATTCTATCATATTTTCAAAAGAACAAGTAATACAATTCCTTTCATACGTATTCCTTTCTTTCAAACAGAGATTCCAAAACATTGATATAATCAATTTCAATTTAACAATGCAATTTGGGAAAAACATTTCATTCATTCATTGATTTCCAAAGGCAATTTTACAACTTCTTTCTTTTATTCCTTCCAAAATCATTTATTAATTACATAGCAGAATATTACATTTTCTTTCACATTCTTTCAAAAAAATAGAGTCTGTCTCTTTTCATTTCACTTTACAAATTTCATAATCCATACAACATCTTTCCATTTCCAAAACATTTACAATTTCATCCACTTCAAAGTGGGAAAGGTTACAAAAGAATTTATTTCACAAGGGACTATCAAATTGTCTTTCTCCTTTGCTCAGAACAACAACATGCAAAGTTCCCTTTTCTTCCAATTTGATCACAAAAAAGTGGGGAAAGGCAACGCTCTCCACCCAACCAAGACATCCAATGAAGAGGAGAAGCCATCCTTCTTCATTGGCCCCGAGCCCCAACCACAATGCAATAGAAGGTGTGATTCAACTCATGGCAACAACAAGCTTCCACAAAACATACACACAACATTCTTTCAACATGCACATTTCAAATTAAAACACAGTCCCAAACAAAACAATAGTTTTGCAACCACATGAAAACATCACACAAAACTCAGGCTTCTTCATTGCAAGCCAAAGGAGCAAGAGCTATGGGGGAAGTTGCTTATGCCTCCCAATGGGAATTGGGCATCCACCTATAACAAACCGCCAATATAAAACATCACACATATCCTTATGCCCCCACAATCCCTCCTTATGCCCCCCACAGATTTCCTTATGCCCCCACAAAGTAAGAAATGCAAGCTATTTCTTTTCCATGGTGGATCCCAAACCCAAACTCCCTCCACAAGAATTTTGATGCCACTGGCATTCCCTTATGCCCCCCACATGAATTCCCCATAGCCTTCTCCTACACCATTCCTATGGAAGTCTACCCAAACAACCAATAAACACACAAAACATTCACCATTCACACATACACAAAAAGAAATAACAACATAAAAGAAGAGCTAAGCTCCTACCTCTCCATGGTAGATTTGGTTCCAACACAACAAGCTTTCAATGTCAAATATAGTCCCAAAATCAGCAACCAACAAGCATGCAAAGTTCTCCAATCTCCTTCCAAAAGCAAGATAGCTCAATCAACAAGAAAATTTCCCCAAGGAAGCATGCAAAATGTTTCAACAACCCAAAACAAAGCAAAGAGTTTCAATTTTATAGAAGAGGGAAGAGAAGAGGATGAGGTGGATCCATGTAGGATGCCACATCACACATCCTCAACTCCAACACAAAATTCAAATTCATTCTCCAATGCACAATTAAGAGGTGGGTGAATAATATGACAATAAACTTACACACTCCAAAAACCCACACCCCAAAGGACTGAATTAAATAAAATGTAAGAAGAGTGCAATTAAAACATGCAACTTGATTTATAAAAATGCATTATAAAAGTCTAAAATCAACCCTCCAACCATAGGTATGGTTGGTAAATAAAATTAAGAGGTATGGGACAAGTTTTACTTGTCCCACAAGCCTCCAAAAATAGCCTCCAAGGACAAATTCGAATTTCAAGGAGGTGGAGTGTTTCATACTCCAAAATCTGACTTACACAACTCTTACACATACTTACACATCACTTACACATACTTACAACATTTAATACAAAAAGCCAACAACTTCCATAATTACTTTCTTATATCCCAAATTTGATTTATTTATTTATTAATTTTAACCATATGTTTTCTCACATTAATCTACCACAATTTAATTAAATAAAAGAAAGGGACACATCACTAATAAAATACATACAAACAATAATAAAAAGGAACCACATTAATAAAATACACAAAACCCCTTGGTCACATTCAAAGGTGATCCCCCATGGGAATCCCTAACAGACAAACACACACACACACAAACAAAACATGTTGCCATGGTGACCTTGTTGAATTCATCTAGAATTCCAATGTGGTTGGTCTCAATCCCCGATGTTTGTTGTGATATTTTAACCTACAAAACACAAATACCTCCTTGGCCTCTGTGGCCATATAGAACATCCAACATGATATAAATATAATCAAAATCATCTATATACATATGAATCACAACAACATCAAGGCAATCAACAATATCACTTACAATTTATATCAACAACTATATCATCATCATATAATGTCCATTTTCTAAGTCTACTCACAATATCCAAAATCACATGTCCGAACAACATTCATAATATATCCATGTCAAATAGTATATCATCATCCACATATGAAGTGTCTCTAATAATCATCATGCATCATAACTAAATCAAGATCAACAATAATCCATGGTCCAACATCTAACATCATACTAAATCAAAACCATAATAATGTCCATAATGTAATCAACAATATCAAGATCAAGTATAAAAAGGTGTCAAAGGGAAGTGGGCACTACATCCCCCTCCCCTTAGACTCGACTTCCTCCTGGAAGTCACTGGAACAAATGTGGAAATTGAACTCGTAATAAGGTAGCATCCTCCCATGTAGCTGCAGTCTCATCATATCTATCCCACTGCACCCAAACCTGATCAACCTCTCTGCCTCGAAGGCCTAGGGTCCTACGATCTAGGATGCGAATGGGCTCCACCATCACTGCCCCTTGATCTGCACCTATAATGATGTCAATCCAACACATGAGAAGGATCTAATATATCTCCTAAGAACTAAAACATGAAACACATCATGTATGTGAGACAAGCTAGGTGGCAATGCTAGATGGTAGGCCAAAGGGCCGATACGCTCCAAGATCTCAAAAGGACCAACGAATCTAGGAGCTAACTTAGAACCTTTTCCATAATGGATAGGGCTCTTGTGTGGCCTGACACGAAGGAACACCTTCATGCCCACATCAAAACTACGGTCGATCCTATGTTGATCTGCATACTTCTTTTCATATCATGTGCCTCCTGTAATCTCTGTCTGATCAATACCACCTACTGCTCCATGTCTGTAGAAGAGCTGGTCCAAGAGATACCTATCCTCTAGCCTGTCCCAGCTAAGAGGTGTCTGCACTCTCTACCATACAAATCCTGAAAAGGAGCCATGCCTATAGAACTCTGAAAACTATTATTGTAGGAAAACTCCACTAAGTACAGGTACTCCTCCCATTTAGACTGCTGATCCATCACATACATCCTGAGCATGTCCTCTAAAATCTGATTCACCCGCTCAGTCTATCCATCTATCTCGGGGTGATATGTTGTGCTGAAGTTGATTCTCATCCCGAGGGCATACTGCATGGTAGTCCAGAAATGGGAAGTGTACAAAGGATCGCGGTCACAAATGATCTTCCATGGAATCCCATGCAACCTGAAAATCTCATCCAAATATACCCATGCCATTGCTCTAGCTATGTATAAGTGGTCTTCACGGAGAAAAGTGAGCCACTTTTGTCAATTTATCAACCATGACCATGATGGCGTCGTGGTGATATCTCGACATCGGTAGCCCAACAATGAAATCCATGGAAATGGTGTCCCACTTCCATTCCGATATAGCATGAGGAAAAAGAAGGCCATCTGGATGTTGATGCTGGCCTTAACTCTCTGGCACTCTAAACATCATGACATGAACTGGGCCACATCTCTACTGAAGTCCTCTCCAATGATACAATTGTCTCAAGGTGGCGTGCATCTTCTTCACCCAGGATGGGCTGAATAGGGTGCATGATGTGCCTCTACCAAGATGTCCTACCTCAAGCCTCCATCTCTGGGAACATAAATCCAGCCTCTGTGCTGAGAAGACCATCTGCCTCTAAGGAAAAACCATCAAACTTCCCTCGAGGGGTCTCTGAGACTCGATCTCTACTCAAACTGTAATGTAGAAGTTGTCAAGAGGAAGCTATTGAAGAATCTACTCCACAAAATCTATGCTCATTGAAGTGGCCATAGCCACATGTCTCCATCTCTTGAGAGAGCATCTACTACCACATTCTCCTTCCCCTTCACATGCTCGATCTCCATATCATACTCACAAAGAAACTCCATCCAACGCCATTGGCGAGCATTGAGATTGGGTTGCGTGAAGAGGTGGCGAAGACTCAAGTGATCTGTCCTGAGTGTGAATCTCTACCAAGAAGAAAGTGCCTCCATCGAACCAAAGCATGCACAACTGCCACAAGCTCAAGATCATGAGTCGGATAATTAAGCTCGTAATCCTTGAGTTTGTGAGACTCAAAAGCCACTACTCTGCCCTCCTGCATCAACACACCTCCAAGCCCTTGCTAAAGAAGCATCCGTGCAAACAAAAACTCACCCTGTGGATCCGGCACTGCAAGAATAGGTGTTGTAGTGAGACATTCCTTCAGTGTACTGAAGGCTTGCTCACATCTGTCGACCAAACAAACTTCTTCCCTTTCCTCTGAAGGGAAGTGATAGGGTGTGCAATCGAGAGAAGTCTGAACAAATCTCGGTAGTAACTTGCTAATCCCATGAAGCTGCACACCTCTGTCACCGTAGTGGGTGCTGGCCAATCCATAATGGCTCTAATCTTGGAAGGATCAATGGTGATACCTTCCCCATAAATGATATGACCCAAATATTACACCTTATCTCTAAAATAATGCACACTTCTCCAAGTTCCCGTAAAGTTGCTGCTCACGAAGACACTGAAGAACCTAGTGAAGGTGCCCCTCGTGCTCCTCACGCATACGTGAGTAAATCAAAATGTCATCAAGGAAGATGAGCATGAAGTGATCTAAGAAGGTCTTGAATACCCCATTCATCAAACTCATAAATTGTGGGGGCATTAGTCAAACCAAAAGGCACCATTGTGAACTCATAGTGCCCATATCTCGTATGAAAAGTGGTCTTATGAATGTCCACCTCCGAAATCCTCAGCTGATGGTAGCTTGACTTAAGATCAATCTTAGAGAAAATGTGGCTCCCTTCATTTGATCAAACAAGTCATCAATATGTGGAAGGGGATAATGATTCTTGATCATTACCTTATTTAGTTGGCGGTAATCAATACACAACCACAAGGATCCATCCTTCTTCTTCACAAAGATCACGGTGCACCCCAAGGGGATACACTAGGATGGATAAGGCCTTTCTCCAAAAGGCCCTCAAGCTATAACTTGAGCTCATAGAGCTCTGGGGTGGTCATCGATAAGGTGCTCGTGAGATAGGCTCTACTCTGGAACTAGATCTATATGAAAATCAATCTCACATGGGGGTGGTAACCCCGGTAGCTCCCCTAGAAAGACATCTGCAAACTCTCTCAAAATGGGGTGATCATCTAGTGATGGTCCACTAGACCCATCCTCTGATCTATCACTAATTATAACAACATACATCTAACAACCCCAGTCACACACACCGCTTAAGCTGCATAGCGGAGATGGTGTGAATAGAAATGGGTCTCTTGACCCCTAAAATCACCGACTCAACTCCCAAATCATCTACACAAGATATAGTCTTGTGGTAACAATCCATCCTGGCCTTGTGTGTAGATAACCAATCCATACCCAAAATGACTCCATACGAGCCCAAAGGAAGGATACGGAGATTTGAGGTAGTGGTGAAAGGTCCCAAATCCACTACACACTCCTTAACTAAGGAGTCTACAGAGATCTTGGCTCTAGAAGCCATCTCAACATCCCAACTATGACCCTGCCTAACTGCCACCAGCCTGCATCGCTCTACTAAAGATGGTGCAATGAAAGAATCAAAAGAACCAGAATCAAACAATATAGAGGTAGGAATACCACCAATGCTACTGTAGTCTCAATGATACTGTACTGATGCTCTGCAGCAGGTTCTCACGCTGCATAAATCTCTATGGTTGCATCCCATGTCACCAATAGTCGGCTCTGAGATCTATGTCTTACCCTTGTTATTAGGGTTTGTGGGTAATCTCTCCAAAAATGTCGTAACTCCACAACCAAAACATCCTCTGATCCTCCCAATGAGTAGCACCTCCAGTAGGTGCCCTGGAAGTCTGTGGTGTGGATCTTGATGATCAGCTGTGGTCTGTTGAGGTCTCTGTTGGTGAGCTCCCTTTGTGAGCTCTAGGTCCACCTTGTGTCTGATGGGACCCCTAGGAGGAGGCCCCATACTCCGACCTCTCTGTGCATCACTCTCTGTGGAGGTCTATGAGGTGGGCGGGACTACTGTTGCTACTGTTGTTGTGGTCTAAATGATGACTGTGTTGAACCTTGTCCACCATGAGGAGAGAGGTATTGACCCCCTCGATCTGTTGTCCTACATCTATTGTATGCGGCTCGGACTCGGTCTCTAGCCTGTTGGGTCTTCCCCAGTCTCCTCTGCTATATAGGCCTTCTCGATGGCCTCAGCTAATGTCTGTGGACAATGGATCCGCACTACACCTCCAATGTCTAGATTCAAGCCCCAGATGAACTGTGAATCGCACCTACTCATCTGCATGTACTCAACATACTTGGAGTAGATCCAAAATCTACTCTCATACTCTGCTACTGAAAGAGATGCCTGTCGGAGGTCATGAAACTCATCTATCCGCTTGTTGTATGAACCTCGTGACAAATATCTACTCTCCTGAATCTCTCCTCAAATAGCTCCCAGGTCACTATCTTAGAATCAACATGGAGCTTCTGCTCCTCTATCCTCCACCATACTCCTACTCCATCCCTCAGTAGATGGATTGCAACATGAGCTTTCATGTTGCTAGAACAAGGACAAAGCTTGAAGTAACCACTCAAGCTCACTAGCCAGGCCTCTTCCTGAAATCCACCTGTGTCACCAGAATAATGTGAGGGTGAAGCTTTAGGATCTCCCTGATGTGATCTATAGTTGTGGTCTGATGGCCTCTAGGTCTCTCTGCATGCTCATCCCTAAGCCTAGGGCTCGAGACCTCTCTCTGCTCTGAAACTTGGTCACCCTATCCCCTCTATGGTGACTCTGCCTTGGCTGACTCTGCATGGGAGTTCTCTCCTCTATGCTCCTCACTGGGTTGAGGAGATGCCTGAGCATCAACAGATGGCTCCCTATCATGTCTGGCTGCATGTCCTCCTCCTAATCCTCCACGTAGAGTGGCATTAACATCCTGAAGAGTCTGCAAAATATGGGGTAGGATGGTTGCTACACCTTGATCTGGTGGTGGTGGTAAGTTTGGGTCTATGTGAAAATTCCCCTCCCCATCTGTGCCTCCTATCAGACCAAGGCATGAGTTAGTTCATTTTTCTAAGTTTTATTCAATTTCCATGTTTACTAAAATATGCAATTTCTAAACTAAGTTGTTTTCTAGATTTAAAAGTGTGTTAGGTTTAAGTTTCATGTCCCAAGTTTTCTAGTGTGCCCAATGGTCCAAGATTTTGAACCACTACTCTAATACCAAGTGTGATGCCCACTAAAACAACCCACTTGAGACCTAAGAAACAACCTAGGATTAGTTAGGAAAATTATGGAATATTTTTTTTTTTTTTAAAAAGAGTCTACAACAAGGTTACAAGGCAACAATTGCCACTAACAAGTTCCTGGAACAATTTAATCTACTAGAACATACTTTTCTTTTATTAATAATTATTAGAGGTCACAAGGTCCAAAATTTAGGGTTAGAAGTTTCAATTAGGTTCAGAGGGTAAATTATCACCATACCCACTCTCTAATAGGATTAGAGTTTCAACTTGATTTTTCTCACACTTAACACATTCAAAATTTCCCTAAATCATTCCCATTGGATAGGAAATTTCCTCACCTTTCCAATGATATAAAGAAGTCCTCCTAACTCCTTATAAAACTCAAGTTATGGGCCGGTGGGCCTTGGGGTGAAAATTTTCCCCAAGAGCGGGCTGCGGGCCAAGGATGAAAAATTGCCCAAAAGGGTCGAGTTGGGGAAAAATCCACTTTTTTTCAGGTTGGCGGGTCGTAGGGAGATGTTTTGAAATTTTTCCTGCGTGGGGAAAAGTCCACTTTTTCACCCATGCTTCTGTGCTACCAGGGACACGTGTCGAGCTCAAGTCAAAGTGGGGAAAAAATGAGGGAAGGGCGGGGCGGCGGAGGAGTTTTAGAAAATTCACCAAGAGGAGGGAAAAAGGGATAAGTGGCACGTGTGGGCCCGCGTCTGCATGGAATGGATTTTCCAAGGCAAGGGCGGGAGTGCGGGGCCACGGAGGTTTACAAAAAATTTTTCAAAAAACAAATTTTCAAAAAGGATAAGGTTGTGTGGGTTCCTCCCCCCTCCACTATCACCCCCATGGTGCCACGTGGCAGCCTTTTGGATGCGGGTTGCGGGGATGGAGAATATTAATAAAATTTTCCAAAATTTTTAAAAAAGGTTCTAAGGAAGAAAAAATGTGTTACGCCCGCCTCCGCCGATGCCATGAGGCCACGTGGTAGCCTCGATTGATTGGGGGTGGGTGGGGAAAATGTTAAAAATTTTCCCAAATTTTTTTATTAAGTCCCAAGGGAAAAAATTCGGGCCATGGGCCCGCAAGGAAATTTTCCCAAAATTTTAATGCCAGTGAAGAAAACTTTAAGGCCATAACTTTTGATAGAAAGCTCGGTTTTGGGAAAACGAGGACTTTGGAAAGCTCTCGATGCCCTCTTTTTGCACAGAATCATAAATTTTAGATTTTGATAAATTTTAAGGGTCAATTTTAAGAAAACATGGCTGTAGGATTTTTAAAAGCAAACTGGTAAATTTTAACTTATAAAATTTTGTTCAATTTGATCTCCTCCTTCACTCAACATGCCAAACAAGACATGGAGAATTATTCTAAGAAGGATTTTAAGATGTATTGAAAGGTAATTTTTCTCGATTGATTTCCAATTCAAATTTTCCAACAATTTGAGAAAAATGACTGTGAAAAGTTTGGGCCCGATTTTGCAATGTTTTAAATTATTTCCTTAAGTGTTTTTGTCAAATTGAGTTCATTGATATCATAGCATACTAAATTTTAATGTTTTAATGTTGATTATTTTGCAGGTTCGAACTGTTCATTTTAGATGAATTAATTTCTAGTTTTAAATTTTGAGACAGAGATCAATTTTCAAAGGATCATTTATCATTTTCATCTTCCAAGTATGGAAATTTCACTTCTATTCTAGTCTAATACATTTAAGTGATTTAATCAAACCATTTACTAACTAAAATGTAAAGTCTCGATTTCCAATTTATCATATTTTCAAAAGAACAAGTAATACAATTCCTTTCATACGTATTCCTTTCTTTCAAAAGAGATTCCAAAACATTGATATAATCAATTTCAATTTAACAATGCAATTTGGGAAAAACATTTCATTCATTCATTGATTTCAAAGGCATTTTACAACTTCATTCTTTTATTCCTTCCAAAATCATTTATTAATTACATAGCAGAATATTACATTTTCTTTCACATTCTTTCAAACAAAAACAAAGTCTGTCTCTTTTCATTTCACTTTACAAATTTCATAATCCATACAACATCTTTCCATTTCCAAAACATTTACAATTTCATCCACTTCAAAGTGGGAAAGGTTACAAAAGAATTTATTTCACAAGGGACTGTCAAACTGTCTTTCTCCTCTGCTCTAGAACAACAACATGCAAAGTTCCCTTTTCTTCCAATTTGATCACAACAAAAGTGGGGGAAAGGCAATGCTCTCCACCCAACCAAGACATCCAATGAAGAGGAGAAGCCATCCTTCTTCATTGGCCCCGAGCCCCAACCACAATGCAATAGAAGGTGTGATTCAACTCATGGAAACAACAGGCTTCCACAAAACATACACACAACATTCTTTCAACATGCACATTTCAAATTAAAAACAAGTCCCAAACAAAACAGTAGTTTTGCAACCATTGAAAACATCACACAAAACAAGCTTCTTCATTGCAAGCCAAAGGAGCAAGAGCTATGGGGGAAGCTTCTTATGCCTCCCAATGGGAATTGGGCATCCACCTGTAACAAACCACCAATATAAAACATCACACATATCCTTATGCCCCCCACAATCCCTCCTTATGCCCCCACAGATTTCCTTATGCCCCCACAAAGTAAGAAATGCAAGCTATTTCTTTTCCATGGTGGATCCCAAACCCAAACTCCCTCCACAAGAATTTTGATGCCACTGGCATTCCCTTATGCCCCCACATGAATTCCCCATAGCCTTCTCCTACACCATTCCTATGGAAGTCTACCCAAACAACCAATAAACACACAAAACATTCACCATTCACACATACACAAAAGAAATAACAACATAAAAGAAGAGCTAAGCTCCTACCTCTCCATGGTAGATTTGGTTCCAACACAACAAGCTTTTTCAATGTCAAAAATACAGTCCCAAAATCAGCAACCAACAAGCATGCAAATTTCTCCAATCTCCTTCCAAAAGCAAGAGCTCCAATCAACAAGAAAATTCACCCCAAGGAAGCATGCAAAATGTTTCAACAACCCAAAACAAAGCAAAGAGTTTCAATTTTATAGAAGAGGGAAGAGAAGAGGATGAGGTGGATCCATGTAGGATGCCACATCACACATCCTCAACTCCAACACAAAAGTCAAATTTCATTCTCCAAAGCACAATTAAGAGGTGGGTGAATAATATGACAATAAACTTACACACTCCAAAAGCCCACACCCCAAAGGACTGAATTAAATAAAATGTAAGAAGAGTGCAATTAAAACATGCAACTTGATTTATAAAAATGCATTATAAAAGTCTAAAATCAACCCTCCAACCATAGGTATGGTTGGTAAATAAAATTAAGAGGCATGGGACAAGTTTTACTTGTCCCACAAGCCTCCAAAAATAGCCTCCAAGGACAAATTTGAATTTTCAAGGAGGTGGAGTGTTTCATACTCCAAAATATGACTTACACAACTCTTACACATACTTACACATCACTTACACATCACTTACACATACTTACAACATTTAATACAAAAATCCAACAACTTCCATAATTACTTTCTTATATCCCAAATTTGATTTATTTATTTATTAATTTTAACCATATGTTTTCTCACATTAATCTACCACAATTTAATTAAATAAAAGAAAGGGACACATCACTAATAAAATACATAAAATAAAACAAGGAACCACATTAATAAAATACACAAACCCCTTGGTCACATTCAAAGGTGATCCCCCATGGGAATCCCTAACACTAACAAACACACACACAAACAAAACATGTTGCCATGGTGACCTTGTTGAATTCATCTAGAATTCCAATGTGGTTGGTCTCAATCCCCGATGTTTGTTGTGATATTTTAACCTAAAACACAAATACCTCCTTGGCCTCGTGGCCATATCAGAACATCCAACATGATATAAATATAATCACAAAATCATCTATACATATGAATCACAACAACATCAAGGAAATCAACAATATCACTTACAATTTATATCAACAACTATATCATCATCATATAATGTCCATTTTCTAGGTCTACTCACAATATCCAAAATCACATGTCCAAACAACATTCATAATATATCCATGTCAAATAGTATATCATCATCCACATATGAAGTGTCTCTAATAATCATCATGCATCATAACTAAATCAAGATCAACAATAATCCATGGTCCAACATCTAACATCATACTAAATCAAAACCATAATAATGTCCATAATGTAATCGTTAATGGAAGTATGAAACCACTCCCATTAAATGTGTTTTTGCAAGGAACCTTCATTTCAAATCTCATGGAAAACAAAGCAAGGGTTTGTGAGATATGAGCAAAAATGTGTTCTTGAGCATGAGGGATTTGGGGGATTTCAACAACATAAAAACAATAGATCATTAAATGAGGGATTTAAAAATATGAATAGTGAGTGATAAATGACTAAGTATGAGCTTTACACCTTCCATTACTCAAAAACCTAGCTAACCCATCACTTGACTTAACCCGAGTTAACTAGAGACTCATGGGTGGAGGAGTGGGGTTAAAAATTTCTAAATGGGTCTAGGAAGATCTCATGTCCCTTACCACATTTATTAAGGGGACATGAGGTGAAAATCAGCATCATGGAGAAAATTTTCCATGGGGGTAGCCAACATGAGGAGGGGGACAAGGGTGGTGAGTGGAAAACATGCACCTAACACATGAAGTTGTCACTTAAGTGATGAAAACACATCCTTCCCTTGGTGGTGAAATTTTTACACCTCATTCACTTTTGAATCAAGTGAAAAGGTGAAACAAGGACTTCTTGGTGCACCATGGGTCATTCCCAACATGTAGAGGGGGACATTTTGACTTATGCTGCATAACACTCACCTAACCATAAAAAAGACTTCTTAAGTGACACAAACTCAAAAACACATCATATCTCCTTAATGGAGAAATTTTTTGAACCTCATGCACCTTTGAACCAAGTGAAAAGGTGAAAAGGTTCATCATAGGTGCAAAAATGTGCCATGGACACTTTTGGAAACCCCGCCTTCACCAACAACTACTAAAAATAGACATCAGAGAGTGATTTTTTTCCTCGGGAGCTTCCCTAAGAGTTACCTAGGAAAACCTTATATGATTTTGACTCCAAAAGGTATGATGAGATAATTCCCATAACTTTCAAGAACCAGTTCTTCCTAAAAATTTAAAAGTTACCCCCCTTTGATTCTCGCTCAAGTTTGTCACTTGGTGAAAAGGACTACCACCAAAAAGTGTGATGATGAAAATTGCAACCAACACATTGTGAGTGAAGGTGGAATTCCATATGTCACATTTGGATTTTAATTAGGCCTTAAATATCTATACAACTCATAAAATGCTGATTTGAATCCCCACTAGAATAGGGGATCTTCATCTACACTATCAAGTCAATATCTTAAAATATATAGAATCTCTCAATACCTTTTGCAATGTGAAGTAGGATTTCTTGTATTTTTGATGAGTATCTGGTTACTTCAAAAATATCCTAAGGCTCTCAAACCATTAAGAACAATCCCATTAGCTTTTTTACTACTTTCATTTCCCTACACCGTGTTATAAATAGCCTGGTGTTGCATAACTTGTTCCTAAACCTAATTTTCCTTACATAAATTACCTAAAATACCTCTGATGATCTCATATCTTTGTAACACACTTCCTAGATGCTTCATCTCTTATTTTTTCATTCGCAGGGGGATGCTTACTAGGTGCAAACATCCTGAAAATAGGCCTTTTTGGGTCTCTGGGAGTAGTTCTTTCAAAGTGCATCAAAATGAATCCATGAATTACTTCCCTGACTTACTCGAAAATGAAACACACTTTAAAAATATAGTTAGCACATCTCTCTTAGTCATGATGGGGTGCTAGAGGGAAATTTTACATTACTTAGTTAAAGGATTTGTGAGAGTGGGCTTAGTTGTCATGGAAAATAATTTCAATTTTTCATGTTATATACATTTAAAATGACAACAAATACAAATTGAAAAATTCTCATAATGATATTGAGAATTAGAATGAGTCCCTGAAACTTCCATTGAAAATAATATGTCTACACAAATGTCACATTCCAAAATGGTGAAACTACCAATAATGTGAAATATCACTTGGTGTAACTTACAAACATGATGTGCCCAAAGGTGGGTCTTAAAAATGAAAACAAATACAAATAAAAAATTAGACATACGAACATGTCCTTTGAACCTATATAAACTACTATCTAATTCATAATGGAAATCATCACCATAAATGTGAGAAGATAAATATGAGTATGTTAAACATGTCACTCATCTCTTCCCTCCAGATGATAGCATCATGAGTATTAAACTACATCGAATGATTGTAGTTCCTTTGTTGATTCTAACTACATCATCTCCTCTTGGAAGATCACTTGATTAATTCAACATTTGTTGCTACTAGATTTTAATAATCTCTATTGAGAATTTTTTTGCATCCATCCTACTGACATCATACAACTCAAAAAGAAAAATGATATACTACACAACTATAGTGTTAGTAAATCACCACATCAATTGTCCTCAAGAGGGGTCTTATACTGCAATAAGTATCGGATTACAAATAGTGCCCAATAATGGGTCTTGACAAATGTGTAACAAGACATCAAATTGTATTACTAACATTTCCCAAGAGGGTCTTACAAATACATTATGTCTAACACATTTCCATAACTTGAACATATGAAATATGGGTATCAATTCCCTTATTACAACATAGGAAACCCAAATGCTCAAAATAAAATGACATTCAACTATGCCAATTTTTATTCATCACAAATATTCCTTACTAACAAGAAGAAAAATTTGTATAGGTTTGTTCCCTCAATGGTCGCCTCGTGGATTATTGGACAATGCTTCGTCTCCATTGTCAACTCCATCAATCTCAAAATAGTCTTGGTACATATGAATCTAAAGACTCGCTGATGAATCCATGACATGGTCCATTGACATGACTTGTCTCAAACCGGACTACATAATTGTGGTTTGAATTCTAGTCAACACCATCTCCTTGCCTTGTCAATGATGCTTGTCAGAGGTAAGGTAAAAAATTCCTAGAACAATCTCATCCATCTCCCATGGAACTATATGGAGATTGATCATATCTGAGAACTTCCCTCCTATGAAAAATCTCAAGGTACAAAATTCAATCACCATACCTTGAATGACATTGTATACGGAGCCAAATATCATGGTATGAGGAAGTGGTATAGTGGCCAAGCCCAAACAACGTACCACAAAATTTGTAACATAGCTCACTCCAATCTCCCCATCAAGCATGAGTCGAACTAGCCATGACTCAAAATCATTGGAACACTTTACCTAGATGCCTCTACCGAATGCGGTATAAGCTGTAGGAGGATCAACTAGAAAAATTTGGCTTGTCACTTTGGCTCGAATGGTGACCACCACTTGAAATGGAAGGTGATTTCCCTCTAGCTTCATTTTTGATGAAACCAATAGGGTTCCTAATATAGAAAAGTCGCAAACAACATTCCACAACATGTTCGTGCCTAGAGAAATGGCTACAAAATTTCCTAATCTGTATGTGGGGTTCCTCTCAACATCATTTTCTCTGCCAACATTCTTCGCAACTCATAACGTAGAGAATTAACACTCCTCTAAAGCTCAAAAATATGCTAGTCTCATGCACAATGATGTACGTTCATCATCTCCATAAATGTGCTAAAAAAGTAAGCGGGGTTTCTAACATCCTTTATAACTGCCACATGGAGTTAGAATCCATCTCTAACAAATTAGGTCAATTTTTTTTACCCACAACAGAAGTAGAATCACCAACTCAGATACCAAAATTTGATCCATAAATTTTAGTAGACTCCCTACTATTAATAGTTTAAAATATGATCCTTAAAAAGTTACCACAATATGCCCGGAAAACAACTATGCAAATCACCAATCAAACTAGCATGCAAAAAAGATTAACACCATGAAAAATGCCAAAAGTGATTGATAATGGAGTTCGGCAATATGCCTACATCTCTAGGTCCACTAATTTGACCGTCCCATTAAAAATGTATTGCAAGTATAATGTAAAAACTCACAATACCATTATGTAATCAAAACTGCAAGAAATCTGGTCTACAAAACTTCAAAGGTATCTGATCTTGATCAACAATCTCCTCTACATTCCTGTGACACTTGAAAATATCGGTTTCCATGTGTTCTACATTAGAATCAATGGAAAAATGATTCAAAATTATGTAAAATGAACACAAATAGGAAAACTCAATGGATTAGGAGAATCCTCTTAGAATTATAAGCATTTCTCCAGTTTACTCCAAGGCCTGAAAATTCCATATGACTGCTTGAAAATGACCAAGTGTGAAAATAGTCCTTTACAAGACCTGACCTTGTCCTCGGGCCTTTGTACTAAATTTCCTCCATGAGCTCTTCGAGCTCTCCTCATTGAGTTCTCATGAACTCCTTAAGTTCTTTGCGCCACTTGGAGCGAGGCTTGCTTGCCTTTGAAAACTCCAAGGTGAATGATTTTGAGTGGGGCTGAGGCCTTTATATACCCTACTCGGCCCCAAGATATGGGTTATACCCCATACCCTCTATGCTAAGAATAACATAACATGGATGGCATAGCATTTAGCCACTCGCGCTAGGGACGAAAGGTTAGCAGTTTTAAATCCCGTCATCATTGCCGCTACTATTGCGAGCTCTCTTGTCTCGATCACTTCACACGTCGAGTTATCAACAAATCAGGAGTCAATTTACACCGGTGTGGGGTTATCCCACATGTGCTAGGCACACCATTGGGGGAGGGATTAAAATATCCTAGCTCATCCAATCCATTTGTCACTTCGACCACATCCTCATTGTTTTTTCTTCTTGGGACTTATCCACTCTGCGGATTGTGTAGTGAGTCAGTTGGTTTAAGAAACTCGATCCTTAGTTCAATATCTAGTTCGGTCCTCGGCTTGGTAGCTCGATCTCCCAACTTGATCTCCTAGTTCGATGACCTACTTGGGAAAATGAGTTGTTTAAATAACATGGTGGCCGGGTCCCCTTCCAAAACAAGAGTTGGGCCCCTTAGTTGACAAACCGTTTATGCTCGCCGAAGACCGAGAGATTAACAGACTAATTTTTTTCCACTCGCTAACTTGTTGGACCCATGATGTATTGCTTATCAACTCGTGAATAGTTCCGTGATAGTGACACTTGTGCCCTTTACATCAACAATCGAGCTCTAATTTCATACTAGTGGTATCTTGCACTTACGATATACGTCTCACATGTTGAAAGGCTAACGTGGCGCTCTTCCATACTATACCAATTCAGGGAGAACTTGGGAACATCTGATGCCCAAAAATGTCCTTCGAATCACTATCATAAATTTCAACCTAACGGTGTGAGGAGGCATGGTAATAAGTAGCCAAATATAGCCCATATGGGTCATTTACATTTGGTCATACCCTTGACACATGCATGTAAAAATATATTTTAGGTTATTGTTTGAATAAAATAAGGATTTCATGAATTCAAAAGAAGTGGCACATGCCCAAATTCTCCTTGAAGAGAGCTCACATGACAAGCATGTTTATAATCTTGATAGAGATGAAGAGAGGGGGTCATCTACTTAAAAGAGAAGATCTTCCGAGATCACAAAATTGATTAGAAAATGGATGGATAGAGATTGATCCATAGTTTTTTTATTGGATCTAAATATTTTTCACATTTTTGAAGCATGCTCTCATGTAAACCATGCAAGATGGAGCCTTACCCCAATGTTGGTAGTGAGGGATATTCATATCAAAGAGGGTTTTCCTGAGTCAATTTGTGAAATTTAGGGGGATTTTGGATTAGTTCAAAGAAAAGAATTTGTTTTGGAATGTTTGAGAGCTCTATGATTGGTTCCCATTCCTCAAAATTAGATGATTAAATGTTGGGTTGGGTCGAAGAAATATCACTCACGAATTTGATATGGAGAGGTTATTTTCTTGGGTTGAGAGATATTTTTATTTTCTTACTTAGACCATCCAACATTGGTCATGCGCAGGATGTCATAGGAATCCCACATGATATTATTGGGCCTATAGATTTATAGTTTCCAATGTAGTCAAGGATGATAGGATTTGTAGTAGATAGCATCTAACCCTATTGGTTCACAATGGCTAATGGCATTGATTTGGACATGTATTTTAGTCTTTTTGTTTTTAAGGAAAATTCACATAAAATTGGCATGTTGGGTAGGCCTAAAATGTAATGTAGGTCTGATAATGTGGAGAAGGGGATGTGGTGTTGGTAACAAAATCCATATGTATCATGTCAATCATGTTAACCACATTCTTGGTGGGCTCTAAGTTAGGGTTATAAGTGGTTTCTATGGTTTTAATAGAATATTTTGTTGGTTGTTTCTCATCTCTAGGTTGAGGAGTTACCTCATCCTTAGAATGATTATACAAAAGATATTACTAGAATTTAACATGTTTATTGAATTGATTAGTGACATTTTGATATTCACAAATGTAAGCATGTTCATGTGCAACCATGGATTCTCACCTCTCTTATGGGACATACCATCATGATTGAAGTGAACATCGAGTAAGAATCTATTTATATACCACAATGTTTTTCAT
Organism: Taxus wallichiana var. yunnanensis; assembly: GCA_018340775.1. Lineage (NCBI taxonomy): Eukaryota > Viridiplantae > Streptophyta > Pinopsida > Cupressales > Taxaceae > Taxus > Taxus wallichiana. The sequence goes on from CM031236.1 coordinate 586,914,011, forward strand.
TTCTTGTTCGAATGGCCCCTATTTTTATGATACTAATAATATATATTCTCATCATACCCTATGTGAGAAGGCATGAGGTATCCATAGGAGTTTGATAATTCCTAGGGAGACTATTTTGAAATGCTTCCATGGATATAAGTTTATGGCACTCCATATGGGAGGAAGATGGATTATAATAGCCTCTTTTAGATTGAGGAGGGTTTGGATCAATATTGTGAATAATTTTATGGAAAGTATTTCTAGGACTAGGAGTGATGGTGAATTTTTCATCCATAACATTGAGATTTTGGGGTCTCATTCAAACTTTTAGATTCCTTTGAGCTTGATATTGAGATTGTTTGGGTTGAGGTTCTCAAACATGTGAACAAGATAGTATGCCTCTTAGCCTACTTGATGGCTTCCTCAAAAGTGGTAGGAGAAAAGGGCCTAACCTTATATTGAAGATGAATATCTAATGTGCTTTGAGGAAGATTTGATAAAGACTATCATCAGTAAATGTGTGATCAATTTTATTGCAAAGGGTTTTCCATCGTTTAATGAAGGATTGGGTAGTTTCATTCTCACCTTATTTACAATTGACAAAGATGTTCAAGTTGTTCTTGGGTAAATATTGAGAATGAAATTCCTTGAGTAGTGCATTGACTAATCCCTCAAGCTCAACAATGGAGTTAGCTAGAAGAGTATGGTACCAAACAAAAGCATTGTGTGTAAGGTCTTAGTGAAGAGCTTGGTTGCAACATATGAGTTATCTTTGATCTAGTCCTTGTAAACATTGTCAAAGGCCTTAATATGAATATTATGATCAATTGATTTATTGTAAATGAGAGAAGGGGTGATAATTTTTATATCCATAGTGGCTATATAGGGAGGCAAAGGTGGATATCGATCATGGATGATGTAATCGATTGTTTGAAAAACCATGGTTGATTCTATTAAATATGAGTAATGATTCATCATGGGGTACTAGAAAAAGTCTCATAAATATGGAGAAAGATTCTAGAGCTACTTGAAATGTGATTGTGACAGAGGTATAAGTGTGTGTTATAAGAGGACATGGATGCAACCGTAAAGAGAATAACAATTTGATATCATATAGAGGCTGCAAAAGGATGATCATAAGGGTGTAAAAGATAGGGTAACTAAGGTAACATGAATTGCACATCGAATTTCTTTCACAAGTACCATCACTAATGGACCCATATAATCATGTACGACTATCACCACTCCCAAAAATAACCTTGAGGACATCATTCCAAGGAAATCGATGCACCAACAATGCTTATAAAGAGAAAAAGTTAGTAAGAGTGAAAAATCAGGTGTATACATATGTATTGTGAGTTTTATGCATAATATTTTGCGAGTATCACGAGGGTTGCACGATCTGTGACATCCCATAACAAGGGGAGCCCTAACCATAATTACATCAATAAGAAACTCAAAAATTCAAACAACAAAGTAGGCACACCTTATTTTTGTCTCTCTAAACTAATATTTAGTATTGCATTTAAATACTAGATTAACGAGGGTACACTATTTAGATACCCAAATTTGGTACAAGTTATGTTTACAAATTTTTTTGCATGACTTTGCACATAAAGACTCATTATAAATTAGATACTTATTGGCATAGTCCATCTTATTATTTTACTCTCTTTTTTCCCAAGATTAGTCGTGCACCCTCCCATTTCTTCTCTCTCACAAAATTTTAGTCTATTATAGGGATCCCTAGCTTGTTTAGTTCACTTTTGCACATGTCTCTACACCCATGATAGTGTCATTATCAATTATTAATAGTGGTCGAGGTTGACAACAATTTCGTGGTAGGCCTTACACTTGTGTTCTTGGATTGGGAACCCTTGGTGTCAACCTTATTAATCTTTTTGGGTCTTGTTGAGTTGGCATTTGGGGCCGATAGGTCCCTAATTCAATTTTGAGAACTAAATATATACAAATCCCCTAAAGGAATTGACAAGCATTCACCTAATAGAAGAGGTACCTATTTGATTTCTAATGTTTACATTTGCTTGAACACATTTCTAATGTTTTCAAGGAATAAATTTGATCATGTAATGTTATTTACATGTTTTTACCAAATGAGGACTATGTGAAATTACGCATAGACTTATACTCACATGATTAGCACAAATTCACATAAGAGGGAGAATTGAGTGAGTTTGAATCCTCTTAAGAATATTGGTATGTAGGCAATGCTCAACCATCAAGGGGTAGTTGGGGTTAGTCCAACCCAAAACACTAAGCCCTTTTAAAGTGTTTCTTCATCTAAGTGTCTTGCTTTAGGAGTATGAAGGAAGAGAATTATTTTAGTGATTTATGTACACTAGCCCAAACATCTAGAGCTGAATTCCATAAAATTAGCATAAGGCGAACATGTGCTATTAGTTTGTAGAAGTTTTGAGCTCGTAGATGCTGCCATACAAGCTGAACAATGCCGTTTTAGTTAATTGTGCAATCGGTCCTAGGTACTTTGCCACTTTTGTGAACTATTCATCATTTGATGTTTAATCTTCTCTAATCATGTAGCTTCTTGAAAAGTTAAGAGACAATCTTGTGAGCTAAGTACCTTATCCATTTAGATTTTCTTGTTTGTCGTAATTAATTCAAGTACATGCCTTTATCCTAAAATTTATACTAAGGTGCTTAATTGTATTCATCCTCATAATCTGAAATAGGTCAATTAATTTTGTTACATTTCAAACAATTGTATAAAAATAATCAAAATATTGGTCTAATTTGATCGGGTTTATAGGATTATGTAAGAGATCACTATGAACTCACTATATTTTGGTTCCCTTTGACATTAGAGGTTTGTTTTCGTGAACTCGGTGAGGTTTCACTTTCTTCTCATATTCTTTAAATTTTCATACTCTAATGTATTTTTAACATAAAGTGTAGTGCCCACTTCCCTTTGACACTTTTAGATATTGATCCACGATATCATTGATCATATTATGGACACTATTATGTTTTGTGTTAGTATGATGGTTAGATGTTAGATCATGGATTATTATTGATCCGGATTTAGTTAGTATGCATGATGATTACTAGATACATTCCCTTTACGTGGATGATAATATATTGTTTGACATGGACATATTATAGATGTTGATTTGGACTTGTGACATTTGATATTTTGAGTGGACCTAGTATGGAATAGCCTAGATGATGATATAGTTGATTTATGAATTAAAAATGATAATTTTGAATTCTTGATATTGTTGTGATTCATGTGTTTAGATAATTTTGAAATGTTTTTATATCATTTTGATGTTTGATATGGCCACGAGGCCAAAGGAGGTATTTGTATTTTTGGCGAGTTAAAAATCACAACAATGTCAGGGACCTGAGACTAACCATATTAGAATTCTAGGTGAAATCAACAAGGTCACCATGGCAAAATTTTGTGTTTGTGTTTGTTAGGGATTCCCATGGGGAATTTCCATTATATGTGACCATGGGATATGTATTTTATTATGTGTTCCTTTTTAATTATTGTTGTATGTATTTTATTAGTGATGTGTTCCTTCTTGTAATTAATTTAAATGTGATAGATTAATGTGAGAGATCATATAGTTAAACTTTAATTAAATTAAATTGGGATATGAAATGTAATTAATGAAGTTGTTGATTTTAAATATTAATGTTGGAAGAGTGTGTAAGAAATGTGTAAGAAGGTGTAAGAGATATGTAAGAGTTATGTAAGATAGATTTTTGGAGTGTAAGACACTTCATCTCCTTAAGAATTCAAATTTGTCCTTGGAGGCCAAATTTGGAGGCTTGTGGGACAAGTTAAACTTGTCCCACACCTCTTAAAATGATTCACCAACCATACCTATGGTTTGGAGGTTAAATTTAGGCATTTTTATTGCATTTTGAAGTGACAATTTGTAAGTTTTAATTGCACTTCTCTTACATAATTTAAATTCAGTCCTTTTTGGGTATGGGTCATTTTGGAGTGTGTAAGTTATTTTGTCATTCTTATTTATTATGATTTGGTGGTTGATGTGATTTTCCTCTTGGGGTTGAGGAAGAATGATGTGGCATCCCACATGGATCCACATCATCCTCTTCTCTTCCCTCTCCTATAAAAGTGAAACTCTTTGTTTGTTTATGGTTGTTGAAACTTTGTTCATCCTCTTGGGGGCGCATTTTTGTTTTTTGGTTTGGGAGATTTTTGTGGAGGAAGTTTGGAGTGATTGCATGCTTGAACATTGTTGGTTTTGGACTGCACTTTGACAATTGGAAAGCTGGTGGATCTTGGAACAAACTCCATTATGGGAGGTAGGATCTTGAGCTTGTTTTTAAATGTTTTTTTTCTTGTTTTAATGGTGAATGTGTTTTCTTGTGGAGGAGATTTGTAGGAGAAGGCTATGGGATTTCCACCTTGGGGGCATAAGGATTGCCAATGGCACTAGCATTGGAGGGAGTTTTGATTGGGATCCACTCTTGGGGCGCATTTCTTATTGGGGGCATAAGGGAAACTTTTGGGGAGCATAAGGAGGGGTGGGAGATATAAGGTTTATGGGATTTGATATGTTTATTGGTGGTATGATTTAGGTGGATGCCCAATTCCAAATACGGAGGCATAAGTAGTTCCCCATAGTTCCTTGCTCTTGTTGGCTTGCTTGATCAAGCCTATGTGTTGTTGAATAATTTCAAATGCAGTTGTGAACTATTGTCTTTGCTTGGATTGTATTTCTTATTGTTGTATGCATGTGAAGAATCTTTTGTATGTTTGTTGTGGAAGCCATTGTTGCCATGAGTTGATTCTCATTCTTCATTCCAATATGGTTGGGGTTCGGGGCCAATGAGGAAGGATGACTTCTCCTTTCTCTTTGGATGTCTTGGTTGGGTTGAGATCGTTGCCTTTCCCCTCGTTGTGATCAAAGATGAAAAGTTGGAGAAACTAGCATGCTACTATTTGGGAGTAAGAAGAAGATATTTGAGAAAATTCATTGTAGCCTTTTTGAGTGGATGATTTGTATAATGTTTGTAATGTGAAACCATTCGTATTGATGATGGAAGTTTGAATTTGAATTGAGAAATGTAAAGAGATGTATTCCAGTCTCTGTTTGTAAAGAAATGAAAAGAATGTATATGTATGGTTTATTGTATTTCAAAGTTAAAAGAAAGAGATAAGTTGTAAAGATGTTCTTTGTTTGAATTCAATAAAGAAATTGCAAGCTCATTCTTATTCACATTGTTGTAATTGAAATGGGAATATCAAATGGTGATTGAGGTTGTGTTTTATTGCAATGGAAAGAAAATACGTATGAGAAAGCTAAACTGTATTGTTCTCTTTTGAATTGTGCATTAGAATTGAAATCTGAACTGTAATTTAATTTAGAAATGAATGGTTGTTTTAATCAAGAAAATGTATTTGGCTAAGTTTAGGAAATATATACACATTCAAAGGATAAAATTGATAAACCAATTTAAAAGAAATAGTTCATGACCATAAACTTCATTCTGGCAACTCACATTTTAATAAAAATGAACAGTTCAAACTTATACCAAACAATAAGCTATGAAACATTGAAATTCAGATTTGTCAAGTCCTAAAGAACTCAAATTTACTTTAACATATAAGAAAGAACTTTCAAACTCTATAAAAATCCAATTTGGAACTTACACAATCGTTTTTCCTGTTTATTTCCGGAAGAAAATATATAAGTTGAAATCAATTGGACAAATTAATCTTCCTAAAACACTCTAAACCCTCCCTAGACTAATCCTCCATGTCTGTTTGACATGTTGAGCGAAAAGAGGAGTTCTAATTTAACCAAATTGAGAATTTGAAAAAAAATTATCAGTTCACTAATTAGAACCCTACAGATTGCTTTCATTAACTTGACCTCTCAAACTTCATCAATTTCCAAAATTGATGATCCCTGTGCAAAGAGGGCATTGAGGGATTTCCGAAAAGTCCTTTTTGCCCAAAACCGAGATTTCTTGCTTAATGTATGGCCATTTGAAGTTTTACTTCAATTTAGCATTCAAGAAAATAATAAGATTTAATCTAACTATAGAAAAATTTAAATTTTAACTTTGGAAAAATTTCCGAAAAGGTCCGTGGCCTGCCATCCTGTAACCAATCGGGGCTGCCATGTGGCACCCTAGGAGGGGCAGACTAATTTTTAAATTTATCCCTTTGAAAATTTGCCTTGGGAAAATTTTCCCATTTTACCCCGCCACCCCGCTGGCCTGTGGCCAATCACATGCTACCACGTGGCATGGTGGAAGGGCGGACTCCTTTCAAACTTAAAACTTATCCTTTTGAAAAATTTTACTTGGGAAAAATTTTCATTTTCCTCCGTCGGCCCATAGCCAATCAGAGGGCGACACATGTCCTCTAGGGGCTGAGGTGGAGGTGCGGTTTGTTTTAACTTTTTACCCTTTTGAAAATTTTGGGGAAAATTTTCCATTTTGGCCCCACGACCCGCAGCCAATGAGAAAGTGCCACGTGGCACTTTTGGGGTGACAACGGGTAGGGTGGAACCCCTTTGTTTCTTTAGTTTTTGGCCCTTGGAAAAATGTTCTAAATTCATCCTGCAGCCCGCATCTCTGCCTTCCCCTCGGACTTTGTTCTTCCACGGGTGCATGGACCCGCACACCTTTTTCTTCCTTTCCTCCTTCGTTGGGTGCAAGGCACTAAATCCACCCGCCGCTCCGCCCTTCCCTTCTCCTTTCCCACTTGGCGCCAGGACTCGACATGTGTCCACCCGGGGACCCGCGGGGGGGTGCGGAATGCTTTGTGACTTTGAGCCATGCGATGGGAAAATTTCCTATGCCACCCCACGACCCGCCAAACTGCCCAAGGTGCATTCCCCTCCTCTTGCCACATGTCCCCTAAGGGAAAATTTTCCCTAGAAACTCGCCCACTCATAACTTGAGTTCTACAAGGAGTTAGAGGACTTCCTTATCTATCGAAAGGTGAGAAAATTTTCCTATCCATTGGGAATGGTTTAGGAAATTTTGGAAGTGCTAAGTAGGAGAAAAAAACCTAGATTGAAACTCGAGCCTGTTAGAGAGCAGGTATGGGGGTAAAATTACTCCCTGAACCTAACTAAAACATGTAACCCTAAAATTGGAACCTTGTGAACTTGTTATAAGTTAATAAAGGAAACTTGTGTTTTGGTAAATAGGATTTGTTCCAAAACCTATTAGTGAAAACTGATGTTTGGCAACCTAGTTGTAGATACTTCTAATAAAAAAAAATTATCCTATAATTTTCTAGCTAACCCTAGGTTGTTTCTTAGGTCTCAAGTGGTTGTTTAAACGGGCATTACAGTTTGGTATCAGAGCAGTGGTTCAAAGGCTTGGACCCTTGGGCACACTAGAAAACTTGAGACATGAAAACTTAAACCTAGCACACCTTAAATCTAGAAAACAACTTAGCAAGAATTTGAATATTTTTAGTAAACATGGAAGTTGTGTATAACTTAGAAAATGAACTAACTCTCGCTTTGGTCTATGCGGGATGCTCGAGATGGAGCAGAGAGGAACCTTCACGGAGACTCACCCCACCACCACCTCCATTGGATCAAGGTCTAGTAGTCATTCTACCTCATATTTACTGACCCTTAGGGATTTAATGCCGTTCTATGCGGAGGCTTAGGAGGAGGACATGCAACTAGTCATGATAGAGCTCCTTCTATTGAGGGTTAGGTATCTCCTCGACTCAGTGAGGAGCATAGAGGAGAGAACTCCCATGTGGAGTCAATCAGAGTAGAGTCACCACCAGAGAAGGGTGATAGAGTTCCGAGCATAGAGAGAGATCGCTGAGCCCTAGGCTTAAGGATGAGCGTGCAGAGAGACCTAGAGGCCGATAGACCACAGCAGTGGATCACATCAGGGAGATCCTCAAGCTTCAGCCCTCACATTACTCAGGTGATACAGGTGGATTTCAGAGAGGCCTAGCTAGTGAGCTTGAGCGGTTTCTTTAAGCTTTGTCCTTATTCTAAAGCAACACGAAAGCTTGTGTTGCGATCCATCTACTAAGAAATGGAGTAGGAGTATGGTGGAGGAAGGAGGAGAAGAAGCTCCATGTATATTCGAGACAAAGTGACCTAGGAGCTATTTGAGGAGAGATTCAGGAGTAGATATCTATCATGGAGGTTCATCTAGCAGAGGATTGATGAGTTCCATGACCTTCGTCAGGCTTCTCTATCAGTGGCAGAGTATGAGAGTAGATTTCTAGATCTACTTCAAAGTATGTAGAGTATATGCGAGAATGAGTAGGTGAGGATTCACCAGTTCATCCTGGGGCCCGAATTTGGATATTGGAGGTGCAATGTGGATTCACTGTCCACAGACTTTAGCTGAGGCCGTTGAGAAGGCCTATATTACAGAGGAGACTCGGGGTAAAACCCAAACAGGCTAGAGACCGAATCAGAGCCGCATTCGGCGAGATGCGGGATGGTAGATCAAGGGGGTCGGCTCCTCCTCCTCGTGGTGGTCAACATTCCTCACAAGTAATCCTTTTTTGGCAGCAGAGTAAAGCAGCAGTCTCATCCACCTTATAAACCTCCACAGAGAGTTGATACACAAAGAGGTCGGAGCATGAGGCCTCCTCCTAGGGGTCCCATCAGGACACATGGTGGACCTAGAGCTCAGTCAGTAGGAGCTCGCCAAAGCAGAGGCCATAGTAGACCACATCCGGATCATCGGGATCCACACCACGAGGCTTCAGGGCACCTACGGAGGTGCTACTTCTTGGAGAGGATCAGGTGGTTGCTTTGAATGTGGGGTAGTTGGACATTTTGGAGAGATTGTCCTCATAACCCTAATAAGGGTAAGACACGGTGTTTGAGCCGATAGTTGGTGACATGGGATACACTCATAGGATTTATGTAGGTGATTGAGAACCGTCGGGAAAAGCACCAGAGCAGCACAGTCATCGAGACCACATGTAGCATTGGTGGTATCCCTACCTCTGTATTGTTTGATTAAGGTTCTTCTGATTCTTTCATTGCACCATCTTTAGTAGAGCGATGCAGGCTAGTGGCAATTAGGTAGGGTCTTAGTTGGGATGTCGAGATGGCTTCTGGAGCCAAGATCTTTGTGGACTCCTTAGTTAAGGAGTGTGTTGTAGATTTGGGACCTTTCACCACCACCTCCGATCTCTGTATTCTTCTTTTGGGCTCATATGGAGTCATCTTAGGTATGGATTGGCTATCTACACACAAGGCCAGGATGGATTGTTATCATAAGACTATAGCTTGTGCAGATGATTTAGGAGTTGAGTCGGTGATCTCGGGGTCAGGAGACCCATTTCTATTCACACCATTTCCGCTATGTAGCTTAAGCGGTGTGTGCGACGGGGTTGTCAGATGTATGGTGTTACAGTCGGTGAAAATCGAGGATGGGTCTAGTGGACCATCACTGGATGATCATCCCATCTTGAGAGAGTTTTTTTGATGTATTTCTAGGGGAGCTACTGGGGATGCCACCCCCACGTGAGATTGATTTCCATATAGATCTAGTTCCTGGAGCAGATCCTATCTCACGGGCACCTTATCGGATGACCACCCGGAGCTCTGTGAGCTCAAGTTGCAACTTGAGGGCCTTTTGGAGAATGGCCTTATCCGTCCTAGTGTATCCCCTTGGGGTGCACCGGTGATCTTCATGAAGAAGAAGGATGGATCATTGCGGTTGTGTATTGATTACCGCTAGTTGAACAAGGTAACGATCAAGAATTGTTATCCTCTTCCTCATATTGATGACTTGTTTGATCAGATGAAGGGAGCCACGGTGTTCTCTAAGATTGATCTCAAGTTAGGCTACCATCAGTTGAGGATTTCGGAGGTGGACATTCATAAGACCACCTTCCACACGAGATATGGGCACTATGAGTTCACAGTGGTGCCTTTTGGGTTGACGAATGCCCCTGCAGTGTTTATGAGTTTGATGAATGGGGTATTTAGGACCTTTTTAGATCACGCTTCATGCTCATCTTCCTAGATGACATTTTGATATACTCACGTACACATGAGGAGCATGAGGGGCACCTTCGATAGGTTCTTCAGTGTCTTCGTGAGCAGCAGCTTTACAAGAACTTGGAGAAGTGTGCTTTCTTTCAATCAGAGGTACAATATTTGGGTCATATCATTTTTGGGGAAGGTATCACAGTCGATCCTTCCAAGATTAGAGCCATTATGGATTGGCCAAAGCACCCATTACAGTGACCGAGGTGCGGAGCTTCATGGGATTAGCAGGATACTATCAGAGATTTGTTCAGGACTTCTCTTGGATTACACACCCTATCACTTCCCTTTAGAGGAAAGGAAAGAAGTTTGTTTAGATGGATAGATGCGAATAAGCCTTGAGACATCGAAGGAGTGCCTCACTACAACACCCATTCTTACGGTACCAAACCCACATGGTGAGTTCTTTGTTTACATACATGATGCTTCTTTAGCAGGCTTGGAGGTGTGTTGATGTAGGATGACAAGGTCAGTAGCTTTTGAGTCTCACAAACTCAAGGATCACGAGCTTAATTATCCTACCCATGATCTTGAGCTTGCAGTAGTTGTGCATGTTTTGGTTAGATGGAGACACTTTCTTCTTGGGTAGAGATTCACACTCAGGACAGATCATTTGAGTCTTCGCCACCTCTTCACGCAGCCCAATCTAAAAGCTCATTGGCGGCATTGGATGGAGTTGCTTTGTGAGTATGACATGGAGATAGAGCATGTAAAGGGGAAAGAGAATGTGGTAGCAGATGCTCTCAGAGACGGAGACATGTGGCTATGGCCACCTCAGTGAGCATAGATTTGCAAAGCAAGATTCTTCAGCAGCTTCCTCTTGACAACTTCTACATGGTAGTATGAGTAGAGATCGAGTCACAGAGAACCCTTGAGGGGAAGTTTGATGGTTTTTCCTTAGAGGTAGATAGTCTTCTCAGGCACAGAGGCAGGATATATGTTCCCAGAGATGGAGGCTTGAGGCAGGACATCTTGGTAGAGGCACATTGTGCACCCTATTCAGCCCATCCCGGGGTGAAGAAGATGCACACTACCTTGAGACAGTTATACCACTAGAGAGGACTTCGTCGAGACGTGGCTTAGTTTGTGTCATGGTGTTTAGAGTGCCAGAGGGTTAAGGCCGAGCATCAACATCCAACAGGTCTTCTTTATCCTCATGCCATAATGGAATAGAAGTGGGACACCATTTATATAGATTTCGTTGTTTGGCTACCTATGTCAAGATATCACCACAATGCCATTATGGTCATGGTTGATAAATTGACAAAAGTGGCTCACTTTTCTCTAGTGAATACCACTTATACAAAGCTAGAGAGTGGTGGCACAAGTTTATTTAGATGAGATTGTCAGTGCACGGGATTCCATGGAAGGTCATTTGTGACCGCGATCCTTTGTACACTTCACACTTTTGGACTACCATGCAGTACGTCCTCGGGATGAGGATTAACTTTAGCACAACATATCACCCTGAGACAAATGGACAGACCAAGTGAGTGAATCATATTTTGGAGGATATGCTCAGGATGTATGTGATGGATCAGTAGTCTAAGTGGGAGGAGTACCTGTACTTAGTGGAGTTTTCCTACAATAACAGTTTTCAGAGTTCTATAGGCATGGCTCCTTTTCAGGCATTATATGGTAGAGAGTGCAGGACACCCCTTAGCTGGGATAGGTTGGAGGATAGAGTATCTCTTGGACCAACTCTTTTGCAGGACATGGAGCAATAGGTAGTGTTGATCAGGCAGAGATTGCAGGAGGCACAGGACAGGCAGAAGAAGTATGCGGATCAACATAGGATTGATCGTAGCTTTGATGTGGGCATGAAGGTGTTCCTTCGTGTTAGACCACATAAGATCCCTATCCGTTATGGAAAAGGTTCTAAGTTAGCTCCTAGATTCGTTGGTCCTTTTGAGATCTTGGAGCGTATCGGCCCTTTGGCCTACTATCTAGCATTGCCACCCAGCTTGTCTCGCATACATGATGTGTTTCATGTTTCTGTCCTTAGGAGGTACATTGCAGATCCTTCTCATGTGTTGGACTGGACATCATTGCAGGTGCAGGATCAGGGGTAGGTGACGGTGAAGCCCATCCGTATCATAGATCGTAGGACCCTGGGCCTTCGAGGTGGAGAGATTGATCAAGTATGGGTATAGTGGGATAGATATGATGAGATTGCAGCCACTTGGGAGGATGCCACAATATTACGAGTGTAGTTTCCACATTTGTTCTAGTGACTTCAAGGAGGAATTCGAGTCTAAGGGGAGGGGGATGTAGTGCCCACTTCCCTTTGACACTTTTAGATAGTGATCCGATCTATCATTGATCATATTAGGGACACTATTATGTTTTGTGTTAGTATGATGGTTAGATTAGATGGATTATTATTGATCCGGATTCAATTAGTATGCATGATGATTACTAGATACATTTCATTTACGTGGATGATAATATATTGTTTGACATGGACATATTATAGATGTTGATTGGGACTTGTGACATTTGATATTTTGAGTAGACCTAGTATGGAATAGCCTAGATGATGATATAGTTGATTTATGAATTAAAAATGATAATGTTGAATTCTTGATATTGTTGTGATTCATGTGTTTAGATAATTTTGAAATGTTGTTTATATCATTTTGATGTTCTGATATGGCCACGAGGCCGAAGGAGGTATTTACATTTTTGCAAGTTAAAAATCACAACAATGTCGGGGGACTAGAGACTAACCATATTAGAATTCTAGGTGAAATCAACAAGGTCACCATGGCAACTGTTTTTTGTGTGTGTTTGTTAGGGATTCCCATGGGGGGATTTCCATTATATGTGACCATGGGATATGTATTTTATTATGTGTTCCTTTTTAATTATTGTTGTATGTATTTTATTAGTGATGTGTTCCTTCTTATAATTAATTTAAATGTGATAGATTAATGTGAGAGATCATATAGTTAAATTTTAATTAAATTAAATTGGAATATGGAATGTAATTAATGAAGTTGTTGATTTTAAATATTAATGTGGAAAGAGTGTGTAAGAAATGTGTAAGAAGGTGTAAAAGATATGTAAGAGTTATGTAAGATAGATTTTTGGAGTGTAAAAACACTTCATCTCCCTAGAATTCAATTTTTCTTGAGGCCAAATTTGTCCTTGGAGGCCAAATTTGGAGGCTTGATTCACCAACCATACCTATGGTTTGGAGGTTAAATTTAGGCATGTTTATTACATTTTGAAGTGACAATTTGGAAGTTTTAATTGCACTTCTCTACACATATTTTTAATTCAGTCTTTTTGGGGTATGGGTCATTTTGGAGTGTGTAAGTTATTTTGTCATTCTTATTTATTGTGATTTGGTGGTTGATGTGATTTTCCTCTTGGGGTTGAGGAAGAATGATGTGGCATCCCACATGGATCCACATCATCCTCTTCTCTTCCCTCTCCTATAAAAGTGAAACTCTTTGCTTGTTTATGGTTGTTGAAACTTTGTTCATTCCTCTTGGGGGTGCATTTTTGTTTGTTGTTTTGGGAGCTTTTTGTGGAGGAAGTTTGGAGTGATTGCATGCTTGAACATTGCTAGTTTTGGACTGCACTTTGACAATTGGAAAGCTTGTGGATCTTGGAACAAACTCCATTATGGAGAGGTAGGATCTTGAGCTTGTTTTTAAATGTTTTCTTTCTCTTGCATGCATGTTTTAATGGTGAATGTGTTTTGTGTTCTTGGCTGGTTGGGTAGATTGCTTAGGACATGGTGTAGGAGAAGGCTATGGGGATTTCTAATGGGGGCATAAGGGATTGCCAATGGCACTAGTTTTATTATGGAGGGAGTTTTGGATTGGGATCCACCTTGGAAAAGAAACTGCTTGCATTTCTTACTCTTGGGGGGCATAAGGGAGAAACTTTGGGGGCATAAGGAGGGGTTGGGAGATATAAGGTTTATGGGATTTGATATGTTTATTGGCGATATGATTTAGGTGGATGCCCAATTCCAAATAGGGAGGCATAAGTAGTTCCCCATAGTTCCTTGCTCTTGTTGGCTTGCTTGATCAAGCCTATGTGTTGTTTGAATAATTTCAAATGCAGTTGTGAACTATTGTCTTTTCTTTGATTGTATTTCTTATTGTTGTATGCATGTGAAGAATATTGTATGTTTGTTGTGGAAGCCATTGTTGCCATGAGTTGATTCTCATTCTCCATTCCAATATGGTTAGGGCTTGGGGGCCAATGAGGAAGGATGGCTTCTCCTTTCTCATTGGATGTCTTGGTTGGGTGGAGAGCGTTGCCTTTCCCCCTTCCTTGTTGTGATCAAAGATGAAAAGTTGGAGAAACTAGCATGTTGTTGTTTGGAGCAAGAAGATATATAGTTTTGACAGTCCCAATCTTTTGAGAAAATTCATTGTAACCTTTCCCACCTTGAGTGGATGAGTTGTATAATGTTTGTAATGTGAAACCATTCATATTGATGATGGAAGTTTGAATTTGAATTGAGAAATGTAAAGAGATGTATTCCAGTCTCTGTTTGTAAAGAAATGAAAAGAATGTATATGTATGGTTTATTGTATTTCAAAGTTAAAAGAAAGAGATAAGTTGTAAAGATGTTCTTTGTTTGAATTCAATAAAGAAATTGCAAGCTCATTCTTATTCACATTGTTGTAATTGAAATGGGAATATCAAATGGTGATTGAGGCTATGTTTTATTGCAATGGAAAGAAAATACGTATGAGAAAGCTAAACTGTATTGTTCTCTTTTGAATTGTGCATTAGAATTGAAATCTGAACTGCAATTTAATTTAGAAATGAATGGTTGTTTTAATCAAGAAAATGTATTTGGCTAAGTTTAGGAAATATATACACATTCAAAGGATAAAATTGATAAACCAATTTAAAAGAAACAGTTCACTACCATAAACTTCATTCTGGCAATTCACATTTTAATAAAAATGAGCAGTTCAAACTTATACCAAACAATAAGCTATGAAACATTGAAATTCAGATTTGTCAAGTCCTAAAGAACTCAAATTTACTTTAACATATAAGAAAGAACTTTCAAACTCTATAAAAATCCAATTTGGAACTTGCACAGTCGTTTTTCTGTCTATTGCCGGAAAAATAAAAATTGAAATCAATTAGAAAAATTAATCTTCCTAAAACACTCTAAACCCTCCCTAGACTAATCCTCCATGTTTGTTCGACATGTTGAGTGAAGGAGGAGTTCTAATTTAACCAAATTGAGAATTTGAAAACTGTCAGTTCACTAATTAGAACCCTGCAGATTTTTTTCATTAAATTTACCTCTCAAACTTCATCAATTTCTAAAATTTATGATCTCTATGCAAAGAGGGCATCGAGGGCTTTCCGAAAAGTCCTTGTTTGCCCAAAACCGAGCTTTCTAGCTCAAGTTATGGCCATTTGAAGTTTTACTTCAATTTGGCATTCAAAAAAATAATAAGATTTAATCTAACTATAGAAAAATTTAAATTTTAACTTTGGAAAAATTTCCGAAAAGGTCCGCGGCCCCCACCATCCCACAACCAATCGAGGTCTACCACGTGGGACCCTAGGAGGGGGACTAATTTTTAAATTTATCCCTTTGAAAATTTGCCTTAGGAAATTTTTCCCATTTTACCCCGCCACCCCATCGACGACCAATCACATGTTGCCACGTGGCACGGTGGATGGGCGGACTCCTTTCAAACTTAAAACTTATCCTTTTGAAAATTTTTACTTGGGAAAATTTTCATTTTCCTCTCGCCCGCCCGCAGCCCAATCGATGGCAACACATGTCCTCTAGGGGCTGAGGCGGAGGCGCGGTTCGTTTCACTTTTACCCTTTTGAAAATTTTGGGAAAATTTTCCATTTTGGCCTCAGGCCCGCAGCCAATGAGAAAGTGCCACGTGGCACTTTTGGTGACGATGGGTAGGCGTAACCCTTTGTTTCTTTAGTTTTTGGCCCTTGGGAAAATGTTCTAAATTCCTCCCGCGGCCCGCATCTCGCCTTCCTCGGACTTTGTTCTTCCATGGGTGCACGGACCCGCACACCTTTTTCTTCCTTTCCTTCTTCGTTGGGCGCAAGGCACTAAATCCACCCGCCACTCCGCCCCTCCCTTCTCCTTTCCTGCTGGCACCGTGGACTCAACACATGTCCACCAGGGGACCCATGGGGCGCGGAATGCTTTTGCAACTTTGAGCCATGTGATGGGAAATTTTCCCTATGCCACCCCGCAACCCGCCAAACCGCCCAAGGCGCATTCCCCCTCCTCTTGCCACGTGTCCCCTAAGGGAAAATTTTCCCTAGAAACTCCGCCCACTCATAACTTGAGTTCTACAAGGAGTTAGGAGGACTTCCTTATATCACTGGAAAGGTGAGAAAATTTCCTATCCATTGGGAATGGTTTAGTGAAATTTTGGAAGCGCTAAGTAGGAGAAAAAAAAAAACCCAGTTGAAACTCTGAGCCTGTTAGAGAGCAAGTATGGGAGTAAAATTACTCCCTGAACCTAACTAAAACATGTAACCCTAAAATTGGAACCTTGTGAACTTGTTATAAGTTAATAAAGGAAACTTGTGTTTTGGTAAATAGGATTTGTTCCGAAATCTGCCAGTGGCAAACTGATGTCTTGCACCCTGGTTGTAGATATTTCTTATTAAAAATAAAAAATAAAAATTATCCTATAATTTTTTAGCTAACCCTAGGTTGTTTCTTAGGTCTCAAGTAGTTGTTTAAACGGGCATTACATAAAGGTAAAGTGAAAAGGTTCCCTTGATTCTACAAGCATGGTCTTATATGCCAAAGAGCATATGGACTTGATTGACACCTTAAAATGTCACCTTCCCTTTACTACACTTTTCAATTATATAAGCCCTCGTCTCTTTCATGGTCCTATATGCCAAGGAGCATATGGACTTGATTGACACCTAAAAATGTCACTTTCCCTTTACTACACTTTTCAATTATATAAGCCCTCATCTCTTTCATGGTTTTTGTTTGTGGTGCTTCACAAGTATTTCATTATTGTGTGATGCTTTGCAAATATTTCATTACTTCTGTTTACAAACAAAGTGGCATACCCCACATAAATTGAGGATCCAGTTCCACTATAATACTCTGTATCTCAATTTCTTAAATGAAAAGGTAAAATACAAACATCAACTGAAATAACTAACTTTCCTACTCCTAGGACACTCTGCTATAGACTCTGTCAATCATACCTCTATATTTTATTTCAGGACAACTCAACAACATATATATATCTGTACAAAGTGTCAACTCAAATGAAGCAGAGTTTTCTCCTTGGTAAAGAACCCATGCATTTACTACTAACAGCACCCATTTCCCTAATGGTTTCATCTATCAAATCCTTAAAAATCAACCTTTCAATGTCTAAAACAGCCCCTGCAATCTCAGTTGTATGATCACCCCATGAATCCACATCCCTTACAAAGTCCTTTTGGAGCATTCTGATCAAGGTTTCACATATGTCCTCTGAAGGAACAGTGGGTAGGCCTTGAAATTCATCCCATACTTCTTTCAGGAGCTCTTTTCCCGTGGATCTTTTTCTCTGAATCTTTTTGGCAGAATACATCCATGGCCGAAGATTCAGGTATGGAGACAACTTTGTGCACAAGATGTCATTGACTGTGTTAAATGTTAGCTCTCTGTTTATTTTCTTAATGTGGGACTTCTTCTTCTTGTGAGTGTTGGCCTGCCCCTGTCCATTCTGATGCTCCGATCTTGACTGTCTCTGTTCTAAGACAGAGAACAGCTGGGGGTCAATTGGAGAAACAGAGGAATGATACACAATTGGATAACATTCAGTGTCTTCTAGGAGCCCTGAAGCTTGGAAGATTTCTGCAATGTAGGAATACGTAGGATTAGGCTTGTTGTCACGTTGTAGGCTCTTGAGTTCCAGTATGAGTCTTATGGAATCCATTTCAGTCTGATGGATCCCAATCTCTGAATTGTAAAGCATTTTGTGAGTAACATCAAGGGGCTCATCAAGCTTCAAGTCATCCAATTGGCAATGTTGCCTGGTGATGAAGGTCAGGCAATTGGAGATACCTAGATCAGAATCATCTTGTCTTGTGGTTTCCTCCTCTGAAATACACAACCATCAAAACTGATTAGAATGTGCTTATTAGTCCTTTGTAGCCCATGTATGAAAAATGAATAGAATTTTTTTCCTTAAAAATTCTGAAATAGACAACTTAAGAATGAAACCATGTGGATTTTCATGTAGGCTATTTTTCTGTGGGTTAAACATTTATATGGAGCAGGACTAACATTAATTAAGCAATATGCTTGAGATAACATGTTTTCAGAAACTAGAAACAGCGTAAACATTGTCACATATGTCAGACATCGGCGATTTATCTACAACCAAACTTGCTACTAGCAGATACTAAGCAAATAGCAACTAGCAAAAACTGAGATTACTTCAGAGACTTAAAAACTTGTTAAATGTGTAAAAATTCAATGAGAAAAACAGCTTGTTGCAATGCAAATACCATTTGGTGCAAGAAGATATAAAAGGGTCAGGTTTCTTGCAACTTCGTGAGATATTTCATTACGCAATGATGATGAGTCTGGTCCAAATTTTGCTTTTGGTACTTGTGGCTTCTGACCAGAATTGCAGTATTTTAAACAAAGTTGAGAAATTTTGCTAATGTTTAGCTTTGCCTTTTATTGCCATGTTTCATTCTGATTTAAAGATGAAATATGGATTATGGAAGCCATATAATCTTAGATTCCAAAATATTGCGAGGCTTCGAACAATAATCCTAATAAAGATGAGAATGCTGAACAAGTCAAAAGCTTTGCCATATTACCTGTGAAAGTTATGGAACGTTTCATGACAGGAGATGGAGAGCAGTCTTCCTTGTAGAATGATGAATCAAGAACAGATACCGGGCTTGGCTGCTCAGGAATCTCATTAGGGGTCAATGACTTGTTCAAGTGATTAAAATCTTTCGGTCCAGTATAATTTGTTTCTGCATCACATTTCTCATCATCTCTGCTTTTGGTTGAACCTGGAATCTATAGACATATTCAATGCAAATTTTTGAGAAAATATTTCCAGAGAATGAACAAGAATTTCCACCTTAAGTTTGATGACAATTAAACAGTTAGCTACTGAAAGATAAAAAATTACCTCCATATCCCTATAAGATATAGTACTTCTGTTACTGTCTGAAAGAAGGGAATCTTCATCTGCCAAGGGATTATCCGAGCTCAAATTCAGTTCACTTTCATCAAGCACCGCTGCAGATGTTTCCTTGAGCTTCATTTTGCTGTTGTCTTTGTCTGGAGCATTTTTCCTCCCAGTAGTTTGTCTTCCAGACTTTGGAGACTGCATTGCTGGAGAACTTCGACTACTAACCCTTTCCTTCATTGGGCTTCCTGAATGCTTAGCCTTTCTTTCAGTTTCAGTCTTGGTACTTCTTTGTTTGTTCTGGGTTGGAGAATTCGGACTTTTCATAGAGCTCAATGCATGAGAAGCTTGTGGCGATCTAGCACTAGCAGGAGGAGATACAGAAGTCCGAGGTCTCCTAGCATTGGGTTCTTTTTGCGAAGCCTCATTTATGATGCGCTCTCGTCTTGCCCTTACAGTTGGAACAATTCCATTGCCAGAATTGTCTGAAGCTCTATCACCTCTGTCTTTGTAGCCAATCTGTGATGAGGCATTGCCAAATTTCTCATGCTGACCAGGGGGAGTATGTGAAGTTCGTGGAGACTTTAAGTTGCTGAGCAGCTTTGTAGGCTTCATTAACACTACAGGAGGTTCAAAAGGTTTTACAATCTTATCTAGTGTTTCTCGTTGTTGCAACAATGAGTTTGCTTCATTGAAGGTCCTCATCCTTGGTGTATAATTCAGTTCATTCAGTCTGCCCTGCTGAAGGAAACTTGATTGCTGATTGTAATTCACCCCCTGTCTTTTTCAGAATACAGAAGACTCTTAAGTTGCACAGCTTCAACAATTTGCTTCAAAGTTTCGAAGTCCTTACCAGATCCTTCGAGACCTCGTTGTTTAAGCCGGTTCTCAATCTCGCTGTAGAGATCATAGGAACCTTGTAAGCTGTTCCTTTTGCGTTCTGGGGAAAAGTTCCAGGCTCCAAAGGAATTTTGCTGATAATTCTGCCAACTCTCTCGCTGTTTCCACGGAGCAGCTTCAATTGGGTACCTGTGGATATTTACAGGTTTTGGATCTGTTGTTTTCTGTTTAGAATAAGGTTGTAATGAACCACAAACACTCCTCTCTGGATACTGAAGCTGTTTCTCTATTGTTTCTGCCTCCTTTCTTTGGCCTTCTTCAAAATGGCTTCTGCTTTGGTGGGTTTTTGGGGTCTTCGACAAAACAAATGCACTGCTCTCTTTCTGCTTTGAAGATGAGAAGTTCTGTCTGGAAGCATTTTCAACAGATTTATAATCATGATTGTTTGTAGCTTCCTGGCAGACTTGAATTGAGAAAAACTCTTTCCTTCAGCATACTGTGAACGAGAGATATCATAGTTCATCCTTGATTCTGAAACAGATCGCCTCAGTTCTGCCTTTTTTTGAGATGTTGAATTTGAACCAGGCAATGCTTCTAAGCCCATAAGGCGAGCGACAACACTTGGAGAACGTTTTTTCCCATCATTCATCTCCTCTAAATTTGAATTTAAGTGGCCTTGATTGTGACCACTCACATCCATTCCTTGCTTATCATTTGTAATTTCCCTTCCATACAGGCCTCCTCCAAGGTGAGCTCTGCTGTCCAAGGAGAGCCTAGGTGCTTCCCTCAGTTTGAAAGAGGACCTAAGTGCATCTTTGCATTCAAAAAGGATGCTCTAGGTATTTCTCTGCTTTCATATGAGAAATGCAGACCTTCTTTTGATTCAAGAGGGGATTTCTTAGTCTCCACAAAGTTCCCTGAAGCTTTTTTCAAGTTAGCATCTATAACTGATTTTGCAGCCAGTTCCAGTGATGCTTGAACTTGTTCTTTGTGCTTTGGCAGGGACTTTGGTGAAAGGCTAATGGGGTCTTTACCATCCACCAAACATTTCTGCCTGGCACTATATTTTTGTGTTTCATGTATGTTCTGCACTCTTGTATCAATAGATGGTTTTGGGGAATCTCTATAAAAGGTATCTCTAACGACATCTCTAATATCAAGTGAATGCCTAGATGAATCAAGGGAGAATCTCGGTTGGTCCCTAGAAAGAATTGGAGCCCTAGAATTGTTGGAAACATGTGCTGCTTTAACATTTTTGCTATCCACTGAGAGTAATGGTGAATTCTCACTTGCTCTGGATTGGAGGGCTGTTCGAACTGTTGGAACATTCTCAGACGGCACCCGTTCTTTGAAAAGAATGGATTGGCATGTACTATCATTGCAGTCCATAGAAGATGCCCTTGAAGCTGCATTGGAATTGTTGCCAGACGAATCCAGCGGAGGCTTGTGACTATCTTCACTTGTCTACATTTCGGAGAAAAAGGCATACCAATTAGCAAGTGCTACATTCCTAGGTTAAGTCCAGCTACATACTGTAAATCCTAAAACTGCACTGTAAATCCTAAAACTGACTTCCTAGGAAGAATTTGTAAGCTGAGTTTTTTTCAACATCATAAAACTGATCGTTCACTCAAACAGAAAGCTATGCATGAAACAATATGTTGAGAAAACATCATAAAATCTAAGTGCTATTCAAATTGAGATATGCATCATGTCTACCAGTACCGCATAACGAGTGATTAATGAATTGAACATCAGTCAACTTATGGTGCACTTGTTAATTGATTTCTCTACAGAGAAAATGACTGCATTCCAGGATTTCTGATGCAAAAATAGCACTGCTATGCACGAGTTATTGAGAAAAAGCATGCGTGCATTATTACCACATTCTTCACGATTTCTGATGCAAAAAAATAGTGTTATGCTAAGTTGTTGAGACAAAGCATGTGTGTATTATTACCAGATTATGAGAAGAAGCTACAATAGCATCAAGTTTGGGGCGGTTGGAGTGAGCTGCCCCAAGTCTCTTTGGTCCATACAGCCGCTTTCCAGTAAGAATCTGGTGTCTATCAAACAACTGGAGGAATCCTGCCATGCATCCAATTTGCTTCTCCATCTGTTTTTCCAGCTGGGGATCATCTGTTATCCCGTGGAAAAACTTTGCACTTGCAGACATTTTTGTAAAGAGCCAAAACAGTTACCAGTGTTCTCCAAGCAGCTCTGAATATTATTGGAAGAATGACCAGGTGAGTTCAGCTATAATGGCAAGAACTCATTTCTCCCACCACTAGCTACACTCCTCCCCATGAACAATATGGTTGCAGCATTATAATAATAATTACTAATGGCCAAGTGCCCATGTTTCACTTGCAAGCTTTCAAGACAAGCCCATATTTTTCTATAAACAATATGAGAGTCTATGTTCAATTCAAGCCCGTTATTGACCTGGGGAATGAGGTAATGGAGAATAAAAGATTGGCAATGTAGGAGAATCAGAAGTACATCGATACACACCACACCAACATGAAAATCTGAGCAAAAGCAGATTCCTAGAGTGACTAGTCTTGCAGTCTTGTTTGACTCCACAGCAGTAAGTCCCAATGCTACATAGGCATGGTCTCTTTCCTGTGAACAACTCCCCAAAAAAACTTAATCCAATGGCTTGGGATTTGAAGTTACCTAGAGGCTCTAATCTCTTTGAGATTTGTTAAGGAAATAACTAACGTTCAGGGGTTCACAAAGTTTGCAGACTAACAGTAAGAGACTACATGGCAACCAATGCAGATGACATAAGCCACTGCTCTCACCCCAATGTGTTTGTGTGAATTAGTGTCCAGTGACATTGATTTCACTTCCTAATTGCTTCCTAATTGGGAGAGGATCAATGATGAGAGCTCACATGGATGATGGGAGAGGCCTTCTGATTTTGTCCCTGCCTTTGTTTTTTCACAGCATTGAAATGTACAGCCCGCACATGGCAGGTGGTTTTGTTTGTCCTCGATTCTGTTTCTTTGGCAGAACTAAATACTCAAACAACTTTCAATACCACTCATTATCTTTCTCCAAATTGCTAAACAGACCCTAACTAAAAGAAGCAGAGTTTTTGGTTTTGGTGGGTGGGCTCAGTGAGTCAGTACCTATCCTTGGGCCCAGATTGAAGCTTATCCATGCCGCTACCTTAACTTTAACCAAAAGGCCAGATTAAACCTACAAACACTTGGAAAAAGACAATCTGTCCAAACCCAGCTAAGCTAGTAAGCAACCACAAGCCTAAGGAAAATTAAGTGCACTATTCAGCTATCATATGACCCATAATCATTCTTTTGGAATCCTAAGTCTCCTCCTTTTAAGCCTTCCTATGAGACTGCCCTAATGGGAAATCTGACTGTTAGGTATAGCAGAGGCCTAAAGAAATAAAATGGCAAAAACGAACTAGTGGGTCGAAAAGATGAATTGTTCTTAAGTGGATTCTGATTCTGATTCTTCTTTTGCTTCTGACCTGAAGCTTACATGTTTAGTACCAAGGCCATGATTCATCTTTGAAGAAATGATAAATGGCAAACCAAGCAGGAATCCAACAAAATTCCGGTGTATCCAAAGCCATCTAATTTACTGATTGCTTCCATGTGCACTGAACGTGTCCTTGTGTTGTGCCTCAATATTTAACCAAATTGTTAAATCCCATTGCTCCATAGGACCTTGCTGCCATGTTACAAAAGTGATCTCATCTGGCCCCACAATGCATGCATGTGGGAGTTTGGTATAAGAAAGATATCCATCAACCTTCGTTCACACTGTCCTATCATGATCATAATATTGGAATTTGGAAACATCCTCCATGTGTCCATAGTATTTGAAATGGGTATATCTACATATGTATATTAAAAACAAGCATGGAAACGGTACTTTATCCTGTGAAGAATTTCACCTGACCACTTCCTACCCCTGTGGTGAACTAGGGTTAATTAGGCCTCCTTCACAATAGTTTAGAGCTTCAATGTCTAGTATGATAGTATTTTTATATAACTATTATAATAGTTTAAGCTCTTAACAGTCTCCAGAAATATGTGTTTTTGTTCCTTTAGTTTTCAACGAGTCTCATGCACTTTGTTCTCTAGTCTTTCCCTTCAACCCATGTCATAAACAATAGCTAGCAATGCACTTTTTCCCCCTGGTCTTGACCTTTCAACCCATCATAAAGCAGTTTTGCATAAAATTAAATATAATTCAGTTGCCGCAGTATTATATTCAAGTTTTCATCACTTTCAATTTATTGTTATAATTCTTCTGCCCTCAGTTTGGAATATGTAATCAATTATTCAGGGGATCTCACAGGGAATTGTTCCATCAAATTTAGCTACATCAAAAGCTTCCACCCATGTGCTCTGTCTGTAATGATTGGACCCACCAGTCCAGCATTCCACATGAGAAGGCTTTTGTCTCTACCCCAAAAGGTTCCTTGGAATGCATGTTAAGTGAATATCCAACACATTTCCTGTACACAATTAATTTATTAGTTCTTTTCCATGAGGATGACTGTTGATATAATGTCATTTTTGGCTTTAATAGCCGCAACTTCATCAAAGTTATCTTATGTGCATCTTCAACACACTATAATCATTTTCAATGGGATTGCCCAAGTACTAACTTTACATCACCAACCTCTGTATAATCCTTTTCCACAATATTTATATAGTCCACAATTTGTGCATCCATGAAAGATAGGCCACTGTGTTTTACTCTATAGGCACAATGGAATTGGACAAACCCACTGTGTTTTATTCTATAGACACAATGGAATTGGACAAAGGAATAGTCATGAACATGTCTTTTTCCAATTACTCTATGAAACAAACTAAAGTGATTTGATATGTTATTGTCGAAATTAATTTTATGTAGCATCACAATCAATTCGGGATTCCAATTCAGAAGGGATGGAATTTGAGTAACATAAGAAATAATTTTTGGAATTAATATGAAAGGTGTGTTATGGTGAATTTGATGTTGACATGGTACATTCTTCTATTCTCTTATAATAATATTATTTAACATTTTTTAATATTAAAATATGAATAAAAATATACAACATCAAAGAATAATCCAGTCTTAGAGAACGAGAGTTACAACAAAATAACCATAACCGAAACTGGTTGAATAATAATATTATTTAACATTCTTTAATATTAAAATATAAATAAAAACATACAACATCATAGAATAATCTAGTCTTAAAGAACGAGAGTTCCAACAAAATAACTATTACTGAAACAGGGTATATTTTTCACAAAGAAAATAATATTATTTAAGATTTTTAAATATTAAAATATGAATAAAAATATACAACATCATAGAATAATCCAGTCTTACAGAACCAGAGTTACAACAAAATAACCATAGCCAAAACAAGCTTTTGCACTAAAAATTTGTCAAAAATCAATATTTTTCATAAAAAAAAAAAATTACATAAATTATTTCATGAAACTGTAACATCATTTTAATATATTTATAAAAGACTTAAGTAAGTGGGTTCTTAAAGAATACATCAAATCACTTATATAATATTAATTCTTTCAAGTTTC
Organism: Taxus wallichiana var. yunnanensis; assembly: GCA_018340775.1. Lineage (NCBI taxonomy): Eukaryota > Viridiplantae > Streptophyta > Pinopsida > Cupressales > Taxaceae > Taxus > Taxus wallichiana. Next base: position 586,939,577 of record CM031236.1, read on the forward strand.
AACAATATAATTTCAAATTGATTTTTTATTTTAAAAAATAATCATAAGCCTCTTCTAATTATTATCAACATAGGTTAAAAATGTATTATTGATATAATAAGAAAAAATAACTATTCTTATCAATAAAACTTAAAAATCCCACAAAAATAAAAATTCAAAAAGAAAATTGTTATACCACGAAAAAACTGTTGACTACATGACATCATACTGGTAACAAAATCTTTGCTTCTTTACTATGAGTCATCCTAGCACTTTCTATAATAACTGGGCTTCTACAATTCCGTTAAGATATTTTTCTGTTATTTATAGATGTTAATATAAATTTTTTTACTGAATTAAAAGTTTAGTATATTTAATCATAATAAATATCAGGTTGGTATTTGAATGTTTAAGGAAAAAAATTGATTGATACCTAGATCATGGTTACAAAATCGAATGAGCAGTTACAAGTAAAAGTAATGAGCAGTCATCAAACATATAGTACAGTAAACACTTTCTTTGAGCACTTACGAATGCATGTGACCATCAAATGTGCTCTCCCTACAACAATAATGAAACCACCGGAGAGCATTGTGAATAAGGTCGATGAATATGGTACACACATCCTTGATATTCTTGTGTACAACTTTGCAATCATTTTCATTAGGATTTTTTCTGCACACCAGTATTTAGGTTCCAAAATACACCATACCCCTGAGACCTATGGGTCCACCTATTAGCATCATTTTCAATGGGATTTTTCTATTGCAACTCTGAAAAAATAGCACTCACAACCAAACATTAGGTCGCATCCTTTTCAACTAATAGATTTATTCAATGCTTGCATACAAGTGAGAGGGAAGAAGTCAAACTTCCTTCCTACTGCTATATAATACACTGACAGTGAGAGGTCCATGTAGGTTTGGTCAGTGATACAGACCCACAAGCCTGTCTTTTTATTGGCCGCTGCTAGGCAATCAGACCCCTACTTTAGGGGTTAGATCTGACTGCAGCACATGCAAACATGCTATTAAGGGTCCACATTGCAGAATATTTATTACTAATGTCTCAACTGGTCACTTACCTTTGCAGTATTATCTTGGTATTGGTTTACAAGCTTACTCTGGCCTAATGCCCATGTGGGGTATACTTAATCCATTCACCCAAGCTCGCACCATTCCTTACACAGTTTTCTAAAAATATTCTTAGGGCATCCAACCTTGGTGCCTGTGCTCACAGCCCATTCTTTCCCTTTTGGGGCATAACCTAAGCTCTAGTTTGCCTTGCTCACCTAGTATTCTCACCCTAAGCATTTCAACGCACTAAAATTGATTGAAATCCTAATGGTTGGATTAGGATACCCTGCTCTATGTTTATTGTAGTAATTTGTAATAAGTTCATATCTTTTGCGGATAGTTATATTAAAATATATGAAAATGGGTTTGTATTAATGTATTTGAGATTATTTTTATAATTTAATTGTTGGTTAATTCTAATATAACAAGTAGTTATATCAAATATATATCAATGGATTTGTATTGTTGTATTTCAATGTTATAAGTGGTTAGGAATGATCACATGTATTTGAATGTTATTATAAGTGATTATATTTTTTTATTGAATAATTGGTTAATTATTATGTAATGAATAGTTATCTTTTTGGATAATCAAGAGGAATCAACAAATACCCAACAACCGAGAGCTTTGAAAAGTAAGGTTCAAATGAAGGTGAGCTCCACCGATAAATGTTCCACTCTACACGCTATGGATAAACTAGAAATTTAACCCACAACGTGGACCACCTAAAGTGATGACCAAGGCCAATTGAGCCCAACCTCGGGGACATGTAATGAATAATTATACTACATATATGCAAATGGGTTTGTATTGTTTTTTATTTAGAGGTAAATGAATTTGTGTGGAGCTATGAACCGACATGGGACACAACCAGGGGTGATCCCAAAACATAAAACATAGAAAAACGAGCAACAAATAAAACCAAACAACCGCCAAGAATAATAAACATCGGCCAAAATGCACAAAAGGAATAGAGAGAGATCAACAAAAGGGTTGCCAATGAACTATCACGACAGAGCAAAGCTATCAACCGAAAGTATTCTCATAATGAGAAAGCAAATCCACCAACATTTGTTGTGATCCAACACTCACTTTTTCTCATTCCCATAAATGAATTTGTATTGTTGTATTTGCATGTTTAAGTAATTATCTTATTAGTGAGATGGACAATTTTCTCCAATTTTTGTGAACCACTATTTATGAAATACAAATCAATATAATTGATTTCAGTAGTTAATTTGATCCACCTTAAAAATATTATTTGTATAGATTACACTTCCACATAATTGAGTTGAAAAGAAATTCCCATACTTCATCTTCATAGATTGATTTGAAACAAGATATATAAACCCTACAAAATTTATCTTTTGGGCGAACAAACAAACACACTTATCCACACTTACCTCTTGACCATTATGTTCATAAGCAAACTCCCTTATCACCCCATTAACATAGAGCTCACGGTTTATTAAATGTTTATATTATTAAGGACCAAACCTTAAATTTATATGATGGTAATACCCCAATGTAAGATTAATTTTGAAATAAAAATATAAATATATTAAATCAACTCTAAACAACCCTGAATTGCCCAATCATTTTACATGAATAACCTAAGGACAGACCCTTCTAAAAAGAAGCGCCATTGATAAAGTGGAGCTAACGGCCCCTCAAGCAATAAACCTCAAGAATACTTAGCCTGCTCTTGTAAATGGATACCACCATTATATATATCAAAGTCTAGCCCCAAAACTAATTATATCTTGCACTAGGCCATTCATTATGTTTGAGGCCAATCATCACAGACATGACATTCATGCACTTTCTTCTAGTACTCAGTAATGTATTCCCCTATTTAGTCCACAGTTTCACTATGCATTCCCCTACTTATTTAGTCCCACCATGTGCAAAACCATATTGTACACTTACATACACCAACAGGAACATGGTGTAAACCTCTCTGGATAACTGCTGCATGCCTGATAGCTTTCATATCACCATGTGAACCCCATGTGATTAACTGTGGTTGATAACTCCGGGTTTAAAAGCCCCACATCTTCATCAAACTCACTGCAGGGGTATTACAGTCTCCAGAGCATATCATCCATTGGATGAACTGAACTAGCCCAGTCTTTAACCCTGGCTGGCCCAACAACCATGTGACACATTGTACATAAAACACTTTTCCCTAGTAGTAAGTGCCACCATAACCAACCTCCGATAATATCATGGCACACCCTGCTTCAGACACCACATTGCCCATAAAAACATAATTAAATTCCTCTCTTTGCAACTTCAGACCTGCCTGCTTTTACACCCACCTTCTCTGACCCCTGCCACACTGCTGCACAGATAAACCAAATTTTGTTCTGGATGCTCTGTTTTCCACAGAACCTGCCAACCATAAGTCCCCATTAGGAAAGCATATGCCCTTCATCCTAGGGGATTGTATTTATATGCATTAATAACTACAGAAACTTCCCCAATCCAAGGCATCATGTGGGTACTATCTTTAACAGATGCCATGTTTCTAGATTGGACTTAATTTTTGTTTTCTTATACCTGTTCACACTGTTATAATTTTTTTGTTGTTGTGGGTGTTCACAAATTTTATTGTCATCTATGCACAATTTGAATTTGTTTTTTGTTTTGGGCAGTTCTTATTTTCATCGTCATCTACTTATGCATGTGCCAAAAGTTTGAATCTTTTTGTCTTGGGCGTGTTCTCAGATTATGATGTATTTGGTCCACATTTACAGTGGCCGAGGCAAGTCAAAAATGCATGGTGATGAAAGTTTGAACATGTTTTGGGTTTTTCAATATAAATTTGAAATTTCATGGGGGTCTGTACCTTTTAATGTATTGTTTGATAGGATTGAGGAAATTCCATTTGAGCGCCATTGGAGTGTTATTTGAACGGTGTTTATATTCAAAGGAGCAGGACTGTCAGCATTCAGGCTATGCAGGGCTGCATAATTTGTTTCTAGTTACAACTCATGAATTTTATATCTTTAGACAGGCAATAAATTAGTGCAGTCTGACATTTTTTTAACTGATTTGCTAGAGGTAATATATGTCCCACAGTATGAACAGGCTCTAAATATGCATATAACTCCTGATCACATTCACAGCCAAATGTGGTAGCACCGTTATAATTATCTAGTTAGGAAAATGGATTAAATTTCAAAATTTGAACCTTGGGAGGAGGGAAGGATGGTTGGTGAGGGAGAAGTTTTTTTTTAGGGTTATTGGGGTTTAGAATTTACCGAATTATATAAATTTGAGTTTCATTTGTGTAATTAAGGGGTATATTTCATGCATGGTGTTTAAGGCTTGAGTCCATTAATGGTGAAGAATTTGTGTTTATCGAAGGAAGTGTTCTTGGAAGGGAATTCACAAGTTCAAG